>JALXJV020000021.1:24324134-24696127 GCA_024633595.2 Lepomis macrochirus | reverse complement strand
AGTTTAGTTTTAGTCTAAAATCACCTTTCTAACTGCATGGCACATGTGCTACTTTTATTTTGGAGGCTTTACCTGTAACTATCCCTTCCAAATAAGGAATAGACCACGTGACTTCCGTTTTTGGTTTAGAACGAGAAACGAAGTTCACAGACCGTCTTCATTATTTGTTCCAAAAGGAATAACGATAAAATGAATCACCAAAAACGAAAAACGGGCCGTTTTAGTTGGTTATTCGTTTTTTGACTCTGATACAAAAAAGGGTTATTTGGTTTTTCGTTTTGAAACAAAAAACGAATAAACGGTATTTTCGTTTTATAATTGCAAACAAATTACGGATTATCCACAGATACCCAGACCATGAGAAGCCTTGTTAAGCTTAAAAGCTAAACGTTAAGGCTTAAAAGCTAAAGAGATTTATTTATTGCATCTGTGTTTATTAACATCAGCTGCCTCTAGTTAGAATAACTTTAGGATTGCTGTTGCTCTAGCTAACAGGAGAGTTGGTTAAAGGCAGTTGTTGAACTTGCTAGCTTAAGAGAGAGACAATCTGAAAGGTCTGAAGGCGGTGTGGTTAACAACACCACTGTCACGAAAAGTGACATTAATAAATAAAATGTGCAATTGTGAAAAGTGATATTATGAAACTCAGTCTCTTTAACCTTTCTGCAAATGTCAGCTACCAAGCTACCAAATCTATTCTTTAATTTGCGAGCTAAAACAGAATTTTCAACTTTCATTCTGGAGCAAGGACAAACATCTCAGAAACACACTCAATGCTCAGCCTTTCCATGGATCAGTTTTCATGCTCTTACACACACACACACACACACACACACACACACACACACACACACAACACACATGCACATTGGACCTGCCCTTATATAGCTGCTCTGACCACACCTGTTCTCTGGCTCACAGTCGTGCTGTATTGTTCCACAGGTCACAGAGAGCTTCACTGACCAGCACCAAACACTATACAAATCTGAAATGTCACTCTGATGACCCACAGTAGTCAACCAAGTTACCAGTGAATAGCCTATAAAACGTCTTCACTGGCAGATTTACAGTTGCACGATTTATAGATTCCATTACTGAGACTCTGTTGTGTGTTTGACGCAAGTAGCTAACCATTAGTAGAAAAAGTAAAAAAATAAATAAATTTAAAAAATATATATATATGAAATTTCACCTGATGATCATCTTCAATTAAATCACCTTCAATTAAATTTTTAACCTATAAATTTCATCATTTTTGAGTACACAAAAGTAACTAAAAATAATTTTTGAATGAAAATATATCCACAGGTTCACAAAATATGTTAAGTGATTACACAGAGGGGAAAACCACAAAATGTTTGCTTTTTTGAGAAATACCGAACACATTTGCTCACAACTCAAGGTTATAACCTGTGATTAGGCATTGCAAACAGTGAGAAAAAACAAGTGAGAAAACAAGAGGAAGAAGCAATTGAGCTCATCTACCAACCACAATGCCCCGCCCTCTGGATATTGTAAGAACAGAGGGGAAGAGTAGCTTAGCTGTCAAAAAGAGTGACTCTTGTCATGAATAGATCTGCTGTACCTCAATGAGAGTCTGTAGGTTGTCTGGGCTGACGCAGGTGAAGTTCAACAAGAAGTCCCGGCGGGTGTCCTGCAGCTGCATGTGCTTGCCCTCCTCTCGTGGAGTCTCCAGGGCGCTGAACACCACAGCTCCCAGCACCAAGTAGAGAAGCACACCCAGGAGGATGCCGAGCAAGGTGGAGCAGCGCATTGTTGCCCCTCCACTCAGTCCAAATGTAGGCTGCTGTTTCTCTCTGCCAGCCTCAGCGCTGGTGTGGCCTGGATCCCAGCTGCTGCAGCTGAAACATCAGCAGTCAACAAACAAACACAATGGTTTTAAACTGACCTCAGCACCTGACAGATGTACACACGCCTGCAGCTAGCCTATTAGCTGCACAAGAGGTATTAAATGGACTCACACTGCTGGCACAAATTAAATGCAAAATTCAAGATAAAATGTGCGTCACGTGACCTACCTGACCATGTGAAGTATGAATGATCCGTGTCATGAATACACAGACAGTAGTTGAGTTTACCTGCTAATCCGCCTTAATTGCCCTCGTCTTCGTCTTTTCCAGTCCCTCTTCCCACCCGGCCTGAGGATGGAGTCCCTGGATCCGTAACCACTGGGGAGCCCGTCACCCTCACACTCTGAAGGAGGGGACACTAGGTAGAACCAGAGAAACGTAACTTTATTTGCAGTTTGGCTTTTACATAAGTTGTTCTAAATAAAAGACGAACAACAACACAACCTTCTCAAAAACTTCACAAAAGCTGTCATTAGTGAGGAAAACCCTCGATGACAGGCAACAGCCAACAGCAAAGTGAAGCTATCGGGCGTGGCAGTGTAGCACACAGAGTTGCTAATGTTGTGGAACCAAAGCCACCTGCTGCTATTTTGTCTTGATTGTTGCCATCCTTTATTCCATATGCACCATGTAAGCCTTTAGTTTATGATGATAAGACGGTTCAGCTTTGTTTTCCACCCACAACTGTGGATGAAGAAAAGTGGGAATTTCCTGCTGTGGATGGAAACAACACCACATTGTAGATGAAGATGTTATTTCCTTTTGGTGATGCTGATCAGAAGCTGGAGAAAAAAATATGGCGAAGGACCTCCAAATACAGCAGGTCTGAACTTCTTTATGAGATCTTTGTGAACATTAGAAGAAGCAGAAGCCTTGGATAAGTGATGTCCAGCTGTGAAACCTGGTTGGTGTGATGATGTTTGTCATTGTCGGCTCCAGCTGAGGCTCTGCCTTCTGATGAATCTTTACCTTCGTAAAGAAATTGAGTTGAGAAAAGTGATCCACTCCCATTGTTAATTTTGGAAATTATATAAAATGGAAAATTTTTGATGGATTTGATCTGTAGGCCTTCTACTTGCAAGTCACAACTGCCAGAATAAAATAAATAAAACAAACAAGCTCCCGTCTTCTAAAGTTCGGTGAGTGCAGCTCTTTAGTCAGCAGACCCATTGGTCCTGATCCAAAACTAGACCAATAAACTGTCACACAGTGACAGCAAAATATACACTTGCTTTACAGCTGCTGGGAATACACAAAGCAACCGTCCACTTACTAAATTGAACAAATCGCAGCCAGGAGTTAATAGTATGCAAAACTCATACCTATTTTGACACCAGATTACTTTAAATGCCTGGTTCTTAGATACTTTTCATGCATTTGTAAAACAACCATGAAAACATTTGAGAAATACAATGATACACGTGTGACTGTTCATGTGAGAAACTCTGTCCTTAGATTTCATGAATTACTTAAAGAACACAGTGGTCCCATTTTCTTGTTTAACAGCATAATTCTGGCCCAAATACAAAGATCATCTGAATGTGCAAACTGCTCATCCAACATTCATTAACATGTACCAAGCAAGATGCCTTACAATAAAGCATCTAATATGCAAGTGTATCTCTCCACCTCATCTCAGACTGTAACACAGAATACCAGACAGATTATGCACCACTGGGCAAATGGAAATTTTAACATGGTTTGCATTAAGTGCCAACAGTGCTGATGCTGCTGCTGCAACTGAGCCACAGCCATAGTGATCCTGTTTTATTACCACTTCCCTCAGGGTCCCTAAGATGTATGTTACTGACCAGAGAGTCCAGCCTTACCTCAAAATGAAGGATCATAAGAATCCAGAGGACCAGTCGCTTCATGCGGAGTGTTTCATGCGTTCAGGCAGCCGCATACAGGGAGTGTGTAAGCGTGTGTGTCTGAGTGTGGGTGAGGAGGGAGGCTGTTGCTGAGCACACAAGAGAGAAAAAGATACTCAATCAAACTGACTTTAGAGAGTGTGAGGTTGAATTAGAGACAGAGGGAGAGAGAGAAAGAGAGGGGGGGGGGCAGCAGCAAAGATGAAGGTGGAGATGATGAAGCCAGAGCAAAGTTTTATGTTTATTCAGTTTGATCACTTTTTATACAGTAGGCAAATTATGCAGAGGGAGTTCCTCAGAAAGGAGAGATTTTCTCTGTAATTAGAATTTGTCATATTCCACACAGTATGGGCTGCAGTCATATCTTTACATAGCTCTCAATATCTCTGTGGGATCAATGTTTGAGATTCGTCGAGGTCTAATAGGGGTTACTCTGCAGACTCTGCAGGGGGAAGCCAGCTCAGCCAGCCTTCCCCCTGCTCACAATATCCAATCTTTTTTACAAGCTGCTTGACAGAACTGCTGCTGCTCTCTTTCTGTGTGTGTGTGTGTGTGTGTGCGTTTACAGGGGTGGGAACTGGTTTCTCAGGCAGATCCAGGAGACTTTTCTGATTCCTGGTTTCAAACTTTAATAGTGTTATTAGATTAATTACACCAGATTTGTAAAATGATTATCCTCAGGTTACTATGCAATGCAATATAGTTAATGCATCCAATATAAATATATATTTTTGCTTCCTTTTAACACAGTTTCACTACACTCTCCTTTACTCTAATCTACAGCCTAGACAGCCCACTTGTCAAATACTCAAAAGTTATTTTTGAGCTTTTTTATTTCTCAAGTATCTCAAGGCAAAAGAGTCTACAGCCATCATAGCAGTTATTTGGCTTGTACATGCTACTATAAACATGCAAACATGCTCACAATTACAATGCTAACAAGCTGATGCAAAGCAGGTATACCTACTGTTTACCATGTTCAACATCTTGGTTTAGCTCAGTGGTCTCTTCCCCCTTCAGAAGCCCCCAAAAACTCCTGCCCCCTCACCCCAGTAATTATTAATTTAATTATTAACAATACAAGCAATCGAAATACACAAGATTCAGGTTAGCAAACTAGCCTCAGAGCACTAGCTAGTTTCATCAGAGCACTTTTGTTTGTCACCACATGAAACATGTTCATATTCATGCAACTTTAGGTCCATTCTACATCCATGATCCTCCTGAAGTGGCTCTACGCTCCTAAACATTGGCAAATGTTAGTATCTGCAAATGTATCAATATTTGCAAATGTTAGCTAGATGAAAAGTCAGGGGATCACCAGTCCAAAAAGATTCATCATTGCGGAACTGTTTCAAAATGTAGTGTTACACATCACTGAGATTATTTTGCAATATTTACTATTATATATAACCAATTTGAATTCACTGACGAGGCATAAAGAGACTACTAAAAGTGAGGCTATATCATATTTATAAGTAGTCTAAGTAGTGTAATAAAAAAAAGAAACATGGTGAAGTTTTTCTTCTTTTTCTTGTTTTTGGAGAGACAAATGGGCGACAAAGACACAAACTAAAATTATAATGCCAAGTGGACAAACACAGATGCTTCATTGTTGCTCAATCAGGGCCGACCATCGATGCCTGTGGAGATCAAATATATTAGTAACGCTCAGCTAAACAAGAATTTTTAAAGGAAAACATAAACTGAACTTGATACTGAGCAGTTGGCCACATCTTGTCAAAGCAGATAATCACCTAATGCACAGATCAGTGTAATCAATTATAAAAATAACTTGTTTCAGCATCAAAAGTTTTGTGGATAAAGCTTTTGTGTGTATTACCTGGAGAAAGCTGATGTTGCCTCCTGACAGAATCAATGTTAATGCTTCCGCCCACAAAGGAGAGTTTTTTTCTGTACCTGCTGGGTGTGGAATTGGGATCATTGAAAACAGCCCTAGATATCTCCATTCAATAAAGTTCATCCTAATGAGGAGTGGAAAGTGATTTCATTATTATTCACAGACTCAGGCACTGGCTGGTTTCTGGGGCATGTATAGAAATGGTAACTGTCTGGGTGCCACGTTTAATCCTTTTACAATGACCTTGTACTGTTACTTGTACCATCTCCAATTCCAAGTCCAAGTTCCTGTCTAGACAATAACTCACACCCTGCTTAGCCTGATATGTTGCTCTGGCACGCTACCCTGGCAGCCACCACTGAGAGTTACTGGACAGAAATATATTCTTTAGCTGTGAGAGAAAAACCAGGATGTGTACATGTCATTTTGCAAGCAGGCAAATCTTAGGACAGCTGAGAGAAGCTCAGAAAAGTCACATGTTAATATAGCACAAAAAATGTGCTACATTAACAGGCGTTGGTGAGGAAAATTCAGAGTGGTTTTACTATAGACTGTATGGGTTTGACTGAGCTTTGTGTGCTGTCCGTACTTTTCCGCCTCTCACCCGAGAAGTGTTTGTGGGAGAAACTGCAACAGGCCGTGAAAGAGGAGCAGGTTGCTGAGAGCAGACTGAGTGATCCCATTAGTTTATTGGTGTGGTGGTCGACAGTGACGTTGGACGTTACTGAATGATGATGGGTGTGCCGTTTCTCTGCTGTGTCACGGCAACTCTCTATTAAGTCTTTAAGTTTACTTTTAGATAATTAGCTAACTAGCCTGCAAACTGACGTTGGCAGTGCACTTTTCCCCGCTTAATGTTTATTTGGTGGTTTATTCCAACAAGCTGAGGTGCAGGACAAGAGGACGTGTGTTCATGTTTGTAAATTGGATAAGAAGGAAGGTTTAGCAGGAAGGCTATGTGGGTTGTTGTTTCACCCTTATGAAACCAAAAATATAAAATACAAATTTCTCCTTAAGCACAGTACAAGTGATTTACCGAGCAGATCTATGCTGTAAACAAAAAACATATTTTAATTTCAGTAGGACTTCAAGTATTTATTATTTTATTATTTATAATAATAATTATTCTTCACCTGAATGCTGAAGTTAAAAGATGTCAAAAGCCAATGTTAACTGATGTTAGTGTAGAATCTTTGCATTTTGATATGGTTATTTATTTTAAACCAAAATGGATTCTATAATGGATAATATTTTAATTCTGGAGATTATAGTTCTTTTTTTTCTGTTGATTGACATACAAGTTTTAACATGTATTCACATCCACAGTGGAAGTGGCAAAAAACATTTTTCACACTGACAGATACACACCATCGCACACCTTTCTCTATTGATCAGGACATCTGCAAATCTGATTGGATGAAATGTTTGTCACACCCTCCTGAGTTGGCAATTTTTTTTTTTACTTTACAGGAAACAAAAGGTACCGGGATTTCAACATGGAACAATGCAATGTTAACAGATTCAATATGTGGCATTTTATGTCTGGATCCTTTAAGCAAGGAAAATACTAATATGTAAAATGTACACTTTTGCTACTTACATTAAAAATGCACAATATTTAACATTTAACATATTGATAAGTACATTGTATTGTAATGTATTTAGATGATTTGTCAAATGAGTATGCAACTTTGTAATGAGATAGAACTTTCTCCATCTTTTCCTCTACTTGCTGAGCATCAGAATTGGATTTATTTTATGCACTCACCAAATAAACTGTAAAATACATTTAGCTCCTTCAATTCAATCTGTTTGAGAGCTGCTGTCTCTCTGTTCTCACGAAAACTGAACACAGTCCAACTGCAGTGAAGTAGGTGTCTTATTGCTCTGGCAACAAAAATCATGACACTGAAGAATGAGAAAGGGTTACAAAAACGGATGAAGAAATTATGATTTTATAAATAAAAATAAATGCAGTGATCAATGTTAATCAGAAAGCTCTATGGAGTAGGGAGAGAATACTGCAGTGAAAGCAAAATCTTGGTAGTTTTTGCATTGCTCCTTCCTACGGCATAAATCATCAGAAGAACTCCTCTGACTCTTCATCATGAATACTTAAAATATGAAGGAAAAAAAATCACTCACACAGCAAGTTAACCCTGAAAGGTCATGTTGGTATCAAAAATTGATATGATTAGATGGACATTTCTTCTCATGGTCATATTAATACAGATTATTTGCTTGCACATTAGTAATCCTGGTACCTGCATCATTGGTTTCTGATCACATCACAAATCGAACAAAATCAGCCTTGAAATCCATCAAACTGTTGGTCACACATGCAAAAGAAATGAGAAATATCTTAAAATCCTTACTTCTTGTAGGTCAATAGCTTCAATTCCAGGTGTCTTCTTAATTGTATGTGTGGTTTTGTAAGCAATATGAAGCTACATGCATTAGGGTCCATCCAAAACAAGAGACAGAGTTTGGGAAGAGATCTGCAGGGCCGAACATCTGAGAAGAAGCTATACACTTCACGCTCAAATTGATTGACCTGATAATAAATGTGCTTACAATTACAAGTTAAGGAAGGCTGTAGTATATACAGGAGAGGGAGAGTGGGGGGAGGACAGAAACGTGAGGAGGAGGAGGAAGACCACACTGCAATTATGAGCACTTTATTTTCAATTAAGCCCTCTTGCATCTACTGTAAGCTTACTTTCTGCCATTTTTGATGATGCAGGGACTTTTGGGGAATTGACTGGTTAGCAAACGTCTGCAACTTTGCTCATTTAACGGAAGATGCACTTTTAACATAGAAAAAAACATCAGGAAAAAATGTATTTTATCGGGCAGCAGCAGAAAAAAGAAAAGAAGTTTAATTAGGAATGAAATGAAATGAGATGAAAAGTATAGCTAAATGATCCACAGGTTCCTATTTTTAAAGGGAAGAAAGGTATTTTGATTTATACAATGTGTTAATCACATTGGAACTGTCAGCTACAGCTTATAACAATTTCCTATAACAACCAAAAAAACGTTTTGCTCTGAGGAACGTTTTTAAAATCACGATTTCTGTACAGCAGCAGCTACTAAATTATTTATTCAGTATTAATTTGGTATTGATGTTGCTCTAGCTAGAGGGGCTTAATTTTATTATTTGGGGGAACATTGTTGACAACTCCGCCGTCATCAAGGCACCATCAAGTGTCACTGGGGAAAGAAAGAAAGAAAATGGCATTAAGGAAATAAATTCACGTTTCACTTTTTAAAAAAATATTATATATTTTATTTTGTTCTAAAAAAAAATCTATAATGAAAAAAATGTATTGTAATAAAAATGTTACGAAAATCTAAATAATGCAATAACATTTCATAAAAATTATGATAATTTTGTGTTAATTTATTTTACTACTAATATACTTAATGTTGTATTTATTTCAGTTTAAACAGTTTATATGATAATATACACTGAACAAAATTATAAACGCAACACTTACACAAAAAGCCAGTTCCTCTCGCACACGCTGTGCGATACCCATGCTGTCTGATCAGCATCTTGATATGCCACACCTGTGATCTGGATGGATTTTCACAGCAAAGGAGAAGTGCTCACTAACACAGATTTTAACAGATTTGTGAACAATATTTGAGAGAAATAGGTCTTTTGTGTACAGAGAGAACATCTTAGATCTTTCAGTTCAGCTCACAATGAATGGGGGCAAAATTGTTGTCTTTATAATTTTGTTCAGTGTATATGGAAAATAGTGAAATAGTTTGAAGAAAAACTTCCTTTAACTTTAAGAATGGCTTCAACTTGATGCACTAACAATATTAATATATTGTAGGTACATAACTTAAATTGATCTATTTAAAATTTAAATCATGAATTACATTAATGTAAAAAGACAAGCAATTAAAACATTTTCACTGAATAGTTTTACTTATATTATTTTACCCGATCAGGGTCACGGGTTCGACCCCCTGTCGTCAGCCAGCCTTTGTGTGTGGAGTTTGTATTTTCTCACCATTTCTGCGTGGGTCCAAAGATATGCAGACTAGGTTAATTGGTGACCCTAAAAATTGTCCTTAGGTGTGAGTGTTAATGTGACTGGTTGTTTGTCTGTGTGGCCCTGCGATGGATTAGCGACCTGTCCAGGGTGCACCCCGCCTTGCGTCCGATGTCAGCTGAGATTGGCTCCAGGCCCCTGCGACCCTGTACGCTGGATAAGCGGTTGACGATGGATGGATGGATTTTACCTGATCAGGTATTTGTTGATGTGTAGGACTGTGATTGACTGACATTTTCATGACTATCCTGTTAGTTTTGGTACATATGCAACATTTCAACCTTTATATTTATTTGCATGCAGACTTTAATCATACGTCACTTCCGAGCATACCTGTATATCTGTCAGACTTCAAACCTGAGCGAAGGTGTAATCAGCCAGAACAGCCCAAAACACCTTTGTGGGCGTGCAGGGCCTTTAATGCATTAGACGACTGAATATCTGAGAAGCTCCTGGTACACTGTTACACTTCTAATCGATCTGCCAAAGAATCCACTTTACACTTTAATCTAATCCCTCACTGCCCTGAAAAGCTTTTAAATCTTGAGAGGAAGTCGAGGACCACAAAGGAGGGTGTAAAGTAAGAAAGGGTGAGAGAAAAATATTCCAGGCTGACAGGCAGAAAGGTGTGTGAAGGTTCTGGAAAGGAGTGCAGATATCTGTCCACTATATGCCTCCATTTCAAAAGCAGCAACGGATGTTTCTGCTGATGGATCTATGGAAGTTCAGTCACATTTGGGAGCTCTTTAAAATGTAATCATTAGGCCGATTAATCTGCCCCACTCATATATTGGCCAACTTGATCTTATTGAAGATTTATCAGAAGTGCTTTACATGTCGTTGGTTTATTTTTTGACTGTAAAATGTCCTGCACTGTAAATATCTTTCAGATAAAAAAATTCCTATTCTTAGTGTCTCTCTTGTAGGATCATGTTGATCAAAGGGGCATTAATTAAAAATAACTATTAAAACGTACAGGTATTTAAATACGTTCCTATCAATTCATAATGAATAAGATGGCAACAACTAGAAATGTTGTAATCATTTTGGTTATTATTTTACATGTAAACTCTTACAGACTGTATTTTCTTTATGTTAATATTTTAAAGAGTAGGATGTTTTTAAACATGTTTATACCTTTACCTTTCACAATTACACCTGAGAATAATTACCTTCTCGAAAATATGCTTTCCAGACTTAAAGGCTTACCCATTTATAAATAGCTAACTAAAAAAAACACTAAATAAAAGAAACACTAAATGTATTTTGTTAAGTTTATTTATAACAGCAAGCTGAGTAGGAGCCTTTTACATTATTGACACATTGAAATATACTCTAGTACATTACAGTCGTTTTCTTTACATCTACACAAACTCCTCAAATACCAATGTCTTTGCATAAACATGGAATCTATACTTACTCTCCCTCAGTTATCCCTCAAGCTGATTCATGTTGATTTATCCGTCTTGAGGATGATTTAAAAAGCAATGTGTTTGTTCCAAAAATCGTCATGAAAATGTTATTACAAACTAAACATCTGAGATGCATCCATGTTTTAAAAGTGTTTTAAAATTGTTCAATAGAAAAGTTCACCATCATACAGCTCATGGGATGGTTTTTCCATCTTATTACAAAGCTGGAAAATAATCTCTTGCTTTGTTTCAACGTCCTTTAATATGAAGGCTTCAAACCAGTTCAATTATTGCTCTTTAAATAAATGTAAAAAAAAAAAAAAAACTTAACCAAAAGTAGCGTGGTGAACTGATATTAACGTTAATAAGCCTGTGGAATGGAATAGAGATTGATGGATGTACTTGCACCAGGTTTTAAAAATTAACATCCTAATAAATATCGAAAAAATTATGTGGAATGCATAAATGATATCTAAGGAGTATTTTAAATGGGATGCACAAGTATCAACTAAAAGCCTGCTGGTGAAGTATTTCCTTTAGGATAGAGTTTGCATTTAAGTTCCTCTTATAATCCCATCAAAACCTGAAATTATTATCTGAGCTGTCGCTGAGGGAGGACTACAGGTCCGCAGACGGATCAAAACAGTTTGATCATGCTCTCTCTGGACTTGCCGACTCCAACCCACTTCACTGAAATGAGAGAAAAAAAAAGGAAAGAAAGACAAGATGTGACTGACAGGTTTGGCAAAGCGAAGAAGAGTTTGGCTGCAATCTCTCCATTAATGTAAAGTGCCTCTTTACAAACCTGGCACTTGCAGGAACTCCTCGATGAAGCGAACGTATTTTTGTGCCTGCGACGGCAGGTCCTCGAAGGTCCGGGCTTCCTCGGTGCTGCAGCACCAGCCGGGCAACGTCTCATACTCCACTGACACCCGCGTCAAAACGTCCATGTTCGCTACAACACAAGCACGACAACGCTGAGCGAAAGATGAAATGTTGCGGTCAACACAACATATATAACTAATTGTTAAAAAGACTGTAGCACGACCAGAAAGTATTTTGAGAAGCAAATCTGGATCAGGAAAAGAGACACTTCTTCAAACATTCAACCCATCGATCACAAAAGGGCTGATTGCTCCAGGACGAGAGGAAAGAGTACGGGATAGGAGTCATGCTGGCCCAGCTTGAACTTAAGGCTGCACCTGGACAAAATGTTTTATGTAAAGATGAATAAATGTTTTATTCTATACTAAAAGCTTGTGTTATGCAACGAGAAAAAAATGACCCTGACACCTTGAAATCAATGTTGACATGCTGGCAAAGAGCAGCTGCAGCGTCATTAGGCAGAAAGAGAGAACTTATTTTATCATCACCTGCTTCATTAGCTTAACAATTCAATTTGCTCCATTTGGCGGTACACACAGAGAGAGAGAGAAAGAGAGAGAGAGAGGATATGCTGCAAAATAGATTTTCAAAAACCCAAGATGTTGCATTTCCTGCTAGCAAAAGCTGACCCATGTAAAATAAGACATTAGCGAGCATAAAAGCTATGTTCATTCACCAGCAACCACATTTTAGTTTGTAGCTTTGAAAATAAGCTGTTTGTGGCACTGAAACATGTGTGGACAGATGGATCCTCTTAAACATGAATATTTTAAATAATAGATTAGGACATCAAGGTCAATGTGACCAAACATTTACGCCTTACATGGCACTCATCTAGTATAGACAGATCATCATCTGTCTTTTAAGTAAAATTGTCTAACATTTGCTGGTTCAAGCTTCTGAAATGTGTGAAGACTTGCTGTTTTACAACACTAAAAGGTGTCTCTCTGGGTTTTGAAAGTCAGACACAAAAAGCAATCTGAGCAAGGCTTGAGCAGATCTCTAAAACATGTAAGTGACAATGACCTACCTGGGAAACTTGGTAGAGGTTGTCCATCAACCTTATAGGCCACGCCCACTTTAATCTCCTTCAGCGTGTCCAAAATGTCCAGCTTTGTCAGGGCAATTCTGCAAGAGAAGAAGTCAATCTGTTCAACTCTGATGAGAGTAGGGCTGGCCAGAATGTCATTTTTTGAGCTTCGACGCTTCGATACTAATTAAGAGCGAATAATCAAAGCTGAGAGTCCAGAGTGAGAAAGTCTGATCCGAGCAGGTCCAGAGCAGAATCCGAGAATAAAGCGGAGAGCAGACGGGATGAGCGGTGTTTCTGGTAGCGTAACGAAATCTAACACATTATTTTGCAAAATTCACTTTTAACTTTTATTATAGCCTACTAAATGCCCTTCTTCTACAATCAGCCTAATATAATTATTTAAATGTGTTCATTGTGGTGTTTTTTGTTTGTTTTAGCCTCCAGTTTACTGATTAATTTTAAAATGTAGCAAATTTGACTGTTTTGATCTGTAATGAAATTAAGCAATTGTAAAATGAATAAAGGCCATAACTGCCACACTACTGCTGTCATCACTCAGTTAAAGCGCTCCCACGCAGCTGAGGGCTTCATTTTGTTTTCCCTTTGATGTGAACTGGAGCATTACTTTCAAAATCAAATGTGTACCCAACGGTCAAATATTCGAGTCCAGCCCTAGATGACAGTGGACAGTCGAGTGCGTGATTAAGCTCATGTCTAAGCTGTGACTCCAGTATTTACATCAGCATGTGAGGATTATATTCTGAAAGAATGTGATGGTTCCTTACGCCGAGAAGCCATTGACCATGTGAGCGTATCTGACTAAAATCAGGTCCAGCCATCCACAGCGCCTCTTCCTGCCTGTCGTCACACCAAACTCTTTCCCTTTGGACTGTAACAGGTCCCCGATCTCCTAAAATACAACAAACAGGAAGCGCAAACTGTCAACTGTGGAAGACAAAAAGGATTTTAAAGAGATATCATGTTGATTCTGCTTGTTTTTACACTTTCCATTACTATCCTGTTCATATTCATACATTCACACGGAGAAGCCGCACACTCCTCTACAGTCAACCACTGAGCAGTCACACAGTAATGTGTAGTGTACATCACTGGCGGACTTTGGTAACCTTTCAGTTGAAAAGTGTCACCAAGTCAATGTCTCTTTACTCACATTAACTTGCTCTGTTGGGAAAGCACCAACGCCCACCCGGGTGGTGTACGCTTTAACGACACCGTATACACGGCCAACGTATGATGGAGGCACGCCGAGACCAGTGCAGACTCCTCCCACAGTGCAGTTGGAAGACGTCACGAAAGGATAGGTCCCTGAACAGAGAAACATCTGTTAATCTGAGGCGGCTTAACATCCATCCGTAATTCATAAGGCACAAACTCTTTGTTGCTCACCAAAGTCGATATCCAGGAGAGCAGCATTGGCTCCCTCCACCAGGATTTTCTTACTGGGTCCAGTAAGGGCTTTGTGCATGAAGTACACCCCATCAGTCACCAGAGGACGCAGTCTCTCTGCGTATCCCTGAAAAACAGTGGCACAAACTAATTCTTAGTCCATCTCTAGATCTGCTGTTTGAAATCTACTACGTATGTGTATGAAAAAAGAAAACATTGAACACCGTTCAGCAAAACTCCAGCAGTCCTCAATTCAGTGCATGTGAGAGGCAACAGATGCTATAATCATAAGAAACTAGTAAATAAACAGTAACCTTGATTACTGGAATTACATCAGATTTATCTTTCCCGTCTGCTGCATTGCGATGACACATCGTCTGTTGTCACCATATCAATGCTGAGCAACTGAGTCAAAACTATTGCGATATGTGATTCTGACTGTATTTCCTGGCTCTAAAAGATAGCCTGTCCTCACCTTCAGCTGCTCCAGTTCACTGTCAATGTCGATGTTAAGGTTTGGATACATCGTCTGGAAATGTTCTGCCAACATACGAAACCTGAGAGGAGGATGGATTCTGCTTACACATGTTCATTAAAGCGTCTGCATGCAAATATATCTCCACAAGGTAATTCCACACATGATATGGAGGACAGACAGGCTATAATAATGCTTCCATGAAAGCAGAGTGCCAGCAGTTTCCACATGTGTAGCATGGCCAGGTGTTGCCACCTGGTGGCAGGAGAAGATACAGACGCTACAATTATTGAAGCAATGCTATATGACACCTGCATAATAGAAATCTGCCCCTTGTGATTAACTACTGACGCCCTAATGTCTATAAAGTCCTCTAACAAATGCAGAAGATTGCTTTGCCAAAATATAATTCAAATGCTTTCAAAATGTATCCTGATGTATCCTAACGTTTAGGGATGGAAACACAGCTGCCCCTTTAAAAACAGCTGCTTGTCACAGGATTGCAAAAGAAAAAAATGACATTAAATTCTCTGCACACTTTGAAAAGATTCACCATCCTGATCACTGCTTAATTCAAAATCTCTTCAATGTTGGAAATATTGAACTTGGCATGGTCACCTCAAAAGCTGATCTGAGGTAAGCAGTCAGACACTTTATCTAATTTGAGATCATTCATCATATTGTAACATAAAGAAAATAAGAACATTTAAGGAATGAGACGGGGAACAAAACAAACAAAACAACTCACTTGTCTTCAAAAACCTTGAAGTCTGACACAAGGTCACAGACTCGCAGACCATTGCGAGCAGCTTTGGATGAATAGGCAGGGCCGATACCCTTCTTAGTGGTTCCCAAACTGGAGAATAAAAACACAGCATTAATAACTTGGGCTGTACTAAATATAAAAAACGGTTTTATATTCAAAGCTTGTCCAGTGGTTTTCAAATAAAGCTTCAAATGTCCGTTGTCATATATTATGACGTCATCATCCCAAAAAGAGTAAATATCCTAGAAAAAAAATCCTCAATTCAAACAAAATGACTCATCGGATTAAATGAGTGAAGTCTTTTTTATTAAATCCTTAATTAATATAACTCAACACAACACATGAAGGCAGCAGGCTAATCCCAAAATCTGAACGGTGTAGTGCAGGCAACAATGTCACAAACTGCTAGACCTGAAAGTTTGTTGCTTTTGTTATTGTGGTTATATTAAATGTAATTTATGGTGCCATCAGACCGCCCTGTTAATACATGTACAATTTTAGATGATTATATTTATCTTTTTTCAATAAATTATGACTTTTGGAATAGCCAACACTCTGGAGTTACTGGAAATGTTTGGATCTCCCTGGGATCTACAACTACAAATAGTATAATAATAATAATAATAATAATAATAATAATAATAATAATAATAATAATAATAATAATATTTGACCAGACTTACTTTTTCCCTTCTTGTTGCTGCCGCTGCTGCTCCTGGATCCCATCAACCGCTTGATGGAAGTTGAACACTAGAGGTGGATAGAAGTGACTGTCAATAAGAGGACATTTCTAATTCAAACGGTTGAATTAGAAAAAGCTTACTCACCAATGTGAGCACGATCGGATATCTTTAATCTCTCCTCCCATCCCTGTAATCCTGCACACAACAAATCCCACATTACATTTGCACTGCATCAAACATCTGTATATACCTCTATGTAGCAGCAAAAGTGTCAGGCAGGACAATATATCATTTTCACAACAGACACAGTAGTGAAAGCCCATGTTATTAGAAATAAGTGAGCCATGACAGTAAGACACCAATCAGAATTAAGCCATCATTCATTATTATAATTTAACCCTGTTATTTTCCTACTGTGACGTGTAAAAAAGGTCCATTCATGAATACTGACACTGGTTTATAAAAATGTGCATATATCACTGCATTCTTCCTCTTTTGAAAACTTTACCTTTGCCTTTCTGCAGGTTCTTTTCCGCCTCCTCAAACAGACCTGGAAGGTGTATCACCACCCCGTTGCCTGTAATGTAAAATGAAACTTTAACAATCCTCATGAGAATTGACCTCATGCACTATTTCACAAGTCATTTCTTTTGTTTTTCCAAGAGGTTTTATTTATATTACACATGATATTTTACCCAGCACTCTAACAAGTGTTCCTTTTATGTTTCCTCTTTTCATGGTTTCATAATACTGGGGGAACAAAATAGCTACCAAAAAGAGGAAAGAACACCCGTCCTGGGTATATTTACATTACCAGTGGACAGTCTTCGGTGTAGTTTAGGTATCGGTAGATACTTAAAATCAAATGACTCGGACTCTGACTCGGGACATCCCTACTGCTAAATATTCTTTAACATCACTTAGTACAGCTAACACTGCACATTGCTAAATTTGCCACAAAGCCGGCTAATGCCAATGTTTATCAGTGGAGGAGCGCTAACATTAATGAGCAGTTAAACTATAATGTTTAACATATTCTAAATATATCTGCGAGCTGTGTCTCTGTAGTCACAGTCAGCGTGTCAGAAACGATTAAACCAGAGAGAACATGTAAATAAACATAAGCTGAACAAGTATCTAACATGGCTTTCTGCCAAACAAAGTTAGCTAGCTCCACTTTCAAATGTGAAACGTTTGTGGGAAATCTCAAAGTTGCAGGTCCTTGCTGAAGACAGACATGTAATATTAGATGCGTTTTCTCTGAGTCACTATATCATAAGACGGCATGTTATAGAGCCAGGTGGTGATAAGGAAATGGTTTCTAGCTTTGGACAGAATTAACAGAGTACTGGTAAAGGGATAAACTAGATGTGAATATGTTACATAGTAGAAAATAGTCATTGTGGCAGATTATATTTAAGGTAATAACTCTTTCATGACAATTTTTTCCCTATGTAAGACAGCCATGTATCATTATTACTATAGCAATGACATGAGATTTGACATATGGTCTTATTATTATTAATATTATTATTGGTAGTAGTAGTAGATTGTTTCACAAATACATACACTAATTACTTTAATGCTCATTAGTAGTAGTACTCGATAATTTAAAACAAATCAAATATATCTTGGTATGTTCTCAACATAACAAATGTTAGGGATAATCTTTATTTATGTAGTGCGTCTCATAAAATAAGGGGAAAAAAGAATATCGGCGATATCTCAGCATATGGGACTTTAAAATCCTCGAAATCGGCATCAGACTTTAAAAAAATCCATATCAGTCAGGCTCTACAATATATCCTACCTTCCTGGAAAGCGTTTGTGGACACAGTATTAGAAGAAAAATGCAGGTGAATAAATACCCCGCTAGATCAGTTTCAAAGCGAACAAATACAACTATAATAATTACTACAAAAGCAGGGTGACATAACTGATAAGGCTGCCCTGGTATGGGTTTGATGTTCCCCCTTATGATGGTCATATACTGATGTTTTATTAGGCTCTTTATCTTCCCACCAGGTCTTTCAATACAAGGATTGTCACAA
The DNA here is from genome assembly GCA_024633595.2 of Lepomis macrochirus. Classification (NCBI taxonomy): domain Eukaryota; kingdom Metazoa; phylum Chordata; class Actinopteri; order Centrarchiformes; family Centrarchidae; genus Lepomis; species Lepomis macrochirus. Next base: position 24,677,742 of record JALXJV020000021.1, on the reverse strand, counting down.
CACAAGGATTGTCTCCTACCGATGAAGGAGACAGCCTTCTTGTTGAGTACTCCACTGGGCAGCAGGTGGAAGTCGTACTCCACAGAGTCCACAACGACGGTGTGTCCTGCATTGTTGCCTCCCTGCAAACAGTACAAACAGTCAACTTGCTAGAAGGCCGTTTTCTGATGGGACACAACACTGATTGGAGTTCACAACAGAAAGCAACAACACTTGAGGACAGGTACAGTGTTTAGTCCGCTCTAACAGATCAGCCAACTGGGTCAATCCCTGCAGTAACAGAGTTTCCAGTTGGTTAATATAAAATAATAAATACTAAATCTCTGTTAATTGACACTGAGTTGACTGCAAAGACAGAGAGGAACAGCTTGGTAACAACTTGCGCCTTATGTCAACAATCTCTGGATATCAGTATGTGGACGTCATTTGCTGTATTCAGTACACATTTTGCTACCACGGCAGCAGGTAAAAAAAGAAACAGCTTAGCAGTAGGCTACTTGTTAGCTTCAACTTAGCACTTCCACATCCGGGAGGTCAGACAAGGTTGTTGACGTCGGAGCTAGGTCATGAATATTTAACGGAAGCTAAACGGTAACGTTAACTACTCTCACCAAACTCCCATGCTACAGTCAGCGAACTCTTCCATTGACAGCGCCACCATGTGAAGCAGTCAGTCCGAGTGTTAATTGTGAAGTTAAATCGACAGCGTTAATATACCTGGCACCTGCATACAATATCCGCATCCATTGCGAGCAAGTCCACAACTTTTCCTTTGCCCTCGTCGCCCCACTGCGCTCCGAGCACCACGGTCACTTTGTTCTGAGGCTCCTTCGGGACACGGAGAGGACTCTCCTGCGAAACACTCTCCCGTGGCCGCTTAACGACCGGCTCCCCGTTCAGGGAGAGGGTCTCTCGTCCGTTAATGTTAGCCATGGTGCTATCGGATGCCATGCTGATGTCTGCGAACCGGAATATCGTTTTACCGCGTTTCTCAGCGTCACGGGAAGTGCTCGTCCGTCGCTTCACCGCTAGATGGCATTGTTTCTGCTTAAATCACTTTTGCTTCTGAATATCAAAATACATCTATTTAATTTAGGCACAGTTATCAGTTTATTCTCCCTATAAATCTGTTAGACTTACTATATTCGATTAACTGGCTCACAAACGTTGAATTCAACTCGGTTTATTTAAACACCACGGCCGTTGAAGAGACAACGCGATTCACGAAGAGTACACGAATACAGTGTGAATCACTCCTCCCCACTTCCGCCTTCGCTTTAATCCTCTGGACAGACTGTACTGCTAGTTTTGTGCAATAATGAGGCTTGTGCTTCTAAATGGTCGGGATAACCACACTGTGCATGAATATACTTTGCAATCATGGCAGTCTTTTGGCCTTTGACGGTTTATCATGATAGCAAAGGAAAGATACTCAAATAATTCATGAAGGTTTTTGAGATTTTCACTCCTTAATTGATTGAAACGCACGCCTTAATAAAACAATCTGCCCTGAAAAGCCATTCATCAAACGTCATATGAGGTCTGATAAATTTGAATAAAAAATGAATATACAACAGATATGTGACTTTATATGTTTTCATTGGTTTAATGATATTTGACTTGATTTCCTTTCAGCTAGCTCAAATCCAATGCTCTAAACCTAACAAAAGGAGGCAACTGCCTTGGTTCAGCGTGTGTAAACTCGTTTGCTGTTATGGATTTATTTGATAACATGCACAATTTGAGCACATCGTCTTTTAAAATGTGTCAAAATGTAGAGTACCAGCGCCCTCAGGTCTGGTGCCATCTGACTGATTCAATGCTACAATGTGTGCATGAAGGTGGTCTTATTAACTGCCAGGTGGCAGCAGAAGCAACATTTTACACGTGTGTGTATAGCCTACTTGTAAGGGCCCCTGCCATTCTAAAATTTGCATTTCATCAAAACACAACAAAGAAAGAGACATAGAGTGTATACATGTGCCAAGTCATGTTTCAGCACATGGTGTTGGTTTTCTGGACCACAACTCCTGTCTGATCAAACAGTATTTTTGTAGTAATTTGTGGTTTAATTATTAGGTAAACAAAGCCATTTGTAGTTTGACAAGCTGTTCATGGTTTCTGTGCACATGGACTGTATGGACTCACAATAAGGAACATCCCTCCAATATTAATGGCTGGGTCTTGTGCTGGAAAGAGTAAAGCACAGAGATAAATGTTGATGCATATAAACACACAAACTAGCTGCTGATAATTTATAATATTTAGTTTTAATTATTAATCCTTAGTAACATTTAAGAGTCCAATGAACCGTTTTTTGTTTGTTTTTTTAAAAACAGTCACTTATTAATAGAACAGAATGCAAAAGTGAAAGTTTGGTGGCTGTTTCTTTCATCTTTGTTGTTTGATGATTTTGTACACACACCGTTGTTTGCATGCACACTTTATTAACACATCATATATTATTATTAATTAATAAGTCATTTTACCATGTTGACAAATTGTAATTTGTAAGCTTTGTTTAATTTTTTATATGATCTGTTTCATGTAAAAGTAAATGTAATTATTATGAGTTTGAGTGCTCCAATATGTCAAGTAGACCGCGTCAACTTTTCTCCATTAAGACTGAAACAACAGTCAAGTATGGCGTCGGCACTTCCTGATCCCAATTAGTTTCATTTAAACACACTGAGGACATTTCAAACTCTTCAGTGCTTCAGCATAACATGAAGTCAGTAACTATTTGTACTGAGGTAACTTCATCTTTGCAATTCCTTTAATGGTCCTTTGAATTAGTAGTAAATCATAATTATGTGTGCTTAGTATTCTGGCACATGTGTCCTTGTTTTAGTGAATCCAATGTAAGAAAATTATTAGGTTTTCCCAGTCCATTTAAAGCTACTTTGTGGTTTTGAATTGTATAAATAAAAGAGACCCAACATTCTTTGGCAACAATAATCTTGCACATTCAGACTTTATTCATTTTAAAAGATGCTTCAAAAACAATACATGTAAAAGCAACAAAAGTCAAAGTTGGCCCGTTGATGCACTAGCTGTATGACACCTTCTTCTTACTTATATCTGTACACGTTCAGAAGGACTAACACAGCAGTGGCCTACAGAACTGACAGGCAGATGTTACAATCACTGGCTGTCAATTCATAGGTCATCACCTTGTGCCCCATCGCTTTTCAGCTGCTTCAGAATAAAATCGACTGAATGTTTTATTAAACTGCAAGCTTTGTGATCACTCAGCTAGAGCTAAAAGTCAGTTGAAGTAAAAAATAGAAATAAAAAAAACTTTGTTAATGTAAGAGTTCAGGCTTCATGTTGTGTCCGGCGAGCTCTCTGCACGTAACAGCACCTCCACTGGAACAGACACAGCTTCCACATGGAGTTGCTGTTACATCCAGCAAGCACCAGAAGGCTCATCACTGACAGCAAACTGCAACTTCTCCAGTTATTCTCCAAGCCAGGCATGTTACAGATGGACAAACCTGATGATGAGATCACACTTCCAGTTCCTTCAGAGGGGGGGGTTGGTGCTGGTGTGGAAGTACATGAGATGAAAGTGAGATAGACAGAAGAGAAAAGCAGCAAGAGAAAGCATCTAGGTCAACTCAGGATCTGGTCTTGGAGGTAGCTGCTTTAGTACACAAGGCGTTTCCACTTGCAAGTGACTTTGACCAGGCAATTTCCTCCTCCCCGTTTTATTGCCTGAAGTGGACGGCATATGCTCTTCTAACAGCACGGCCAAAGGGCCAAGGCTTGTATAGATAACACAGATTTTATGGTAGCTGTCAACATGAGGGCGCTTTTCAATATGTGAATGTATGGGTGTGTCTGACCTATGTACCTGCCAGCGCCGATTTCCTGCTTACACTGACATTTGTCCTCCTAATTATTAAAAGAGTGTCAGTTTGAACTAAACAAATGTTTTAATTCTGCAGTGTATGGTTTTCTTTGTTCAGCCTGCAGAGTATCATCTCTGTAGACTTTGCCTTGTAGTAAAACTCTGCACATAAAAAACAGAATAGTAAAGCATTTGAATGATTAGATCTGTTAGACCATATATGCACCTGGTCATTTTTATTCTGTTGAATAGAGCAATCAGACTGCATCCATTGCTCTCTGCTTCTTCAAAGAATATTAGCGTTAATTACTAGAATTACACCTAGTTTGTTTTATTCAATAACTGTGCCAAAAAACAATAATATTACTGGCCTGACAATCATATGCATTTTTCAAACATTAGAAAAGAGGAAAAACATAAGCACTTAGTTAAGTTCTTCAGCGCATTAAACTAAGGGAGGATTTTGTCTTATAATATATTTTATGTATTCTTCAACATAAAGCCATTTTAATGCAGTAAAATTATGGTGATTTTTTTTTTCTGGTTTCCACCTGCTTTTGTCTCTGGTATTCTTTGCGGGGGTAAAAATAATAGGAGTTGTCCTTGTCCATTGTTTTAATCCTGCAAATTTCACATAGAAGAGCTGTACTCACCTTTAGATGCAACAGGGCCCGGTGGCTTTCACAAGACGAGGCCAAAGGTTTGCAGATCAGCAGGGTGTCGTGACACAGGGAGCCAGGCAGCAGGGCAGCAGACTTGAAATACAGAAAAAGTAGAAGCAGAGCAGACAAGACAAAGACAGGTGAAGACACAGAGGATGATACTGTAGCTGAACAGCAACTAAAAGCGGTGCATTCTGATGTAAATGGAAGCAATGATGGCGAAGCAATGTCAGCGAGGCAGAGCTGCCAGCTTAAGAGATCAGGGTTTGGTAGGAGGTTAATTATTACACTTGCAGTCAATATTTAACAGGCCTAGCGCCCTGCCCCTCAGTCCAACATCCTGATTCCACACCGACTGACACAGAGGGTAGGGCATCTCTTTTGTCCCCTGTAAAAAATATATATTCAACGCCTCACATGGCCTGCAGAAGAAACCCTAACCCAACCACTGCAAAATGTGTTTTTTCCGAGTCTTGAAAAATTTTACTCAGTGTGATCTACCATGTTGTAATTCACAAGACGTTTGCATGTCAATTGAGATTTATGTTGTTAAAGAAGCTCCCTTGAGGCCCTCTTATCTACAACCAAAATGGTCTAGGCAAACTGAGTTGAAAGTGGAAATACTCCCTCCCTCGCTTATTGCGTGTGTTTTAGTTGTAAACGGGGCATGACACGAGTTACAGCACAACGTCCTGAAGTATCAGCACGTGAGCCCAATCTATATTTACTGTGGCATCCATCTTTCTCACATACACACACCGCTGCAGAATTTCTGGCATAAGCAGATATGAAACCCAGGGCTATGAAGCAACAGCACAAGAGGAAGCAAAGGACTGTTGGAACAACAGCACAATAAAAGGCTGATTGAATGAAAGATTGGTAGAGAGGAGGAGGGTGCTGAGTTACTAACAGTTAGTAGCGTAACAAACAATCCTAAGTACAGTCAGAGCAAAAAAACTTTTATTCTAATTGAATACAGATATATGAAGCTATGGTAAATTGTGAGCAACTCTGAACCCTGAATAATAAACATTTTAACTTTAGGGCAAGTGTAAACTTATTCATGCCTTGTGTCACAAACTACTGTTAGTAAACCAGCTAACATTAAAGCTAACATTAAAACATTAAAACCTTTTTGGGTCCTCTCTGCCATGGAAATATCTTGTTATATCTTGTTATATCTTTCCTCTCTGATCTGTTGGAGTGCCTGGAAAATAAAAAAGATGCTGTCAGGTCAACAGTCAAAAGCTGTTTAACAGGAAAGGTCGCTGTTCCACTGTTTTTCTGTCTTCATGTAGAGATTTGCTCATGGAATCACTGTTTTAAGTGCCTCACTATGTGACTGCAGCACTAACTCCTTTAATGTAGTTGAGAAGTATAATATGTAGTGAAATATGGACATTTTTCTTCTGTCTAAGAGCATTTGCATGTTCTGCCTCCTCTCTTGTTCATATACTTGGGCTATCTTATCAGAAGTTCAAGGGATTGGTATGCCTGAGTGCAGAGTCCAGTGTCTCTGAGAGAGAATATGTGCCCAGCATTAATCTGCCACACAGATAAAGTTGTTTCTTGCTCCTTTGAGTTGACAGTGCCTAAAGTCATAATAATTTATGCTGCACTTCAGATCCGATAACAACATCAATCTGCTGAGCATGAAATTATCTCGTGTGCAAGGTCACACGCAGTCCTCATATTTTAGCTGAGGTTGATCTCATTTCAGAAATGATTGACTGTATTAAGGTAGATGTTGTCTTAATGGACAAATTATTCAGATCAACCTCAGTTTGCTTTGCTTATCTAATGTTACAACAACCTCTAGCTTTACTCTGTTACTTCTTTCTTTAATTTTGTTTTGCCTGCTAATTATATATTATTTGTGTTTAAATGTGGACTGAGTTTTGTTGAGAGGGTCCCTCACAAGCACCTATTTGCCTCTATTACACATTTTTCACTTTTGCGCTTTCTATATTTTACGATATTATGACATGTCCACTTTTTGAGCATGCTACTTCAAAGCTTCAAACACATTTCCACTTCACACAGCCAGGCCTCAGATATCTGATGACAAATGTTTCTCACATGAAGAGCACACTTTTTGGTTGACTGATTTGAATTGTTTAACATTATGTCAAGAGAAATCCAGTCATGTAAGAGATCATATTGAGTAATCCATCTGCAGTTTCTTCATATTTTCATTTCCAGACATCTGGGCTTTATATTTGAAAACACATCTTTAAGGAAGCTGCATTATAACAATAAGAGGACAGTGTTTAAAGACCCTGAAAACTTGTTTTCTCAATCAGCTTCTTACTATGAGTAATGGGATCCTATATGTACATGTTATTTTCAGCCAAAGTTAGAACAGTTTTAATTATTTCACTTAAGAGTTTTCTGTATTTCTCTGTGTTCATGTTGCTGGTTTCAAGTGGGCGGAGCTCAAACGGAAAAAGGTGATGTCACGTACCACGCACCAATCAGGATTGAGCAATATTTGAATAAAATCTGATGAGTGCTGCGTTGTTTTATCATTGTCAATCTGATTAAACCACACCCACACATTCCTGATGAAGTAGATTAGTAACTAACTAAGGGGGACTGGCCAATAGAGGGCGATAAGGTACTGCCCTCCTACAAAAAAATTCATTTATTATTATCATCAAGTGTATTATCAAATTATACACATTTTGAAACAGTTTGGCCTTCTTCTGTATATCATAGTCCAATCAGACACAGCATCAAATTGTGTTCTGCAAGTACCGCCACTTTCGTGTGATTTCAGTCTGGTTGAAAAGCCCTGATTGTGCTGATGTTAAGGTCTAAGATTAAGTGTCTATGGGTTTCCGAGTTGGTAAGTCATTCTTCTGACTTTGTGGTGTTCATCAGCTTTTAAGTCATAATGTGGAAACAACATGGAAGGGGTTTGAGACAACCAGCAGAACAACAGCAATAAACAGCAGACATAAGAAAACAACTGATAGAGAATGAAAAGGAGAAACAGTCAAGTAAAATAAATCAACAAAGCGCAGCAATGAGAAGGAAAATGATAATTAATTTCAAGAAACAAATTACTGATATGCATAAAGAATAATGGAACTACCTGTTGATAGCCATTGACAACCTAAATTTGTTTGTGTGTATCTATGAGTGTGTGGGTGTATGTTTCTGCATGCATAAGCTGGGCTCCCCAAACCCAAGGCCGGTATGGATGATTACCATTACGTGCACAGGCTGGAGCATTAGCTTCAGCTGGGAAGCTGAAATGGGTAGTGATCAGTGTATTTAGCCACCATTGTTTGAAGTTAACCTAGCTAACCACCCTGTCCTTTGCACTACAGTGGGAAAACAATGTATTAGTATACTATGTTTGAATTAGTATACTATGTTTGAACATACTATGTTTGAATACTAAGAGCTGTTAAATTGGCTAGATTAAATTATTTCTCTGTCATCATCTCCAGAAACTGTAATAATTCTAGAGTACTTTTCTCTACTGTAAATGCCGTTCTTCATCTTACTGCTACTCTTTCATTAACTTCTTCTGCTGACATGTGTGTAGAGTTCTTAAACTTTTTTTTGGTAAGGTTAATGGAATTAGATCTCAGATTTCATTCATTCTGTTGACCCTACGAACAAATTAACCAGTTTTATGCTTGTTTCTTTGCCGCAGCTTAATGATATAACTGGTCATATGAAGCCCACTAGGTCTCCTGGTGATGTGCTCCCTTCTTCTCTGTTTAAGAAGGTACTTGATTCAATTGGCCCAAGTACTGTGTCTATTATGAATATTAGTTTGTCATCTGGTGTTGTTCCGGTTAGTTTTAAGCATGCGGTTCAGAATCTGCTCTTTTGAATGTCTCTAATGATAACCTACGAGGTGTTGATTCTGGAAACCGTGTTGTTTTGCTTTTGGAAAACCATTTCTTTTTCTATTTGAAGGATAGGACTTTTTCAGTCAGTTTAGGGGATTATTTTTCTTCCGTTACCCCTCTATACTGGGACCAATTTTATTTTTCCTTTATATGCTCCCTCTAGGTTTGATTTTTGAGAAATTTGGGATTCAGTATCATTTGTATGTAGATGATTCTCAAATTTACTTACCATTGAAAAATGAGCATAATTGTGCAATTCAGTCTCTTCATGCATGTTTGGCCGAAGTTAAGTGTTGGCTTGCGAATAACTTTCACCAATTAAATGGGGATAAGACCGAGATGATTTTATTTGGAAATAAGGGGTGTGTGGGATGATGACTGCCTGGGATTGTTTTCTGGGAAAAAAACTGTCTAGCTTGAGGAACCTTGGTGTCATTTTTGACGCTTAAATTTGACCAGCAAATCAATGCTGTCATTAAGAATAGTTTCTTCCATCTTAGATCAATATCTAAATTGAAAACTATCCTTTCTTTTGACAATATGGAGGTTTGTTCATGTCTTTGTCATCCCGTTTGGATTATTGTAATGTGTTGTATCTGGGTGTGAGTTAGGCTTCTCTCTCCTGTTTGCAGCTCGTTCAGATCTCAGCTGCCAGACTTTTAACGGGTACTAAGAAGAGAGAGCACATTACTCTGATGTTAATTAAATTACATTGGTTACCCATACGATACAGAATTCAATTCAAAGCGTTGTATGTTTTTAAGTCTCTGCATGGCCTAGCACCGGAGTATGTTACTGATTTAATCAGCTGCTATCAATCCAGTAGATTTCTGGCTCATATGATCAATTGCTTCTCATGATTCCGCGATCCCGTTTAAAATGTAAAGGTGATCAGGCTTTCTCTGTTGCTGCTCCTAGGCTCTGGAATGACCTTCCTCTGTCTGTAAAAACTTGTCCTTCATTGATTACTTTGCGTTTAAAACTTATTTGTTCTGTTTAGCATTTGATAATGCTTTGTAACTTGTGTATGTTATATGTTTGCTGTTTTTTTCGTTGTTTCTATTTTCTCTTCTATACCTTCTGTACAGCAATCTGGTTCGACTTGTGGTGTTGAAAGTGCTCTATAAATAAATAAAGTTGAGTTGAGAGTACATTTCTTTTTAAATTCTATTTTAATTGTTTAACTAACAATATTTATTGATGTATTCAGTTTTATTCTTGACTTGGCTGATATCCTTTTACTTCACTGACAATGACACAGCTATTTATGTCATAAATTTTAATAAGATGATTTATTAAATATTCTTAATAAAATAACACTTAAGAAGCTGCCCTTGTGTTGTTCATTCCACACAGCAGATTATAATGCATATCTAAGCCTGATAAACCATGACAAATATTTATTCTGGAGCAACAGAGGTACAATCTGTACATTTCTTAAACTAATTAACAAGGACACTGTTATTTTAATATATACATATTTTTATTTCATTTTAAGTCTTGTCATTTTAAATCTATGCACATGTAACCTATACTTTTCCCTTGGAGTTATCTTAATCTTGTCAAATCTGTTTGCAAATACAAGTACCCACAAAATGTCAGCACTGCCCCCTCTTAAAAACACAATGCTTAAGATGTTGATAGAAGTAGAAGCTAAGTATAAGCCTCTTGCAGAAAACAGCTCACAAATTCTGAAAATCTGTCAAAAAGACCAAGTAGAAACAGAATCAAAAGTATTTTTATTGTTTTGAACTCTATGCTAATCTAACTTGGATGTTGACACTGACAGAATGGCAATTTAAAGACATTTCTGTAAGGAAAATAGAGTCTGTTGCTCTTGGAGCTCATTAGAGGAACTTCAAATTTCATATGTATAAACCTGCAGCACAGCAATCTATGGCCTCACTGTTAAATGTGGAAATTATTAAATACTGTACAAATTAAAAACCTCAGGCACTTTCCCCTTCCTGAATTTCCAGAGAGAGTCAGTGAGGATCAGGCCTTCATCTTTGCTCTCAAATATATCCTTATTGCTGAAGTTGTATATGATCTAATTTCATATTCTTTTGCTCGAGTTTGGATTTCTCAATCCTGAAACATTCAAGCCATCATAAAATCTGGTGAGATTTGAGGCTTTCGGTTTGTGTGTGAGGACACCTCTACCCCACAGAGAGCTGTCAAACTGGAATAAATAGTGTTTGATACAGAGGCTCAGTAATAAGCTCATATAAGTATAAATAAGCTTTGGTACTGAGACATCCACTGATTGTCATCAGGCCTTAAAGATGTATTCTGACCTCTATCGCCCTCTGTTGGTGAGCTCCACTGTACACTAGAAGGGCTCTAAAATTTTCTCAAAGTATTCCTAAAATCCTAAACAAAGCTTTTGCCTTCTCAGCTCTCAAAGCCGAATGAGTTGCTCTCAAATGGAAATGACCTCTCATTTCCCATTCATCCCACTGTCAGAAATGTGATGCTGTTATCTAGACAAAATGAATATTTCACTCATTCTGTGGATTTATTTTCTTCCTTGAATCTGTAATGTGTTACTCATGTATTTCTCCTCTTTGTCCCTTTATGGTAAGCTGTTTTTGTCTGTTTTTCTTCACAAAGTCTGAACACACAAAACTCCATAAAAAAATTCAAACAATAGTTCTTTGGCATCATGGCCTGAAATGCTCATAGCAATGTTGTCTGCTGTTGAACAGATGAAAATGTTTGGGGAGTTATGGAGAAGAATGGGTAGTGATTTGAAATGTCACTATGTGGAAAGATTTTGTTCCAAAATAAAGCACAAGCTGGGTAGTGAGAGTTAAAAGCCAGAAATGTCAACACCTTGTGAGACCTTTAATCACTGAATCAGCGGGATTTTTTTTTAAAACTGTCAACCCCATATCACGAGATCTCATGTCACATCACTAACAAAGAGTATGGAAACAATGTAGGTTCTTTGCCCCCACATTTCACTCAGTAACAAATACAAAATCGGACTGAGTGAAGTTATTTTCAACGGCAAATTGTCTCTGTACATTTCTTGGTCATAATTCTTTAATAATCAAGTTTAAAGGATCCTTGTCAGAAATGGCGATTGATATTTAAAGTATTGTATCAGATATATATTTTTATACTCAGTATTGGTCAGGCACTGGTGTGATATTCCATCCCATCACAAATGTCAAAAATCACAAAGACGTTAAATTACAAACAAATCATTTATGATGCCATTTTTGTCTGATAAATTACTTTACTAATTAATTTGTTTCCAAAATAAAGTTGTTCTCTAAAAACATAATTACCATTAATAAAAACATAACAATTAAATTATGATCAAACACAGCTTAGTTGTAATTGCACCATTTTATTCATCTGATACTTTAAACAATGTGGAACATAGAAAGAGCAATCATTGAAATGTAATGAACTAATGTGACAGTAAAGCCTCATAACAGAAAAGCTAGTAAAATCCTGTGCGCTGGACAGGATCTAAATACATTCTAATTCATTCAAACATTTCAGTGACAATGGGTGGAAAAGAAAAAATCTGAAAATATATCTTTAAGCAGCAAAACAAACTGCTTTGTATGAAAAAGAAAGACATTTATTTTGTTCTGAACGATTTGAAAGAAAGAAAAGTGTGCTATTCAACTCTAAAACCACATAACTCAGTATGGGGTAAAACTACCACTTACCAAAAGCACAATTCCGTTTAAGATTAGCCAACCACTATAATAAAAGAGCAGTTTGTGTCTTTTCCTCCAACCTCCTCCAAAAAGATTCAGGCTACAAGTTGTAAAGCTGTCAAGCGATAGAGATTACTATATACCACCAAGTTCTCAACAATTCTCGCATCTGAGTTCAATATTAATTTCAATTAATACAAACTGACCACAAACCAACATGTGGCCCCTGGTGAGGTACGTCATTCGTCAATTTCAGATAACTATTATCAGCTAAACTCTGTATGGTGAGTCGGCAGTGAAAAAGATCAGACAGGACCAGAAGGAAAGATAGAAAGTTCACAGGACAGCACCTCACAAATGACCCCTCTGACTCCATTTTTCACCGATCTAGCGCATATTCAAAGAATGATGCGACATTTTTCAATTTCAATGGTCTTCTTCATTAGTGGGCTGATTTAATCTCCTGGATATGACTTGTTCTCACCCTTGATGATCTTTCAGTGAGGGTCACAGTCAGGGTCTATAAGCTTGCTGGCTTAAAACACAAATTACCCACTGGCAGATTCAACAATAATACTGCTTGAAAAGGTGCTGGCCATTTGCACAGGATAGTTTTTAAAGGGGTGAGGCCAGAGGGTCAAGGGGGATCAGAGGAGAATCTGGGGGTGAAAGCAATGGAGAGGGCTGGGATACAGGAGCAAAACTCGGGTCAACAGAAAAGGTTGTAACACCTAAACAGCACTCGGTTCTAGTTTTAATTAAATATACAAAAACTGTACACTAAATATTAACTGCAACTAAGAAACAGCAGAGTCAAAAGTAAAACAATTATAAAAGACTAATAAATGACACTTATTTTCCATGAACTCATGACACTGAGATATTAAACCCAGATACATGTTCAAGCATTAAAAAAACAGTTTGTTTAAAGACAAGATTTGACTGTAAGACTTCAGCCTCGATACTAAAAGCAGTGAATAACTTAAGTGTTGCTCCCCACGATGATATCAAAGGTGTGTTGAATAGTGCTGATTTTACATAGTAGTAATATAGTAGCTTTGAGCTTACATTGATGTAGATTGACATGATTTATTGGTATCTTTCTAATATTTTTAATGCTGGTGATGCATATGCTTTGAGCAAGTTTATTAATCACTGGTCAAACCAATCTCTGTAGTCCTCTAATTGGACGACTGAAGCAGCTTGGGTGAAAAAAGTGATAAAGATGCAAATCACCTAGGGGGGAATAAGTACAGTAAATGATCACCAACTTTGCCAATGCTGTCATTATGACATTGGTATATTTAAAGAAATGCCGTTTATCAATTGCAGGGCATAGATATGTTTATAAACTGATTTCACAACCAGTACAACTAAAATAAATCAATTTCTTCATACAAGCCAGTTTAGGTCGTTACAACACTACTCAGAGATTGTTAAGGCATGCGGGCCGTCAAAAACTGAACAAGCACCAAAGCAAAGACCTTTTTTTTTTGACAACTCAGCCCCAAATCTGCATCCCTGTATACTGTATGTGGAAGTGATGCTGCCCATGTACCTGACGATGGACCAGCACTTTGTAATCAAATGAATATTTGAAACGAATTGTAGATATTTCAGAGACAGTGTGCGGGAGTTCAAATTAGCAAAGTAAATTTAGTCTTACTTTATTAGAAATATAATGGAACAAGTTAAACTAAAATATTATGTACAGGCAGTTCATCTCATGGTGATTTCCAGTAAACGATTAATTATTCACAGTCCTTCTGTTTTCTTAAAATAAAAAAGCGTTTTAGAATCAACAGCTACTTTCAAGTTACAGTACACAACAGATTAGTCACAATTTAAAATAAAGACTGAAAACACGTTGACAAAACATTTAACCAAACACATATGGACACCTGATTTAAAAAGCCCTACCACGCTCAGATTAAGATTCCTCTCTGATTGGGGTGCATCCAGAGAAAAAACTGTTCTGAAAACTCGTCAGGATTCTTTTCTTCTTCTTGAGGAAGCTGACTGTTGTTCTGTCTCCCTGCAGATCATCCTCCTCCTCCTCTTCCTCTGGCACGACAGGTTTCCTGACCAACTTTAGTTCTGCAGTGGCATGCCCCATGTCTCCGATTTCTTGTAGCACCTAAAATAGTTTATTAGTACACCGGGGTTAGTTCTGGATTACATCCTTTAAAGTTCCAATTGGAACAAGCGTTGGCACTAAATGCCACAATACATATTTACAATCCTAACAGTTTTAAATGACCAGGCTCTTGTTTGAGGTATTGTGGATGGGCAGTGTTTGCATGAATGAACAGGAATAATCTTCATGCAGCATTTTCAGCATGACGTCCACGTGCATACTAATCATTGCTGAGGCCACTATTATGGATGATTAACTTTTTGTATTGCTAAGTCATCAGAAGGAGCCACCTTACCTTCTTAGTGGGTGTACAAGATGGCGGCTTAAAGAATGTGGTGTTGTCAGGGCTGACGGATGTGGGATCTTGAAGAGACACGGAGTCTCTGGAAACACTTTCTGTCAGACTTGCATCCTGAAATGAGTTCAAAGTCCAAAGCTGAGAATAAGGCTTATTATTCTGCATTGTACCACCATAAAATAATGTAATAATTTCAACAAAGCAAATAAAGGTATTCTTGTAAATGAAAGCCAAATCTGACTGGAAGAACATGTTTGGTAGTAAATGCGAACTACGTTATAATGAAACTGATACCAGGTATTATATTATTAACTTTAGTTCTGACTCAGGTCTCAGTTATAACATTACAAGTTAATATTACATTAACAATATGTTCAAACTTGATATTAAACCAATAGGTGTGATGGAAGTACGGAAGCACTGACAGGCAAGTACAAATTCTTTTCCCCGTTGTCATCCATTTTCTAAGTCTGATCTAAATCATTTCTCTCCTGTGTTTATGACTTAACAGTCTAGTGTGTAATAATTTCCAGATGAGGTAGTCGACCCCCCCCAAAACTACCCCCAAGACAGTTTTTTGACCTCTCTTTCCTTCTTTTCTCTCTCCCCTTTTTGTCGTTAATCATTTTTTATTTGTCTGTAATTACCTTGTGCTGATTTTTACTAACCAAGTAAAACGGATTCATTAAGAAGACGAGTGGTCCTGGGGATTTATTGGTGTGGATGTGGAACGAAGGGAGTGGATGGGAGCATCAAGCTAAGGCTTCATTCAGTGGAAACCTACACCGTGGCTTCAGCCCTGTGAAGTCCTTGTTTTACAATTTCTGCACATTAAGTTATCAGAAAGAGTGTAATCATGTGGTAGATGAATAAAATTCTCTAAAAACATTTTTTTTTTTTTATTTAAATAGTGTAATACTATTTAATAGGGGACGATTCAAAATGAACACATTGTGGCAACACATGCTCTGTGAATTGTTTACTATCAAAACAGGTTATAGCTTGACAGCCTCATGCTGCTGAACACACGCTAAGCCCCGTCCTTGAAGAAATGTTGAGGCAGAGAGGTCAAAGGCAGCGCCTGTAAACACCAAAACATAACTTTTACTGAAATTTGAAAACAAAAGATTTTAATCAGGTAACTTACCTCAGCAAGGACCTTGGTAGCCATATTTCGACATTTTTCCTGATCACACTGGCAGTTCTCCCCACAGGTCATCTTTCCTTTGCGGCATCTGCATTGCTTGTTGATGCAGCGCCCTTTACAAGCACACTAAAGAAAGAAAAACTACTGCGCATCAGGGCATGTAACCCAACCATCCTGAAAAGCATTTGCAGATACTTTTTATTAGCTCTCTAAGCAAAAGGTTTACTTTGGATGCCTCTGTTTTTCACGTATCTGGTGCATATCCAGTGAATGATCTGACCTTTTATAATGAAATTAGACGGTCTTTTTAATATGCTAGATATGATTTGTTTTTGCTCATTCTTCATGATCTTTAAGTGAGCACTGTGGACAGTCAGGGACTATGCTTACTGCTTTAATAAACAAATTAGCAATTTGAAGATGACACCAATCCTAATCCCAGTCTTACCCCAGTTGCTTTTGTTTTTTTTGTTCTGCGTCCCTTTTCAGGTTTCTCAGGCTGCCAGACATCCTCTTCATCCTCATTCTCATCCTCACTGGGAGACATCAGCTCTTCAATGTTGATTGCCATATTCAGTGGTGCTTTAGCTGTAGTTAAGCGCTTCCCTTTAGGCTTTTGTATGTAGAGAACACAAGCAAAGGAAAATCAACAAACTGGTTATGTTTCTACAGTGTACTTATGAAGCCTTAGTCCTGTAAGTCACTTGAAATAATAAATCTATATTAAAAAACACAGAGCCCATAGGCGTGCGCGACCTCTGACTTACATAGCAATTGTAAGTTGTTTGGATAATGCGTCAGCTACATGTCAAGCCAGGGCTTGACATTAACTTTTTTGCTCACTAGCCAATGTGGCTAGTGATTTTCCAAAGTTACTAACCACGCAGCATTTTTACTAGCCAAAATTTGTTTTTGGGAAATGATATTTTATACGATTAAAGTTGACAATGGTGTGCTAAAATGTACTAATATTATCATTAGCTCTCATAAGGTTGTGTATAAAGCTCCTTTTTTGAAAACATGTAGTCTATTAAGATAAAAACATTAAAAAAGTAGCTTCTTATTTATATAATAAAACTGCTGCATGGGGGTAAAAGTTTAATTAAAAAGATTAAATCTAAACAGAAAAACAATTCACCAGAAACATTTGCATTTGCTTTTCCTCAGAGCTCTGACTGGATTTATGTTTATCATCATGAAGCTGTGGTCGCTCTGAGTAAGTAGAGATACAAAACAAGTATACAGGTCTTTTCTCCAGATTATTCCCATACAGATGCATCTTCTGCTTTCCTATGGCATGACAACTTTTATTAAAACATAGGTCTGTATTTTAATAATCAACTCTGGAAATGTAGCTGTGACAGGACAATTTAATGTGATATAAGGGCAACTCTGCTAGTAGTAACACCACGTTCCTTAATCATGAATATATCTGTAATCTTACAGCATTTAAGAATTTCCTCCTGCCTTTTCTGTATCTCAGCTCTGCCTTTTCGCTTTCTCTCGTTCTGCTGTGCATTTCTTCCCCGCACTGCTCGGCTACACACACTTACTGACCGCTGTGTTGATGTGTGTGCACGCGACCAGTTGAGTGTGATGACAGAGATCACTCCGTCAGCTTAAAAGCAGATGGGAGGCGTAAAGCAGCACATAGTACAGTGCAAGTGTCATTTGTAATTTCCAACCGTCAGGCGCATTTTTGATGAATGAACATTCTGATATTCTGGTAGTGGATGGGTTGCAGATGGGTGAAATATGGTCTCCCATTAAGAGAGAAGGTGTGTGCATTTACGCAGCGTAACTTCTTTGATTTGTTAAATTTCTGACAGGCCGACAGAATTGGTCAAGATCTAATGCTAATAATGAGACAAGACATGATATTGGCCTCACAAGATCGAGATGAGATTTTAACATGACTTTTTTCAAGAAAACTTCAATGCCAAAATATATTAACACTTTGAGCATTAAACAGTCAAAATTTTGCACCATTTATGGTTAACGGGGTGGCCGTGAGACGATTCAAAATGTAAAACTAACTGAATACAATGCAGCTATAAGGCATTCTGTGTTGCTTTGAGATACGTTTCTCCTGTAGATAAACTTTCTCAAGTAATATAATTCCCGCTGCTGAGTCAAGACATGATTTAGTCTTCCCTCCCCTTTTGTGTCTTTGTTTGGGAAAGTAACCTCTTTAAGTGTGATTGTGGCACCTTTTCAACTCAATAATAAATTTATTTATTTTATTTCAGGACTTTAACGTGTTCAAAAATTTCTGCAGAATCTGCACCTCACTGCAGTGTTTTTTATTCATTTATTTGCAGCGACACACCACAATATCAAAGCTGACCGCCACATATAGGCTACTATTAAACGGGAGTAAAATCACAACTCATTGCGGAGCTGCCTGCAGCGCACAGATTCGCTCAGCACCATTGCTTGCTCACTCCCTCCCTCTCTAACAAACGGAGCCATGTGTTTATAGTAGGGCTGGGCGGTATGCCCAAAAACGTAATCATGATAAAAAAACATTTCATATCATTCGATAATTATCAAAATAAATGTCAAATCGTTTTTTCGTCTTCTTTGTGTAAAGGCTGATTTTTGCTCCTGACTGAAAATCGAAGAAACCAGATGGTTAATTATGTGGTTCAACTTTTCTTTACGGCCATAATGGGACAAACAGTTGATGCCAAACAGTGGATCACTTAACAAATCTGAGGTAGAACATTCAAAACTAATATGATAAAAAAAAAAATTAATAAATATGATTAATAAATCTTTTCTCAGTCCCTTTTCCAAAATAACAAAATAAAATAAATTTAATAGAAAAATTAAGTGCTAAGTTGTTTGTGATTCAAATGAATTAAGCCAAATATTTATTGACAATATATTGACCATTTATTATATTGATATTGAGAAAAATTATATTGCGATAACTATCATTTTATTACCCAGCCCTAGTTTATAGAAAAACTAAAGCATTGAAGTTAACTCTAAGAAGACAATAAGATCGGCAGGACATCGCAGGACAAATTTAGTGACATTTAAATCTCTAGAGATCTGGTCACACGCATCTAGTATTAAAAGACATAACAAACAGGACGTTACATCTGCTATATCTTACCTTTGGAGGAACGTACTCAAACGAGTCATCTGCACTGTTTTCATTGTTGGTCGTAGACGCAAGGATTTTCTTTCCACTTGCCAGGTGGACCAAAGAGAGTTTCTGTGGAGGGGATAAAAGAGACATAGTGGGTTGGAGCCAATCATACAGCTGAAATAAAGATAAAAGCAGCTCATTTCTACACATCTGTTGTCTTCCACGATCAATGTCATTAAAGTACAACAATTTAAAAATAAAACTAGTCATCTAAACATTACAGTCAGCTAAAAAAAAAAAAAGTTATTCAATTCCTGAGCCATAAGTCCCTGCTCATCAGTGCGGTAAATGGTAAAAGTATTTGTATAGCGCATTTCTAGTCTTTGCAACCGCTCAAAGCGCTTTATACAACATCACATTCACACACTGACAGCAGAAGCTAAGGTGCCAACTACACATCTGAACATAATTAACATTCACACACAGCCACATATCGATGGCACAGCGACCAGGAGCAATTTGGGGTTCTGTGTCTAGAACAAGGATACTTCGACATGTAGACTGGGGGAGCAGGGGATCGATCCCAACCTTCTGCTTAGTGGACGACCTGCTCGACCCCCACAGCCAAATACCATACACTACAGTATGGTATTCTTAATTGAAAATTCAACTTAACATTTAAATAATGTTAAATAAAAACAGATGAAAGTTACCTGTCTGTATTGCTCATTCTCTTCCAACAGTTTCTGGTTCTGCTCACTTAATTCTTGTAGCTTTTCAAGCTCTTCTTCCTAAAATTATTACAGATGAGCACATGATGTGAATAATCTCACGATTTCAAAACGAGGAGAAATGCAGACAAAGAGGTTGATCAAACCCTCTTCAGCCAGTGGAAACAAACCTGAACTTTGAGGCGCTGGAGAAGCTCCTTCTCCTTTGAACTCCCCTCATCTTTCTGCTTTGTCCCATCTGACTCTCCACATAAGGGCTTGTTCTGTAGCTGGTTAAGCAAGTAAAGGACCTGTACAAAAGAAAATATATAATACAGAACATTTCATAAATTTACGTGTCTCTAAAAAGCTGAAAATTGGTATATGAGTAAAAACTATGAGCACCTTCTCTTGATGCCTCTGCTCTAGTTCCACCAACTGCTGCTGGTGCTCCATGTCCATGGTAGACATCACGTTTCTCTCGTCGGCCATCATCTTCCTTAAATCTTGTGAATTTCCTTTCTCCTGTTTGATTTCGCTCTCCAGCTTGGCATTGGCTGTTTTAGCAGACACCAGCTAAATAAAAGAAAAGGGAAAACAAACAGCAACACATTAATGTACTATTACTAATTTAACACACTGGTGTGGATATAAAATAATGTATTAGCATTTGCTTACCTCAGACATCAGGACTTTAAGCGCACACTTGGCCTCAACGATGCTTGTGATACCATCTATGCGCTGTTTCAAACGACCCTCACTGTCTGCGACAACAACTTTCTGCTGAAGGTCAGCTATCTGGGCATTCCTGTTAACATAGAAATCAATCTGAAAATCTTAACAATTCCTGCAATAAGGTAAAAAAAAAAAAAAAATCAGTTTAGTCTTAAGACCGATATTGCGGTTTGAAAAAATGTTTACAGCAGTGACACGAAGGAAGCTGTTGAAAATCTGAGAGCATTTTTGTGCATCATTAATTTTTGTGTAGATAAGTAGCACAATGGCTCAGCTATTGACTGGAAGGTGATTCCACCAATGGGGAGGCAGACTATGATGAATGCTGGTCAAGTGCCAAGATCAAGGCAGGAGGAGTTGCTTTGTCAGACTCACCTGAGGCCCATCTCTGTCTCCAGGTTCTCCACCTGTTTGGTCAGAGGTGTTTCCAGCGCCCCCTGGCTCTCCAGCTCAGAGATGATCAGTGTCCGACGCTGCAGGGGAGGGTAACCACAAAGCAAAGAATGATTGTTTGTAACATTTCTACTTTGCTGGTGCACCAGCTTTCTCACTTGTTCTCAATGTTGTGCTTAAGTGTGCACGCTTAACAATAAGGAATTTACATCTCACCCTGATTTTGGCAGCAGGTCGATCCCCTGCCTCCATCTGCTGTTTGAGGTGGCTGATCTCCTGAGCCAAGACCTTTCTGTCCTCCAGCAGATCTTTGAGGTGCCGCCGGGCCTCCTCTGTGCTGACCATCACCTCCACTTCATTGAGAAGCCACGTCTGATCAAATGAATACAGTCACAGAGTTAACATTCTCGTTGTCTAATGTGGATCCCTTTTCAGTACATTTACAGATGAACAAACACTGTTGATCAGTCATCACATTCTCAAAATAGAAGTCTGTCTGCTTTCTTAAACACACAGATTTTTCTCATTGCAGAAAAATCTTTATCGGTGTTTATAACAGCCGAGAAAAAACAATTAAAAAAGAACCAGAACGAGGGAAGACGGATCATTCAATCATGTAATGAGTGTTGTCTTTGAATAGTTTATCCACCAGAAAGCAATCTGCAACTCCACAAAACACAGCAATCAGCTGACATAATCAGCTATACTTTCAAACTACTATTTATAAAAAAAAATACAAAAAATGATTTTTAAACTACATTGTGTCACGTTATCTTGGTGAGTTCTTATAACTGCACATAATAAATGTTGGGATAATGTTTGTTTCTGTTATGCGTTTCTGAATTGATGAATAAGGAATATCAGCTAATATATCAGATTTTAAAATCCTCAAATATCAAAATCGGTCTTAAACATTCTTATATTCTTTTTGGGTCTTAAACCACAGTATATTTATTTTTCAATATATAGACTAATTAATGTGAAGCCGTATCTCCTTTTTGACAAGCATATATAGGCTACAAAATAAAAAATCATTAGAATCACTGTACATTCTGTTGGACTAATTAATGGTTACCTAAAGCTATTGACCTATTGAACTGAAAAGCTGTAAATCTTTAACATTAAACTGGACAACAATCCTGTGGCCTCATTCATCGTCCCCTTACTGCTGATGTGAAGATTCTCAAATTCTGCCAGGATTCAACTCATTATCAGTAACATAGCTAACTTGACGCAACCTTTACATACAATTAAGATTCGCTTTTAGCTGGTTCACAACAATTCACTACAAATAAACAAACTCCATATGTCTGCGTAACCATACAAGCTATTGATTACAGTTCTTACTGGTGGATTTATGTAACCTAACCAGGTGGTGACCCTAGTGCGCAGCCTGTTCTGTATTATCTAATGTAATTATCGGCTGAAATTCCATTGAAGTAATCATTTAATATTTGTACTTATCACTCTCTGATTAGGCCCGTCACAATAACTATGTACTTTTGTTAGAAGATATATTGTCTTAGCAATAATGCGATAAACAATGTTAGTCATTTTAAGACCAATTATGTGCATAAAGCATAGCATCACATTTTAGAAATAAAGTTGCTAACGGGTCTGAAAAGTTGCTAAATCTAGCGAGAAAGTTGGTAAAATAAATGCTCTTATTTTTTTAAACACAAATACAGGTTGTTGTATGACTAAGTTTTACTACCTTAACTCTTGCAGCAGCTCCCTCCATTCCTCTGTTATGGACATCCTTGAGCTTCTCTGCTACCTCGCTCCTCTTCTGTAGGGCATCTTTCAACCGCTTGTTTGCAGCGGCAGCCTGTTGATTGACGATTAGTAGGAAAGATAATTTGTGCATCAAAATGTTTATTTTCACTAAGAAAACTATTACAATCATGAAGATGTGACGTTTGTTGGGGTCTCTACCAAACAAACATGCTTTCCTACATCTGGAGAAAAAGATTTGTAGGCCAGCCATCTCTGCAGCACTACACTACTTCATTATAATACTACTGTGTTTACCTTCATCAAAAAATTGCAGATTCTATGACATTGCACTTGGTCATATTGCACTTTTGATAATATAGAAATGAACTATAAGAAGGGATGCAACAAATGTTTGGCAACTGAAATTAATTGCCCAAAAATAGCAAAAAATTAAAAAGCATTTTCAGTGTTCAGCCTAAGTCAAAAGACCGAATAAATTTTACCAAATAACCTTTTGACATTTCGGCAATGTGGAAGCATTTTAAAGTGTCAGAGAAAGACACAAACAAAAAAAAAAAAATTGCCGTTTGCAGACAAATTGAATTGTCTCTTAGCACATCTATGGCTGACTTCTTAGAGAAGAATTGTTTGTGTCACTTGTGTCTGAGCAGGCGATTAAGCTAGCTGCACCTAAATTAGGAATTCACACGTATTCAAGCCTTTATGGTAACTGAAACAGACCAGTGCCAGCTGACAGGCAGGTCATCAACTTTATACTGTCATTTTCTCTCTTTACAAAGACAAGTGTTTGCAGTATGAGAGTCCTACCTGAAGAGAGGCTATTCTTCATGTTACGTGATGAGAGAACGACATACAACATTATTTATCCAATTGGGTAAGACTTTAATGAATTTAGGGCGAGGATTCACGTGACAACGTCCGGTTTTCAAAATAAGGTGTCTGTACAGGATGTAAATAAGATTAATTGGATTATATTCACAGAGTATAGTATAATTCCATTCAATTCAGTCCATTCAAAGTAAATGGACACATGTAATTTACTTTACTGGACCCTTTTGGGCCTCGGACCCAGTCCCCATTATCTCTCCAAATCCTGAGTAAAGAGCACATTTTGACTATTTATTTTATGCAATGGTGAAAAAAAAACAACAGGCGATTTAATGAAAAAAAAATGTGAAAAACCTTGTTCGGTTTTCGGGAAAGTTTTTCGTTATATGCGGTTTTGGCCTTGGCTAAGAATTTTCATTTTGGTGCATCCCTAATTGTGCAAACTAGTCACACAAATTTAAAATATAATATACAGTAAGAACTTGCTACATTATGTATGTTGAAAATATTAAATCCAGCATATTTACTTATTGCAGATGACATAAATGAAATTGCACCAAAAAGCCTCACCTCCTCAGTTTTACGACGCAGAACATTGGCCTGTTTCTGGTAATCCCTCTCAAGTTTAATTAACTCATACTGGCGTTTACGATCCTGTAAAACAGACAGAATTATAAACAGGGTTTAGGTAGTTGATGAAGTCAGATTACATCAATTAATAAGTATAAAGAAAAAAGGATTTAGTAACAAGATTTGACCGGGTACATATATGAATAAAATGCTTGTTAGAGAAAACATCCTGCGGTGTCTCAAGAAGAACTTAATCTTTCCATACCTTCTCCTTCAACTGCAGCACCTCCCTGTCCTTCTTGCTCTTCCAGTTTCTGAACTTCTCAGAGTCCTCCCTCATCTGCCTCATCAGCTGTGTGCGCTGGGTCTTCATCGCCTGTGAGAATACAGTGTTACTGGGCTTGGATTTGGCATTCGTGGTTTACACGTGTAACATTTAGGATTATAATATATTAGCAGAATAAATTAACAAGTACATTTTTAATATTATTCAGATGGTTTTCTGACACAGGAATGATCTACTTTATTCTGTAATGTATCATTACGACAGTAACATTTGTTCATGTACACAAGTTTATGGCGTCAGCTGTTTGAATATTGAATACAACTCTGACAACCTCAGCAGGCTATTTCAATACACCTGCTCAATACATGTAAGACCTAAACACTATATGTTAGGAATTATTGTTGTGAGCCAGGTTCAGGTGTGAAGAAGTTTCGGAGACTGATGAAGACTTAACATAGCATAGTTTATTGAGCCCGGCCGAGGAGATACAGTGCCAGCATACAACATGTGAACACGTCAAATGCCAACACCAAATCTGAAGGATAACATCTTGTGGTCCCTTTTATGTTTCTGTCTTCCCCCCTAGAGCCTGTAGGTTTCTCTGTTAGGTCATCTTCACCTAGAACACCTAATCTATCTGATGTTTAGATTCCAATGCTTTGCCATATTGGAATCTCTTACTATCCAAGAGTTGTACTCTAATCTGTGTAGCCAGTTAGTTCTTGTAAACATTCTTGTATGGCTCAACCTTGTTAGATTCCCAGAGAACACTCATATCTGCTAGCCTGATGCCTGAGCTACTGTCTCTAGCTAATCAGTCAATTGTTGTCTCCTTGACGAGAACAAGTACACATGAGAAATACCTAAAGCTATAATGTCAAATATTTATGGAGTCAGCTATATTACTCTAAGCTAGACCTGTCTTACCTTTCCCTGTTACATCAATTAAGACACCTAAGAAATATTTCCAACACTATATGCATAAATACTATATTCATTATGCATCTTATGTAGTTATACAGATTTACTGTACATGCCCCTCACCAGTAGGAAAATCACTAGTTACCTGTATCTCCTGATTGAGCTTGTCCACTTTCTGAACAGAGGACTCTTTGAGTTTCAGCAGTTTGGACTGCTCAAGAAGCTTCTTCTTCATGTCGCTGAGCTGGCCCTCAAGCTCCTGCAGTCTCTTCCTCCGCTGCTCACTAAGCCTAGAAGAAGACAGTTTGTCAGATGAAGAAGGTGAAGGTGAAAAGGAAGTGAAGAGTGAAGGTTTTTAAGATTACTTTTCAGTTGTGTAAAACCTAATTACCTTTATTACTTGGCAAAAATATTACTATAGGTAACAAAAAACCACAGCCCCCACAAAACAAATCAAAGAGTTCATACTTAGCCTGATTAGTGTCTTTCTTTGCAGACTGAAGTGCCAAAACGAGTTCCTCTTTCTCCTTCTGCAGTGAATCCACTGCAGACTCTAGAGTGTGCACATTTTTCTGTAGGACAAAATGCCCATAAGATTAAAACTTCTCCAACATTTCTTAAAATTAAAAGAAATTTGGCTCATAATTGATAATATCACACATAAAGACTATGCTTTAACTATTTCATTACTCACAGGAATCTAGTATCAAATGTGTTACAACGGGAGTCACACAACTTATGTTAACAATGGCACAATAAATTATCCAAAACAGATTTACCCTTTTCATACAAAAAATGTTACAAAATCAGTGTCACTAAGTTCAAAAAGAGTCATAAACAACATAAATACAATAATTTAGAATTGAAAAATTTAAATCCTAAATGACACAAAATCAAATGAAATGTATCAAATTAAATAACTGAAAGTCAAAAGAACTTTAAAATTATTGTCATAAATGGATATAAAATCCTCTTACTTGGTGCTCTGATTGCATCGGCTCCAACTGGGTGTCATTCTGGCACATTTTCCTCACAAAAGCTTCCTTCAGGCTCAACACTTTGTTCAGTTCAATCAATTCCTTGGAAAGTTGAGCCTGCCGCAGTGCATGATGGGCAGTAAAAGCCTCCGGGGACTCCTTACCAGCAATGGCAGTGGCATCCTGTTTGATGTGTAAGAGGGGGGAATCGTCTTCATTTACACTTGGTTCAGAAAAACAATAACTGCTGGAGAGATTCTTTCTTCTTTGACATTAACTATCATCTAATGTAAACATTAAGAGAACAAATTAGTCAACGTACCGAGGGGGACTCATCTGCTGCATTTTTACTGCCATTCCCAGACAGGTCATGCCCATCTTCTCCTGCAGCCATAGCATCGATGGAGGCAGCAATGCCTGCGCTCTCATTCTTAGAAAAACAAACAGTAAAACAATGACATCTGTTACTAGATAAGTTTTTACTTTTATTTAAATGATCCAATCATGGCTAAAAAAAGTCAAAACTAATGTACAGTATAAATTTCAGCACTACTACTGTGCACTGTTTGGTGGATTAAAATGTAAGATGACTTGAGTACCTTGAGCTCCAAGATGACGTCCTGCAGGTTCCTCATCACCTCAACGTTCTCCTTCAACTCCTGGTCCTCCAGTGTCTCCAACACTTTCTCAAGATCTACAGTACATCTGAAATACAGGTACATAAAGAGTGAAGAGTGAGGCTCAGTATGTGTGGCAGTGGTCTACAAGAATTAGCTGAAATGATGAACAAGACTGCCTTTAAAAACCAAACGCAGCTTTATAACAAGAATGGATTAAGTATTCTGTGTCCTCTCTAAGCTCTGTCAGACCCACCCTGAAGCCCTCCTGGCTTCATGCCTTTGTAAACTTACGCTGCATGGTGCCGCAGTTGTTCCAGTTTGCTCTGTAGTTTCTCATTTGCTTGTTCTGTCTACAAAATAAACAACACGTGATTAACATGATTAATATGTAGACTGTGTAGATCAGGTATTTAATTTACTAATTACATGTTTCATTATAATACAAATTCTATATTGGTCTTGGCCTTTTTCCACCCATGGGTACAAACTAACACATTGTCACTCCTGGTAACAGTTTTCCCACCAGCTTTCAACAATGACTTTAGAGGAGGGATTAGTAAATGCTTTTAAGGTCTGGCTCACCATAATGATCTTCTCAAACATGAAGGCAGTCTGTCCAGCTGCCTCACTCAGCTCCCTGCTTAATTTACTGTTCTCGATCTGCAGAGAGCGGTTTCTTTCCAACAGCTTAGTCACCTCCTCTGCTGACTCTGGCCTGTAACAGGGGAAATAAGTAACCGTTATGACCTTTTGTTATGGGCTATCTGTACCCTGGGATGCATTAATCTGACATCCTGGTGGGACACCGGTTTATTGGGAGATTTTGACTTGCCCAGAGAGCGCCGGAGCTACTCCTCCACGAGCATGAAGCAGCATCACCTGCAGCTCCTGAACCTAAACAAGTGTATGAATCAAACATGTTACTGAACTGGATGTAACTTGCAGCATTGTTAGATAAGCCAATGGCAGTTTGTGATCTGATTGTACCTGCTGTTTCAAACGGTTCATTTCTGCAGCTCTGGGGTCAACATTGACTATGGGTTTGTTTTTAATCTTGCGAGCTCTGTCAGCATATCGTAGTGTGTTGATGGTCTCCTCCATGTTTGAGTCTGCAGGACTCACGCATGCAATCATCAAAGTGTGGCTATTGCCTCCCAAAGAATCTGATGGAACAAACAGAAAACAGTTCTCAACAGTGCTTAGTAAAATGATTCTGCAGTCATTTACTATGTTACATCTAAGACTGCCCTGATGACCACTATGTAGCTTCTGGACTTCTAAATCAAAGCTTACCCTGTAGCAGGCGGGTGAGCTTGGAGTCTCTGTAAGGAACAAAGGTGTTTTTCTTGCTTTCATCCCCCAAGGCACTGATCACATTACCCAAAGACAAAAGGCCGCGATTGATGCTGATGCCTGAAAATGAATAGCATCAAAAGAGGAATGCTGTTATTAAAAGGACATTTGTGCAACACAAAAGGACTAAACAGAAATGTCATGCAACAAAAATATCATTGTGAGAAACACAAATTAAGGGTCGACAACCTTTAACCGAGCAAATCTAAAGAAAAAAAACATTCTGTTTACCTTCCTTTAAACGATCTCCCTCCGCTTTGGTTTTCTTTTGCCTTTCTGAACCTGCCAGATCCACAAGATGCAATTTTGAAACAACTGAGTCGGCCCTGCAACAAAAGATTACACAAATACTCAACTTGTAGAAGTGTTTTCACAATGTTTCTTTGTGTGCCACCAAGTGTGGACCTGCGCATACACCCTAACCTAGCTCATGGGCAATATCATATGGTATCTTCATACAGTAGCATAAACACTAAAATCAGTTGTGGTTACAACTACATACTACTTGATCTCTACAACCACTTCCCCTCCATTCCATTCTAATGGCCTAATGTTTTTCTGAGTAGCTGAAAATGTGTCATAATTCACATATCGTATTTTTGATAGAAGAGTTCTGACTCATTTACTGTAGTTTACCCTTTTACAAAACATCCAAGCCTTCTCTTCACTATCTAAAGGCAATGAGGACAAATAACATTAAATTTTAAAGCTGGTTCCAGTATACAGTATCCAAATCTTATATTATAACTTTAGCACAGTCTTTCCCAAAATGGGTCGTAGACCTGTCATCCAGACCCGTCAGTTGGTAGAGTAAAATGCATTTCAATGCTATACTGTGCTTAATTTGTAAATCAGGAGGTCTTGGAACACAGAGAGCCTGCTGTTGCAGTGGGTCAGGGGGAAAAAGACTGACTGAACACATCAAAAATGCACAGTGCCTGGAGCAGAATGGACAATGTACAAACTAAACTATCATCACAAACAAAGCATTATTTATTGACATTTATTAATAAGAGCATTCATAATTGTCACTTGAAATCAGCAGGGGAAAGTATGCAGAAACTGCTGTTTACAGTTCTCTCTCGCTCTTACTTCACCTCCCTGTAATGTCCCTTCTGTCTGTGGGATCACTGCTAAAACAGGATGGAAATGGACTCAGGGCCGAATATTTTGTTTACAACCACGAAAAGCAAAAGGGCGATCAGACTGAGCGCGTTTTACTCACAAATGTTGTTATGGCAATTCATAATGTAGAGTTAAAAGTTTGGTTCCTGCAGAGACACAAATTTCTCTTTTGAGTTTTGAGCTGAAAAAGTTTGGGAATACCTGCTACAGCCCAGTGCAAAACCTGTTTCTACAGGGTGAACGTTACGTTAAAATTACTATGTCTAGTAATTCAGTTGTCCCTATAATTATCTGTGTAAAACATTTGTTTATTTCATAACATGAATAAGCAATTAATCAACATTTTATTAAAATGGCAATATGGACTACTGCAATTTGCAAAGCACATGGCGTACAATATTTGTGTCAAAAAACCAAAACATTTTAAAATAAATATTGTTGTGCTGCAGAGATGTCCTGGTCTACACATCATATTCTACAGAAACATCTTTTTGTCCGATTTCCCACATGTTTTTCAATGAAAATGAGACTAATTATAAAATGATAATTCCCTCTAATATAGCATATTGCAATAGCATTCCCAACAATCGCAATTAGATATTTAGAGCCCTAATCTACCCTAATTACAACCACTATTAGCCAAAATGATGAGAAAACACCACAAAACTCACTTGTCTGTCCCTCTACGCTGCTCCAGAGTGATGGTGAAGATAGCATGTGAGCGTGAAGAAGCGGCATTCATCGCTGTGGAACCCACAGTGCGAGCAGAATTCCCAAGCTCCAGGCAACCCACCATCTCATGGGCAGAGAACACCTGCCTCTCAGTCAAACCCACAATCTGGAAAACAGGATGTTTTTAATAAAAACAAAAGCTGACATGCTATTTTATATTTAAACATGTACCGATTCTCACCAAGGCACAGATTTCGACACAGGTGCAGTTTAGTGAGGTGTATCGTTCTATCTACTTTAAGCTTCCAAGAAACGCCACAATGCGTCACTAACCCACCTTAATGCCGTCTTTAGGGTCTTCCCGAATGCTGAGGCCAGGTTTGTCTTTAGATGTACACAGCAAGTCCAATATATCCTCATTATAGATCTACAATCAAAAAGAAAAAGGCTTAACTGGATCCTTAAATAGGTTACTACTGAGCAATGAAAAACCTTGCTGGATGCAAAGGAGCACAATACATTTCTAAAAAAAAGAGAATCTATACAACATGTGCACCAACCTCCAGGTAAGATACTGTCAGATAGAATTCACAGTCAGTCCTTTTCTCCCTTTCATCAAAGATCCTTCGAATAACGCGTGGAATAACTCCGACTGAAGGATCATTTTCTTGAGCTGATGTGTATGTTCCTCCCATGGAAAAGGTCTTTCCTGACCCTGTCTGTCCATATGCAAGAACTGTAGCATGGTAGCCTACAAAAAAGGACAGTTTAATGAGGATGTATAATTATTCAAAAGACAAGACAAAAAGAGAACAAATATTTTATAATTGTTTAACATCTTAGCTTTTTAATTAGAGTTTTCCAGTGTATCTAATGTGATTTTCATTTGTGTGCAGCAGATGAAAAGTACAGTCCTCACTGATGAGTTTTCTAAGCCAAACAGTTCCTAATGTTGCAGAACCTGCACTGCCACCTCCCAGGGAGGGGGTTAAAACATACACATATACAGAAAGGAATAAATAATTGTGTTAACTGAATTCAACAAATCATAATTTGAAGAGATAGAGACACCTTTGAAAAGTCCACACAATAAGGAGGACACAGCCGTATTGAAGACTTCTTCTTGTTCAGCAGTGGGATCGAATACATAATCATAGGTGAACGCTTTCTCTGTGCCAACGATCACCTGAAAACGTAGAAAAACGTTTTTTTTTTTAAAAACATAGCCATTTTTACACATACTGCGTAGTGTAGAGTTCCATGAGATTTAAAAAAAAACATCATTCTAACATGGATATAATGGACTTAGTACAAAACACTACTATGACACAGACAATAAGTATTCCCTGTTGTTGAGCACAGACCTGTGGCTCTCCAGGCACAAAAGTGAGACAGCATTGACATCCCTCGCTGATTTCTTTAGGTACCAACGGGCGACATCGTAAGGCAACCCGCACAGGGATCACCTTATCATCATTTGTCATGTTGAAAGACTTCAAAATTTACCTGGTATTAAAAGAAAAAGAAGAGATAATCATAATTACGCCAAGAAAGACAGAAGACTTTGATAAACCTTTATTTGCAATAAGAGACAGTGCCAACATTAAACAATGTTGACAGTGATTCCCATCAAGATAAGGGTAAGATTTTTCTTCAGTGTTGACATGAATAATGAACAAACGTGTATTGCATGAATTCACAATGATTTAGAGACAAATTTGCAATAAATATCTAAAAACCCAATTGTTAAAGTTGACTTTTCATTGGATGATAACAACAAAAGTTGATAGAGTTTTTGCAGTGGTGAAAATTAATTAAATCTCGGCATCACTATAACGTTATCTGGTTAATACTAAAATTTGCGAACTTGGTACATAATGACTGAATGGTTGGCTGCCATTTGCATTAGTGTGGTTTATGTGCATTACGTGAACATCAATGTAATAATGTGTCATCACCCGTCAAAAGGTGCTCAGAGAACACACCAGGAACAAAAAAACAACACCGATCTCCTGTGTGTTAGCGGCTGACTGTCACCGCAAAGACACTGTATTATTGGTTTACTAAAACTATCGTACAGCAGTGTCATTATTTCTATTTCAATCATCATGTGTGTCCAAGGACTTGGTCCATTATTCACCATCCAGGCAGCAGCTCCAAGGTGTGTCTGAGGATCACATCATACTCCAACGCACAACAGTCCGTTCAGACCGATCAGTGTAACGTTAATAAGGTAACGTTTTTATAGAAATGTACTTTTAGGCTGGATTATCTCTCTTACTGTAATCGATCTATCTCCAGGAAACTTAACGTTAGCTATAACTTTAGCGTTAACTGGGGCACTGCAAAGCAAGCTAACGTTAACTTACCAACTTTATGGTTAGCGGTCTAAGTGCAATTGTTACTGGATTGAAAACAATCCAGGTGGGCAGACGAACCGTTTTACAACCCAGCTCTGACGGCTAATAATTCAGTTAAAGCTGGCATCGGGTTAACGTTAGCTAACTAACGTTACAGTTATTAGAAAAACGTTGACGTTACCTTTTCACGTTTCCTCCAGTGCCAACGTTTAAATATCACGAAAACTGCATTCACTGGTTCTGGTTGATAAAGGACAGCACTAACATAGGACAGTTGTAATAAAAACGTTACTTGTTGCGGCTAACTCGACTAACTTTTGTCCTTTACCCGAGTTCTTACACCAACATTATCCATGAGATCTCTGTTGTTTCTGCCCGCCACTTTCAAACACGCAGCTCCTCCTCCTTCTCCTTCTTCCACTTATAATTTTATGGCAGAGTCAACGCAAGTCGGCAACGCCACTGACCTCTACAGGACAAAAGAAAAAGTGTTTGTGCAACGTCTACAAAACTAAAACGATATAATAACAATACATTCTTTCACCATAGCCATTTTTACTCTACTCACATGAAACACAAATGCAGCTCCAAATTTAGTTAATATTCTGTTAATTATTTCCCTCCCTCATCTCTGTAATTGAACCAATATCTTATTCATAGTGGCAACGATTCCTGATTTGTGCATTGAGAATATTGCCATATATTTTAAGGAGTTGGCAGTACATTAATTCATCAAGACTTTGAGATTCAAAAACTAAAAGGGGCCCCATTAATTCTGTCGTTGACAGAACTGATCCGGTCTGTAAATAAGTCTGCATTCAAATGCTTGTCCCAATAAGCTGGGTACATATCTCATAATGTTTTAATGATTTTTTCATGAACGGAATGGCAGTGCTTTGTATGGCTGTGAGAGTGATCACATTTCAGTGTACTCAGGTTAATCAAATGAATAATGCAATGAATTTGCGTGTTGATTTTTTTGTTTCCAAAAGACCCACACTCGCAGGGTTCACCTGCTTACCAAAATGTTATGCCAGCTTGAAAGCAGGAGGAGAATCTCTGTTGTTACCTGACAGAGTTTGTCCCCTTAGTTAATGGCAATTAGGCCAGTTAGAAAATATCCCTCAAATTCCTACATGAGGAATATTACAAAACAAGGGTGTGAGGCAAAGAGAGGAGAGTGAGAAGCCTACATGGAAAAAGCGGAGTGACTCTTCTGTTCTGGCTGAAAGAGAAAGGTCATTACACTGGGAGCCAGAGGGGAAAACAGCTGAGTCCAGATAAAATGATGACAAGGTTTCTGCAGGGAAGAGAGAGCTATAAGCAGGCAATACAGTGCCAGAAGTGAGATCATGGACTCATGCTGCATTTGTGTGCTTCTGATAAGCTGCATTAATATTTTCAGAAATTCCTCCAAAAGATGATTTTCACAATGCTGTGCATATGTGTCACCAAAATGTTTCCCCAGCATTCAAATTTTGTCCTGCCTGTACACCAGAGGATTTAGTAAATGTACAGGAGAGCACTCAGAGCAACATTGTAAGTTGGCCCCATGCAATCTGTGACCTTTATCAACCTTGTCACCACTGGGGACTGCAACACCATTGATAGAGCTTATCCTCACCAACACTGGCTCAGCATCCACCCCTCCTGTGACAGATGCTGTTGACCCCACATACAAACAATGAAGTCACATTTTCGCTGTATGAATGAGCCATGGGAGCATGTCCATTACACAGGTATTTAACAGGCATGTCCTACATCAAGTTGCAAAATGTTGTGGCAAAAATATGTTCTGATGCTGGTTGTATACCCATCATATTGATGATCTATCATCCATTATAGAGCAGTTGAAAGCATGAAGATAATAGTAAACAATAGGGAAGATTCAGAGTGTCTTGAAACTCCATTGGGTGGAGAGATTTTGTGCAGAAAATGAGTTTGGCCAACAGTAAGTGATTGTTTTGACATCCAGAAATCTCAGCAGGGGCCTGGAGAAGTAATCACTGGGTCATTGATACTGCTCAAACTCATGCTGATGCTATACTCATTATTTCAAGGAGAAGTAAAAATATCTCTTATGCTCCCTTTAGTCCCATTCAAACATAATTTTATTTAGCCACGGGTATACATACAATGCTTTTTTTTTTAATTTTTTGACTTTTTTGAAGCATTTTTCACAGCAAGTTTCAGAACTTTCTGTTTATTTGAATTAGTCAGCCACTGTCCACTCAGTATCTCATTCCTGCCACTGCAGGCACTAATAGCAACACGCCAGATTGTCTCTGCTCCCAAGAATAGAACCGACAGGTAATGAATGGAACAAACCAGTCTATTCTCAGCATATACAGTACATTCACTAAATGGTGATTGTGCATGTGTGGATTTTTCTTAAATAGGAAGATCACAGTGCCAGCAATAGCACTTAGCTCAGCCTATTTTGCTTGCTTAATGCCACTTTGACCTTGAACAGCAGTGCCCACTCTTAAACTGTATCTGGAATGGGAGGAAATTCGGCCTGCCTCCCGCTTTCCTGTTGTAGTTTCAAAAGATAATCTGCATGGGGTGGATTGCATTGCAGTGACATCACCCATGCCTAAAATCCAATGGTTGCACAAATGGGTTTTGAAGAGCATACGCTTTCTGCTTAGCTGCACTAAGCCATGTGTATGTACCAGCTTCATGCTCCACTAAGCTACACATTCTATAATGGGGTTTCCTTTTAACTGTGGAAAATGCAATATATGATCTAAAGAACTGCAATCTAAGTAGCTGAAATAATAATTAAATCTGCTGAGTATATGTTAATTAGTGTGAATTTGGGTATTTTGCTGCTTATCAGTGAAATATTAGCAAGATTACATCATGCATTGCTCTAACTCCATCACAGCTGATTAATCCATAGACTCCATGAATTTACAATGCTGAATTTAACAACGAAGCATCGCATCTAATCATACTATCACAACTGAAGACGTTTCCCACATTACTCTGTTGACTTATATTCGAAAGGAGAAGGACTTGATGACATTCAGCCATGGCAGTTTCAGCTCTCATAAAATAAATGGATGGGATATTTTACAGGCACTATTTGAGTCTACGCAGTGAAACAATGTTCTTTTTTTAACAGTTGAAATAATCTCAAAATAACCTTCCCAGATAAGGAAAGTCATTTGAGTGTTAACCTCAAGGCTACAGCATTTACATGAATATTGCCGGGCAGGAAAATGGGAGTGACGTAGTATGCAATGATTTTCAAGGGCTTCGCTGTCATTTGCATTTGTCATTTCTTTAGAAATGTTGTGATGAACACCTGCCTCAAAACCAAAAATAGTCAAAAACAAGTAAGGTAATCAGTTATCACATCAGTTTCTGTTGGATCTACATGATTCTAGATGAATTTTCCAAGAGTGTTAAACAGAAAATATTGTAGAGGGAAGTCATTCATGCATGAGACTGATGGTTACACTCAAGCCCTTGCTTAAAAGTATTTCAGTCAAATATGTACTTTAGTCTGCCCAAAGAGGCCTGTTACTGGGCAAATGCTCAGTCAATATCAACAAGAGCCAACAGTAAATAGTTGTAAATTTTAAAACAGACTTGAAGCCTTATGCTGAGTCGGTCATGGAGAACTTTATGGGAGGGGTGTCTGTGGGTTACTGCTGACAACTCTGGCCCAGATGATGAACTCAAATATGTATGTACCTGACAGCAAATGACAAAAGACAAAGCAAATGGACGCTGAATGCACATTAACCTAAATATATGTTTAATACTGTAAGCACAAGCACTTTTTGCCACTGCAATATTGCAGATGTTTATTAGCACTGGTCCTGTTATGAGAGAGCATTGAGGATATTAGGCTACTCTAAACTTTAATTCTCCCTGTTGTCTACTGTCAGCCAGGCTTTAAATGATGAGCGACAGGGAGCCCCTTCCTCTGAGATGGTTTACTCTTAGAGGTTTGAAGTCTGATGATTGTGTGGCCTAATCTGTTTTTTAAGTGTTGCCTAAGTTTTAAAATCCATTTAAGACCATAAACATTGACGAACAATGAATTATAATCAAATCTCTCCTCACATATTTCCCATAAATTCAATTGAAAAACAAGTACGGAAAACTGTCAGAGTCATTTGTGCCTTTAATCTGCATTTCAGGAGCCAAAACTGTTTCCAGACTGACTCCAGTAGTCAGCCTTACACATAGGCCTACTGCTTCAAGATATGTAGCTGATTTCAAATAAGAATTGTGAACCTTAAAAAAGCTAGTTTATGTTTTATTTAGCTTCCAAAGATCAAGATCTCCTGCCCCCATGTCACCACCCAGGCGATGTTTCACTCTGTCAGGCCTACAGTGTTTTTATTTTTGAGTACACTCCGCCAAGCATTATGAGTCAGGGCATGGTCATCATCAGCTGATCCTACAATGTGTATTAATCACTGACATTTAGACACTGGTCATTGCTCTCTAGACTGATAGGCTGAGATGTCTCACTAAATAGGACAGGGGATGAATGGGGTTGGAGAATGATTCAGGGGGCCCAAAACAGGACAGGAGACATTTATTACAGAATTAAAGTTATTATTCTTATTTATATGTATTTTACTGATTCAGGGTCCCAGATGAGCATTTGATATGTGGGCTACAACATAAAGTCCATTCGCAATAACACCAAAATGACAACTGACTTTAACAGTTGCAATTTAAAAAGAATGTACTCCTTGTAACCTGTATATTGACCCCTTGAGACGCATGGAAGAGGATAAATCACCTCAGTGAAATACAATGACATTGGTAAATCAAGACTCTTAACAGCACCCATAAGATAATCTAATGTACAGGCCCAGAGAAGAAAGACCACTCTGGTCACATGCCTTTTATAGCTTAGGGATACCGTTACTTTTTCATGCACGCACGCATACACGTGTATGAACGCCGTGAGCGCGCAAGCTTCCACAGCACCGTACATTTCTTCTGAATTGCAAATGTGATGCCCCACAGAAGTTACGCATAATGTGTAGCAACTGGGCGCAACATGTTTTCTGAATCCGGTTCCGGAGTGCCGACGACACCGATGCCTGTGCCTACAGACTGATCACAGGGCTTTTACCCGAACAGCACTGAATGGTAGCAGCTGAGAGACGGGTGCGGAGCGAGGGTTGCCAAACCCGGAGGATTTCTCACGGCTCACGGACTAGAAT
Source organism: Lepomis macrochirus (assembly GCA_024633595.2). Taxonomy (NCBI): domain Eukaryota; kingdom Metazoa; phylum Chordata; class Actinopteri; order Centrarchiformes; family Centrarchidae; genus Lepomis; species Lepomis macrochirus. The sequence continues at coordinate 24,640,508 of JALXJV020000021.1, read as the reverse complement.
GCTCTTCTATGTGTATCCCCATAAACGGATGACAACCTCCAAACAAACGTATACTGAAAACTTTCAGCTCTACATTTGACGCGGGGGTATTATTGAGATTTTTTTAAACCCAGGTCCAAGAACAGACATCATGCAGGTGCAAACTGTGGGCTAACGTTCCTGAAATGACTTGCTCGGCGCTGACGCGTTGCATTGTGCCATGCCAACCCTGCATTGTCAGATGCCATTTTACTCTGCGTTATCCCAGCGTCTGGAATTCCAACATAACTGGGCCTGTTGTGTAATTAGAAGTTCGTGAGGCTGTAGCAAACAAGCTGGTGCAATGAGAAGCTACGCTGTCCAAGACATGGTGCGCAATTTGTGCTGAAGCGTATGGGTCCTGCGTACTCAAGCTCCCGGCTTCCACTTGGAGAGGTGTGCTGCGGGGCTACAGCGCACTGGCTGTCGGCTTCACATCTGGACCGCCTGGCTACTGTCATCTGCGGCCTGTTCGGACTGTGCACTCCCTGAACTTGTATGTTTACGGGGAACTGACTGAGATCACATCGGATGGTGTCGTGTTAGGTGAATATTTGTCTGGGACTTGACATAACCGGTGATCCACTAGAACACCGTGGTCCAAAGCTGGACTGGCTAACTAATTACTCATGGAAAAAACGCTTATCCAGCTATGGAATTTGCGTAGCGAAGTCACGCATTTTTAAAGGCAGTGCTAGGGTGACATTGCAGTCTTCTCACCACATCGGTTATTTCGTCGTCCGACAAAAAAATAAAAGAGTGAAAGTGGAGTATTGTCCGTCATACGTATCAACGCAGTGGGATTTCTACGTCTGGTCGGCGTTCCCCCCCACCCTTCCCGCGGTGACGGTTATGGGTCGGAAGCGGTGTGTCGGTGCAGATTGTTCCAAGATGGCGGCCGGGTGCTGCGGGGTGAAGAAGCAGAAACTGTCGGGATCGCCCGGGTCGGGGGGTCCCGGCGGGGTGGGGGCGGGAAGCGGGATGGCAGGAACCGGACATTGTGGCTCGGAGTTGGGGATTGGCTCCTCCGCGACCGTTGCAGCAGCGGCGAACGTTAGCAGAGCCAACGGCCTGGGGGGACCCGGGGGTAACGTTAGCGGCAGCAGTAGTAGTAGTGGTAGCAGCGGCACAAACGCTCTGTCCCCAGCCCCGGCCGGTTACACTTCATCCGGCCTCTCCCCGAATCTCAGCTCGGGACCTGGTTCGGGAAGTGGAGGCAGAAAAATGGTCGTCTCAGCGGAGATGTGCTGCTTCTGTTTTGACGTGCTTTATTGCCATCTGTACGGATACCAACCTCCGAGAACACCCAGGTTTACAAATGATCCCTAGTGAGTATTTTTGTCTTTTGTTGTTTTGCTGCATGTTAAAGCTCATTGGAATAACACTCTCAACAAATGTCTGTTGGGGCACACTTGATGGGTTTACCTCTGGATTCTGCTTCGGTGTTAAGGGGACAAACTGTCACATCGAAACACTATTTTACTTCTAATGAATTTAACGTGAAAAGCTCGCGATCACAGCTTAATTTGGCCAAGTTGAAATTTGGGCCTTGTCGAAGAGAGTATCTGCAGTGGCCTGCAGCTACACTAATCTAACACCAACGCTACAATGAATGATTTGATATGATTTTATCAAGCTATGGTACCTATTACTGAATGATGCAACGTTACTCTAAGTATTTTTAGATTTCTCATCATTGCTCATCGAAAGAATTATTTTTGCGTTAACGTGACTGTTTGTCCAACTCGAACTCGAACACTAGCTAGCGTTAGCTATAAGCCTGTATGCTACTACTAGCTAATATTAGCATGTCACTAACACTTAAGCGTGTAACGAGTAAGATAACATCTCTTGTTTTTACGGTTTAAAAGCAGCAGTTTGGCCAGCAAGGATGTACTGTATGAACGGCTTAAATACAAAACATCAAACGTTAAATGTTAGTATTTCTAATCTTTGAAGTTGCCCTCATTGAACTCTGGATTGCCACATACTACGCTTAGCTTTGTTAGCTACAAGCTACATTAGCGTAGCAACGAAGCACTAATGAGCTTGAAGTCATTAACTTAATGGTAAATGTATGAAAAAGTCTACACGGCGTCACGGGCAGAAAACCGACCACATTACTCGCTCGTTTTACTGCAGGTTTTGTTTGGTTAAGGTTAACGTGACTGTCGAAATAAGGGAAACTAACGTTAACGGCAACAACCAAGTTTAGCATCAACCAACAAAGAAAATGTGGTTCTAGCTAAGTACTAAGCAGTCATAAGCATTCCTTATGGGTAAATGTAAGTAAAATAGCACTGTCTGTGTTAAACACATAACTAACGAACACACATTGTTTAACCATTTGAAGCATTCACGGAACACGTGACTTTTTGTGTTATGACTATATTAACCATAAGATTGATAAATGTATATTTTGTGCCTGAAACCGCGCTCCTGCGCCCTCCACTGAAACATTTTGACCCCACCTTGTGCAAGCTTTGTAATGTGATAGCAATTCTGGGCGTTTTACTTACATTTTTAGGCTATACAGGGATTGTTTACAATTGAAGCAATAGATGACTATTTCATTGTATTGGCCTGGAATTGGTGAAGAAACATTGGATTGAATTATTGATGAGGAACACACATTCAAAATAGTAAAAACTGAAAAAAAGAAGAATAGAAATAGTCAAAGGAATTGCTGTATTGTTTTTACATGTGTTTCTTTGCTGACCAGTTACACCATGGTGTATGTGTGTTTACATAAACCATTCATATTGCTGGTAATCATGATCTGATGATGGGGAACTATCCCTCCTTCACATTGTATATGTATACAATAAACACATACCCTTTCTCTCCTTACTCTGCACATTCACATCAATAGTTTCTTTGCATTTATAGATGAAACTCTACTGAATCATTAATCTGTTGAAATGTTGCTTTTAGCATGTTGACCTTCAACATTATGTTGGAGCCTTTAATTGCATAAGTTTATTCTCAAACTTTATCACACTAATGTTCTCCATCTAGACACTATCACAAAATCACCACAGCAGACTCCAGGCAAAAGACTTTATACATTCAAATATGAGAACCAATCAGAACTCAGTGGTGTGGCAAACACTGAACAATGAATTGGCATGACCCAGACAGAGTGGAGACAGCTCACTGTACCATGCATTTGGTGTTACCTAGACTAACCAAGTACATGTGTCAACTATATCGCTCACAATGAATTTCAGAAGTTTGTGATTCCATACACTGTTGTGTCTATAAATTTGCACTGACACTGAAAAATATGTGAGCCACCACAGAACATTTTCTCAGTCCTCTCTAAGATTATTCTCCCAGCGTTGCCTCAAACTAGCCTGGAAAGCCAGATTAGTGTTGCCATTGACAAAACAAAATCATCTGGTGTATGGCGTCAGTGTGTTAATATAAAAATGTTCAGTCCCAATGTCCGTGCTTAGCATTAAACCTTCATAAATATTAACTGATCTAATCAAGATAAGTATCTCATTACGAGAGAGTGTCAGGTCTTAAAATTCCTAATTTGGAAAGGGACAGGTTTTATAAAATCCCATGTTGCTAGTTTTTGTTTGACGTAAAGTGTGAGCCCTTCATATTTAGCCTAGTTTTTGAATAATATACAAATTGTTGACTGATTTGAGCATTCAATATTTAAACTTCTCACCCTCCCTTCATCAAGATGAGTCTGAGCTTAAGTCTGTCAGCCATAAATGGTAAACACTGGGATTGTGCCTTATCTTAACCGTATGAAACCAAGGCCTGAACCCAACCATTCAATCATGACTAGGAATGTGGTAGGCTAATGCCCACCAATGTGAATTCCGCAGGTTTGAGAAACTCTTGTCTGTGGTGTCCTCGCTATGTCCTTCACTTAGGGGTGTTGTCAGATTGAATTATTAAAATGTTCCAAACAACTACAGTATTTGAGGTAGACACAGTGCTCTGCAGAGTCAGCCAGTGACCAACGCAGCGTCCCAGATTGTGAACATTTTGTGTTCATTTTTTAGAGCCAGTGCTACAAAAATGAAAGAAATAGGAACCCGTGCTTATTGCGAATGTGCACTTTCATGTTTTTCAGAAGTCATAATGTCGTAACCTTGAGACAGTGTGTGTTTTTATTGTCCGACTGTCTAGCTTACATGTTGTCAGCATTTAGTAAAAACAGCAAGTCTTCTCCTCCAAATGGAGGGTCACACGCTGAGAGCGGTGCACAAAGGTATCCGCTTCATTGACCACCAACACTGACTGATGGACCACTCAGACCAGCGAGCGCTCTCTGCAGGTATGTTAGCATAACTAGTCAGATAATTTAGCTAGCTAACATGAGTTGAATGGAATGGTTGTATAACGTGATGCGGTCACTTTAATTGGTGGGGTAATATTCATTGAAATCTATGTAATGCTTTTTAGTGAAGGTAGTAAAAGCTACTTGATTGTTTTTTAGATACACTAAGCTAAAGCAACGACTGAAATGTCAGAGTACGATTCAAAAGTCAAAACTAGCTAGCAAACATGTTGTTACAGTTTATCTTGCCTATTGTGCTACCAAATGGTCATCACTAGCGATCTTTTCTTTTCTTCATCAACCTTTGCCCATGTCGATCCCTCATTTAAGGACAACGCCAGAAGACACCAGCCTTTCCTTACTGGCAGAGAATGGGGGGTGGGTGATCCAGGAAAGGTAAACTGAAGCCAAAGGACAGTTACCGTGCTGTGGTTTTCTGAGGAACTGCTGGGTGAAATGTCTGTAAAACATATACAGTAGTGGCCATTAGACACCATTTTGTTTTGTTTTTTTATCAGATTGCCGTAGCTGTAATGTTTTGTTCCTTTGTAATTTTTTTGTTTTTAATTACTGGTACTTCATTAAATCTGAACTTTGAATTTTGGTTTTGCCGCAGCTGTTTAATATGTGAAGAAGCTAAAAATAAAATTTAATATTTGTTCAAAGAGTAACTGTCTCATGTTTCTTTTTCTAAAATTTTGGGACTTTTAAAGTCTTTTAACTTCAAATAGTAAAAGAATTCTAGCTCACGACCTTCTCCATTAAACAAAAAAAGTATTTTGTACAAACCAGTGTCAAAGTTGAAGTACCAGTATTGGTTCTGGTATTGAAAATTTCTTCACAGGGGAAACTTAGACCTCATTTTCCCCTTCCTCCTTTCTCTTTACACAGCTTAAGTTACACACATTCAGTTTTTTTGAGTAAAGTAATAGAGCTCCAGCTAGAGAAAACAAATGCTCCAGTTTGGTTCTTCTTTTTTCACGTGGGAAATGAGAGTAAAGACAGAGATCTTCCTGCACTTGTCTTAGTTTCAAAGAAGACAAGAAAACAATTTCTGTGAAATAACGAATGTCTATTACCAATTTATCAGTGACACATGAATGTATGAAGTCTTCATGCTGAATTGAAATTTTAATTTGTGCTCTTAAAATTGGACTAGTGCGTCTATTAAGGTAAATAAATTAAAGGTAAATATAGCCCTGCTATGGTATGTGTCTTGGCATGTGAGAACAATACCTTTTGATGGGCAACTGACAATAAATTTAGAAAATTGGATTTAAATGAGATCTTCCATTTACCTTTGAGCAGTCCTCTGTCAGCGTTACAGTGGGTCTGTTCAACCACAGTACTGCCCTGCATTCAGAAGTGTCTTCACAAGCGCTCACAACACAATACAAAATCAGTACCACTTTTGGTTGCCATGAAGCTTAATTGAACCATAAGCAGTTATGTGGCCAGTGTAGACAGCTATATTGATTGAAGTGCATTTGTTCCATCATACTTGCAGGAGAAAAAAAAGGTGTCCAGTGTAGAAACGATGTTGGTCTGTGGCAATCATGACCTGTTTCGCACAATTTTAGTTCTGTTCCACTGCGATGTCATGCAATGTTACAGCATTTGAGTATTCTTCTAAGTCCTTAATTCAATGAACATTACTTATTTAAACCCACATGAGATAACTTTTGTACTGTTACGATCATTACTAACTCTTGGGTTGGGTCCTGTCATGCACTATTTAATTGGGTGAGTCATTGACATTAACACATTTTGTTTATGATCCGATCATGCAAGAAATTCTTCTTGCGATCAGTTAGTCTTTCCTTAATTTACAAGAGGACAAGAAGCAGTTCCACCACAAAAACGTTGGAAAATGCCTATAACTATGAAGTTACTGTTTCAGAAAAGATAAGCTTATCCACTCATGGGTAGACACATGGCCCATTGCTATGAACGAAAGCCTGCCGTCTTGGATGAAAACTGATCCATCATGGTGTAAAAGACAGGACTGACAATTTTACTTAATGTGAAAAACAACTGTGGAATACTAAAGCAGAAATAACTGATGTGTGCCGCCAACCAGCGTTAATACAGAAATGTACATCTGGTGTGCACATCATTAAAGTTCAACTGCTTTAACTTGGTCTCTTGTCCTTTCTTGTTTTTCAGCCCGCTGTTTGTCACATGGAAAATAGGTCTCTTGTTCTTTCTTGTTTTTCAGCCCGCTGTTTGTCACATGGAAAATAGGCAGAGACAAGCGGTTGAGGGGTTGTATAGGTACATTTTCTGCCATGAATCTGCACTCAGGACTCAGGGAATACACCCTTACCAGGTAAGCAACAATGCAAAGTTATTTTCTGTGTTGCAAAGCTGTAGACCAAAATGCTGTTAAAGAGCATGAATGTGGAAAAATGGCACTGTAGTAAATGGTAAAAAAATTAAACAATGAGTGAATTAGAATTAAGAACCCCAACATGGGTGACTTTATAAGTACAGTAGTAGTAAATTACCCTCAGAACTGAACTAGAACCCAGAACCCCCTGTTGGCCCGGTACATGACTGCAAATAATATAATTTATATTTTATTACTGTGTTTACTTTTCTTTTTGTTTCATTTGTGTAGCTTGCTGTAACAGTATGTGGAGCATGTGTTTTTTTGATCCCATGTCCCGGGGGTTAGTTAGAAATGTACTTAAGTCAGTTCTTCCGTGAAGGCTTTTCATGGATGATGATTATTTAAAAAATAAAAATAGAGAGCACGGCGACATAAATGAAATGTATTGATATCTTTCCTATAACTGTAATGTATGAACTGTTAAAGACATTAAAAATGTTTAAATTCAAAAATGTAAAGTTGTGATAATAAAGAGTCCTTGTGTAGTTGTATTTGGCAGTCTTCTAGCCTTTCCAGATGAACACAGTGATGTGGGTATACCTTCATGTTTGGTGGTTGATCTGAATGGATTATTGAGCTAGTGGGTTAAACACTGGTTGGGCACCACTTTGCTTTTGTGGGCAAGTGTTAACAATTAGAAATCTGAATTCAGTGTTTGTTACTGATATGTAATTGTCACATAACACATTACATGACCTGTCTAACAAATGAGTGACAGCCCAAGGGCTGGTCTATGTGGAGAGCTGAAACTTTATTTTGCCACTTTAAAGTGACATTGTTGTAAAAAAAAATCTATACAAGAAAAGACAGTTTCTCAAAATAAACCGGGCCCTTTGTAAATAACTGGAATTTCTTCACTAGCGTTTCTTGACCTGAGGGCAGAGACACAGCAGAGCTGTCGAGAACATGTTAAACACACACAGCTTCTTAGTGGTATTAGTGGTAAAAACACCACTGACCTGTTGTGAGCAGCCATGATCAGAGTCCATGCTGCTGACCACACTGGCCTATGTATGGCCATAGGTCATCTGCATTAAAGGCACGGCTGAGCCTTCATCACTTGACTGTGATAATTATTTTCACTTCTTATAATGGTATTTCCTTTTGTGCTTTTATGTCTGCAGTGCCCTTAAAGACAGCCGCTTCCCTCCTATGACAAGGGATGAGCTGCCTCGCCTCTTCTGCTCAGTGTCTCTTCTCACCAACTTTGAAGACGTCGGTGATTACCTTGACTGGGAGGTAAGAGACATCTACTGTGTCTTCCTTCGGATACTTCCGTTAGTACACTTGCATGTAATACACTGTGTACACTGAGTACTTTCTTGCGTGGTGTGTGAATTTTGACAGTGGTATCTCACGTTAAACACAAACGTTGTGAAATTACAACATTTAACCGCTTCTTTTTTGGCTTTTAATGGCGAATTGCAACCAAGGGGGTCGTGATCGCCAACAGTTGACCACGACTTTCACCTGCCAAAATATCTGCCGGCTTGTTTGCTCACTTGCCTTGAGTGTTATTAAAAGTGGATAAAAATTTGTATACTTTAACTTGCGTGTACAATCACAACTGCTGCAGCTTCTTCGGCCACCATGTTCACAAGCGTCCCACCCCATTTCCGCTACGCAGCCAAGATGGCGACTGTTGAGTGTAAGAAGTGTCCAGCGATATACACTGAACCTTTTGACAGTTACGAGTGAACGCACTTACGCACTCAAAATAGCAAGTGTAAGTATGGAAGCGTGAACTGAGACACAGCAATGGTTTGCTAAAACATGTGCACTGAGAACTGTGGTGTGTCACAGCTTAAATGCTCATTTATAGGTGTCTCCCTCTTTCTGCTATTAATACCCCCCAGCTCCTGCACTGTTTTTGGGGTTGTTAATTAGCTTCTATTGATCTAGATTGAAGTCCTTCCTTCGCTGTAACCTGTTTGAACAAGTGCAAAAACATTTCAACAGTTCTTCATATTGAACAGCTTGTTCTTTGAACTTGAGTTTGGTGGATGGAGAAATATATGGGGTGAAAACCGTTTCTTTGTCGTACCTGTCTTGAATTCCAGGTGGGTGTTCACGGTATTAGGATAGAGTTTTTCAATGAAAAAGGATCAAAGCGCACCGCCACCTACCTACCGGAGGTTGCAAAGGAGCAAGGTGAGATTTTTTTTTTGTTCCTCTAACAGTCCAGCTTTTTACTAGATGTTGCTAGATGTGGATTTTCAGGAATGTGTAAAGAGAATTAACTCTCATTTTATTAAGGTTGGGACCACATTCAAACCATAGATTCCTTACTACGAAAGGGAGGTTACAAAGCTCCCATCACAAATGACTTCAGGAAGACCATTAAGTTAACCAGGTGAGATTACACTTACTGTATTAAACTACCTACAGACATGCTGATATATGAATATGTCACTGATGTACTCTTTGTTTGCCACATATTTTCATTTGGATCCATTCCCAAACTTAAGACAAAATGCTTAAATTTTACCAGATGGGTCCAAATTCTCCGGTTAAAGTACATTACTATGTTAGAGTTTTGCCAGCCAAGCAGAATTGGCAGAGCTCAACTTTTTTTCCTTTTTAAAGTATAAAGCTTACACCAAGTCAGATATGGGATCTAGATCAGGGTTGTCCTCCTTTTGAGATACAGTATATCCTCTGCCACTCAAGTTGTTCAAAGGAGAGCTCCAATAATTTTAAGTTTACAGGTCTTGAGGAGTACACCAGAATTTGTGGAAAAAGAATGGTATAAAGAAATCTGATGAATTTCCTGAAGTGACGTCACTTGAGTCAGCGTCTGCTGGGGATGAAGACTACAAGTTTGAAACTGAAAAAAATATGAAGGCGTGGAGTTAGAAAGAAGTGAACTTGCCAGACCTCTGAAGCCCGCCCCTCACCTCTGCTCGAGGCTAGCGGCTACATCAGCTGCTACAAGAATAACTGACCCACATCTCCATGTGAACTGTTGGCGGCCAAGTTGCATCGCTGGAAGGGCTGTGCGATATGACGATATCTATCGTGTGACGATAAAACCTACAGCGTTTACAATTATGCTCTATCGTTTATATCATTGTGTCGCAAATTCCACTCTGTACCTAAAGATTTGGGTGATGGACCACGGTGAAGTTGGCTTTACATTGGAATTTGACATCTACTGTCAAACATAAACCAAATGACTTTACCATGGACATTCAGCTTTATAGACATGCTGTTGTTTTTTATGTTAGCTTTAGCAGCAGGAGTGAATTGGCATATTTCATTGAATTTATAATAATGTTTTATATTGGTTTTATATATGATATATATTAATATTGGGATATTAAATTACCTATATTAGGATATCTGCCATATCGCACAGGCCTAATTTTTGAACGCGTGGAATACAAAAGACCATATTTCTGGTTCTGCTACATTAATTTTTTTTTCTTTTCTTTTTTTTTGTGTGTGTGTGTGTGCCGATTGTGAGTGTGACGATGTGCAATGCTAAATCAATGGAGTACTTTTCTAAGAAAAAAAATTATAAATATTTGTTGTTCAGACTGAGATTTGTTGTTGTTCAATACTAGATTTCTGAGAATTCTAGTATTGATTCATATGTGTTCAACAGATTGTACAGGGCCACAGTTGATGCCACCTTGTGTTTTGGTGCAGACTGTGGCTGGTCAAGTTAATTTTGTTTATAAAGCCTTATATCACAAATCACAATTTGCCTTAAGGGGTTTTACAGTTTGTACAGCATACCACCCTCTGATCATAACTTTCCTAACATGACATGAGAATCCGCTAGCCTTTACCAACACATCTTTTTTCATCCCTAGGTACCGTAGCGAGAAGATGACAATGGGTTATGCAGAGTACATCGCTCACCGCCAGCACCATCACTACCAGAATGGCATTGGGCACCCTCTACCACCCTACAACCATTATTCCTGACAGCGAGCCGCATGACCAATCATTGGACCTCTCCGCGGACCTTTTCCCAGGAGAGCCTGCCCCCTCCTGGTCTAGCTATTTCTACTACTGTACCATTTTATGATGATAGTTTCCGTTGCCATGCTGGCCGTCTCCTAGACGTTGACATGGCAACGGGTGGCAACGAAGCATCATTTGATAATGGCAAGAAATCCATGTTTCTTTTTCTTTGCCTGTGGTTACGTTTTTGCAGCATATGTATACCTATATTATAACCCCCTTCATTCATATTTTTGAAAATTAAAACAAATACTTTTATTAATCTTACGTATTTTCAGCAAACCTAATCAGGTGTTTGATTCTGTGGATGGAAGGAAGTCTCTTAAGGTGGATTAGTCTTGCGCTTATATTGTTTAGGCTTTGCTACATTTTACATTAACTAAGAAAAGTTTTCTTTTTTCCTCATTTTATTTATCTTACTATCCAGACATGTATACCATGTAGCAAGGCAACTGCAGTTCTCAAAGGCTGTGTCGTCTCTATTCCAATTCCTCTCAAAAAAAAAAGAAAAGTTGAGGTTGTTTTAGCCTTGTTAACTCTTGTAGTGTTGTAGTTGGAACTATATATTGGGACTTGTATACTCCAAAGTATAGATAGTAGGATTGTAAGGCCGTTTGACCAGCCTATGCTGGTAGTGATTATTGTTTAAGCTCACAATCGTGTGTATTTCTGTGTGTGGATATAGTTATTGGTTTGCCACCAGATAAAAAACAGCAGAGTTAATTAGAAAATGGATTTTAACTAAAGATTCCCTACAGATCTTTTTTTTTTTTTTGGAAACCAAGTGTTTGAGTGTTTTTGTGGTGGAACCTGTAAACCTTGTTTGGCTAAAACTAACAGCTGTGTTCCTTTTTTTTTTTGTTTAATTTTTTTAAAACATAATACTGGAGGAAGCCATTTTGTCTGAGGATGATCATGTCCGATTTGTTAATTGTCAATGTAACATGGGATACATGTTACATCCCCGCATTGGAGAGTGGGAGCAGATATAGCTATAGGTCCCTAGAGGGAAAAAAAGTGTGTGCATGAACAATGCTTTCATTTAAATTTACTGTGTCTGTTGGTTTCTGAGTTTACTGGCAGGGAATCACTTGACAGGGACACGCTATAACTACTTAAAGCCATATTGTCTTTTTATTCCACACTTTGTAAGAGTAGTGTATTGTTTGGCTTGAAGCGTTTGCATATCAATGTGTTATATATAAAACACACTCACACACACAAAAAAGTACACCAGGCAAGGCAATATTAGTCATTAGTTGGATGTTTGTATATTGCCTGCCCATGTCATTGTGGAAACTTTGTCTTGCCGTTTTATATCTTAGCTAACCGTTGTCACTCATCAAAGTATGATGTAAAATTGTCATTTTGAACGAAGACGCACCACTTGACGCACAAAGGAAGTCATCTAATTAACATGTTTGTGTCATTTAGAAGTGCATGCCATTAGGCTATTTAGATCCTCAAGCAGTTGCAGTTATGCAGCTAGTTGATTAGTTATTGAAACCGCACTTCTGCACTGTTCTCCTGTAATACTCTGCTGTTCCGTGAGGTCCCGTTGATCTGTGGGTCCACAGCACAGGAAATGTTTAGATTTGTGGTCTGTTTTGTCAGCTGTTTGGCACTAGGTTAGCGAATACACAGTTGAATTAGATAGAGCTGTATCTCTGCATGGGGCCGGACGGCTTGCAGTTAAGGTCTACAAATAAAAAGCCAGGACTTTGTATGGACTAAAGAAGCCATTTGCCATCCAAATATTACTTGTTGTGAGTCACATCCACACACAGTAGGCTAGTTGGATTTACTTTCCAGAATGTTTGAACTGTGATCCACTTGCTTTGGGTTCAGTCTTAGTTTTGCTAACTGGAATTTTTGAGAGGTTCTTGTTACTGGACCAACATCTTTTTTCGTAACAGCCTTTACTAACTGACAGGTTATTTTTCTTTATGCAAAACATCAAGGGCTTTTGGCACTCCATCCACAGTAACCCGAAATGACCCAGATTTAAGTTGTGTTGCCTTAAATGAATGATTTAATAAATGATGGAGCAGTAGATGATGCCCTGAGTGTTCCTCTGTCCCATGGTTTGCTCTTTCCCAGTTCCATCTTCACACCACAGTGTAGGAAAGGGTCTCAGATGATGTTTTCCTCACTTGAATGTTATGGCTTTCTTTGAAATGTGGGGGCTCTTGTATGCCTGCAGTCTCTCTGTTTGCTCACGTCTTACCCAGCTGCTGGTCCTCAATTCTTTCATTTTTGAAAGCCCCATATAGACACATTCTCTTAAAATAATGTTGGGCACTGTGGTGTTTTTAGCCTAAATGTTTAAACCATGGGAAGACAATTTCATGCCTCGAGTAAAATGTACGCTTTTATGATAAATACACTACATCAAAAGCTTCAAAGAGGAACAGTCAGGCATGTATTTCCTGGTCCATTTAATACAGCACAACCTGAATTTTCCTGCTGCAAAACCAAATTGACCATGCTCTTTTACATATATGTCTTTGTATACACATGCAATGTATTTTGTTGCATGTATGTATGAGTATGAGACCTATGGTTTTATCCATGATATGCTTGATCTATGGCTTAGACACTCTTATTAACCATTAAGAGATTTAAAAGACAAATATGGTGCTATCGGACCTCATATTGGGGTGGTCACAGCTCGTGACTGGTCATGCGGACTCATTGATCATATCATACTTAAAGATGCTACATGTAAGATTTTCTCTTTAGTATATTACTGTGAAATGAGTTCTGACGGCACATTTTAATATTGAAGGATGTGACTGTCACTGATACACACAGCAGCCCCAAAGAACCTGTGCTTTCATCAAGTCCAATGGGGGAGATTTTGGGATCAATTCCCTATGGGAAAAACAGACCGATATTCTTACACATACAATGAAGAAGTCCCTGCAGCAAACCTGTCATAGGAGCTATGGAATGTACTGTTAATGGCCGTTATTACAATTTAACAATGATATATTAAGAGAAAATCCTACATGTTACCTTTTACTATCCTTGATATATGCAGATCTGTTCAACAGGTGTTTTTTTTCCTACCAGTGCAAGTCAACACCCCTGCAGGTTTGAAAGGACAAGAAGTCACATGTAGCCTCCTTCCCCTTGATTACTCCCCACTCTAGGGCCCGACCTCATGGCCTAGTTTGTTAAGGTATGATGTGTGTCGTTCGGTAGATGGTGGCAGTAGTAGTGGCCGTTGCCTCTCCTGGAAGATTGGATGCTGCTAATTCAGAGCACATCCTCTGTTTTCCTTTAGCTGCTGAATCGTTTCTCTGCTGAAAAGGCAAGGTTTGATTTAAAGACTCATCAACAGGTCATGATGTTGAGACTTTCACAGCCTCTCAAACTATGTTGAAGGTAAGCATCTCCTATAATGGGACGCAGAGTTAATGTTTTTATGTAGAACATGCAGAAAATAGTCCTGCTTCTGTACTGATTAACTGTTTAAAGCATTGATACCTCATGGGATATTATGGAACGACGTGTAGTTTGTTGTAGCAGATTGTGTTTCAGTTCCATACCAGGGTTAGAGTTCAGCCTCAGCATTCCTTGTGTGATCGTTCTCAAATTTCGCGGAATGCTCAAGCTCATGTTACCTTCGTATGTTTGACTGAACCAAAGATGCCAGCGGCCATGCCCAAATGCTGCTCTTCAGGCCTGGCTTCCTGTCCTTCCAAAAGACACCCCTGCAATTGACAAAATGTTCTTTGTCTATTTTTTTTTTTGTGTGTGTGCGATTTCTCAACTGTCTTGACTTATTAAGCAATCCAATTTTTCAATGAATTTTCATTGTATCTATCTCTGAAGCCGTACATGGCATCAAGGATGGTTAAAATGGTTGCAAATTGTTGTTACTTGTTTTGTTTATTATTATTATTGGTAGTAGTATTATTAGAATTATTGCTATAATTTACAAAAATGAAAATCCCATGGTGTGCCTCCTAGCTTTATGGGTTTATAAATGTTTTTCCCTAAAGACCAGCAGTTATACTTTGTATAAAAGATGGATTTTTCCTTATTTTTTATGCCATTAAAGATGAAAAAGCCTGTTTTCTTTACTCTGGACCCAGTAGCTGCACTGGTATACAATCGCACTGATAGAAGAATAAAAAAATTAAAAAAAGAATCGATAATAATAATGACAAATGAAATAAGAACTACAATAAACTTGTGTTTGAAACTTTTATTAAAAAAATTAAAAAGAAAATAAAAAAAGAAAATGACTGTTTTTGTACAACAAAATAAATTCTTTTCAAAATAATATTTTGGATCTAGTTTCAAAATTATTTTAGTGGTTTTCTATGTTCTGAATTTTTCAGACACTGACTTCCAAGATGTGTCGCTGTACAAAATGACTTTTTTCTGTTGCAGTGGCCTGATGGGCTGGGAGGGTTGCCTGGTGTAACTCCTCATACCAACTTTTATTTCTTTTTCTTTCAATTTTTGGATCTTTTTTCTCTGCTTTAGTAAACTGAAAAATGTTGATGGAATAATATGAACTGGGAACTTAAAATCCATCCCCTGTAGAGCTAGACCCTTCTTCCTTTCCTATTGAATTGCTGTTAGTGTGACGCGACTTGAAATGGGCATTTATAATAATAGTATGACCCCTAAAGAAAAAACACAAAAAAACAAAAGAAAAAGAAATTAGCAAAAAAATTGCAAAAGAAAAGTGTGGGGAGGGTTGAAAGAAATATATATAGATGGGTTATCATGAGTATGTAAGCAATGGCTGTGAAGATAATGTAGTTTTAAACATTGTTATTACCTTTTAAAATCATTTATTCAATAAAAAATACAAAATCAATTGAAAAGAGAACATGTGTCATTCTATTTTCTTTCAGCACATACATTGAATATATCATTTATACTCTTAAAAAAGCCTCTTAGTGTGCTATTTCCACCTTTGATATTGTGATACATTGTGAATACTGTGAGTGGATAACATTTAGATCCAGAGAACATTAACTAAATCAATATGTTCAATTCATGAGTTATTGATCCAACTTGACAAGAGGTTTATGGATTGTTATTTTGTCAGTTACAGATCACACTTACTTGATTAATGCCCATATTCTGTGTCAACATTTCGTAACCTGTACAACACTAGTTGGACAAGATTTCAGTTGCACTTTAAGGCGTCAAATGATAGAATTAATGGCAACGTATTTAAACAGTTTTATCTAAAATGAACCTGTAACCAATTGACTATCACTCTCGGATCAGGAACATAATATAGAATTAATCACCTGTGGGTCCAGCGTCACCCACTATATGTACACTATATGTATGTAAACATTTGTTTTATTTCATTTCAATGAACGTGTAACCATGTGACAACACTATGCCAAATCAGTCACAATGAGTGTGAATAGACACCACCTACAGGTCAAAAGCAGTACAACAACATCTTAATAAAACAGAACCCAGTCAATTGAGTTGAAGCACTTTATTGCCAGCAACTGTAAGGAATGCAAACAAAAGGAGTCAAATGTGGTTCCTCCATGAGAGACAAAAAGCTTGTCTGAAGTGCGGAAGGACATTGTGCAGCCCTGAGGGCCCTTACAGGGCACAAGTTGTGAAGCCTCTCAGCCTCTGCAGAAAGGCACCAAAGGCCTTGAGACAAAATTCCTAGCCAGGACCTTAGGCCGAAAAGCTGGGTTTGGTAGAAGGCAGACAATCCTGTCCCCATCCCCAAACCTGAGACATTCTGTATCTGCAGAGAGAGCGCTGTATTAACAGCCAAGAGGACAACATCAACAGAGTAGCTGAAGGTCAAGACCAGACAGTGACTCAAAAAAGGGCACACAAAGAGCTCTGAGAACTACGTGGTGGTCCCAGGAGGGTAGTAGGAACCTCCAGGATGGTCTACTTCGCCTCAACTCTCTTAAAAATTGTGCAGCCAGAGGATACGCTACTGGGGACACACCATCACTTTTTCCATGAACAGTCGAGACCGCTGCAAGGTAACCCCTGATGTTAGACTCTGCTTGACCCAGGGAAAAGAGGTGCTAGAGGAAGGACAGAATTACAGAGATGTGACAAGCTAAGAGACCCCCCCCCCCCTTAACATAGCACCAGTCACTAAACACCCTCCACTTGCTACTGTACTGCAGCCAAGTGAAGAGGACCTGCAAAGCTCTCGGTTACGACCCGTGAGGTCTGTGTTGCTGTGGGCGTGTCTTTCTTTTCTTTTTGCAGGTGTGTACCTTGTGTGCTGCTGAGCTGACCCCGCAGCTGTGGCAAATCTGCAATTAGGGGACCTTATAAGCAGAGCAGGGGGAATGCTTTGGGTCTCACTTTGTGGCAACCTGCTCGTCTTAGTAGTAACTTCTGTGTGCATTAGATTCCTGTGTGGACTACTGTGTGTATCACTGTGTGGTTACAGGAGTTTGACCGGCAGCGCCTCACCATCAACCCCGCTTCGAGGGAGTTCTTATCGCGGCGTCTGTGGACGGCCGGTGTGGTGAGCAGCGGGCCATCTCCATGGGCTTCCCCAGCGCGGTGGGAGCCGTGGAGACTGTGTGGCCTTGTTTTCTGTTGTCTTTTCTAACATACACTTTACATCGTCTCTTGAGTTAACAGAGATCGCTTTTTGTTCGTTAATCGCTTTTATTTTGTTTGTTTAATAAATACATATTAACTCATACATGTTTTTGAGTCCTCCTTTAGTTTTTCCACCCGGTTTATTTATCTTTTGTTCGTCCCACACCCCTAGACCAGCCGGGGACGTAACACTCTCCATCTAGGCCAAGGGTGTGTAAACACTGCCATTCAAGGCAGCTTCTGCGTCTCTGGGTACCGTATCCAACCATAGCATATCTTGTCTGAGTGGAAGATACCATGGGTGGCCCTCAATGGCCGTTGTGACCAATTTGGCTCCACCAAGAGTACCCCAATGGTCCTGGTGAGCTGTGAATAGATGACCATAGGACAGTGGGAGTTCTCTGCTATGGGAAAAGGGTCTACCTCTGCATGACTGAAAAAAGCCATATCTTTCTAACTACCTGCGAGTACAAGCGCCACTCGCAGGGGTAAGGACCTCTCCATGATAGCAGATCCAACACTGTATTCTGCGGCAACCCTTCAGCCCCTCTGGCCTGGGGGAATTTCTTCCTAGATGGCCGGTGCTTGACCCTGAGGTCTCCATGGCACAGGGTAAGTGTTTCGAATCTGTCTCCAGGCAGGCAGAAACTTTGGCGTCCAAACCAAAGCTGGAGCAGGGGTGTGTACAACAGGCCCAGAGGCACAACCTGAGCAGTTGCCATGAAGAGGCCTAACATCCACTGGTACTGCACAAACCTGCCAACTCTTCCCAGTATTCTCCTGTATTATACCATTCTCTCCTGGTATCCTTCGGTTTAAATATTTTCCTGTAAATCTTCCATATGTTTAACCTTTTTAAAAAAAACTTGCTGTGCATATTTGAAATGTTTATTTGCATTCCCCTTCAGTTAAGCAGGTGGCAGTATGTAGAACATTAGCTGTAACAGTGACAGGAAGTCAACAGCACTAGCCAATAAAAGGAGAATAAGAACAGCAGCAGTGCGAGTGGACCACTCGCATATGCCCCTAAAAATAGTGTAAAAATGATTGACGACGTGTGAGTAAAGACTACAACTTACAGAAATTGTTCTGCATGAATGCAGAACATTTATGCATTCTGCATTGAAAAGTTTGTACTTAGCATTACTAAATTAGAGACCAATGCAGCCTGTGATGCACTCTGTGATTGCCTTGCTTCTCTTTTGAGTCAAGCAAGCCTTTGTGATGACTGAATCCAGAAATACTGTCTGGGGCCGGCCGGCTCTTTTCTGCATTCAGACAAAGCCAGCCAGACGTGGCAACACAGCTCATATGTGTGGCTCTGTGCGCTGATGGAGCACACAGCCAGTCCTCCAGATAGTTGAACACCCAAATGCCCTTCCGCCACAGAGGAATAAATGCAACATCCATGCATTTTGGGAATGTTCATGGTGATAGGAATAGACCAAAAAGGAAATCTAAAGGAACTGCCTGTGACCTGGACAGGGAAGGTCAAAATAGGCATCTCAGAGGTCCATTGTTGTGAAACAATCGCCTGCGCTTATGGCTTGAAACAAAGCCCCCCAACCTGAGCATCTGAAAGGGAAGCACCCTGAGCTAACGGTTCAGCTGCCACAAATCCAGAAATGAATGTTTCCCCTGTTCCATTTCAGGACAATGATTTAGCTGGAATAAAACCCCTGTCTTACTTCTCTCCTCTAGAGACCGAAGCCATATGGCACCCTTTCCCAGTAAGGCAAAATCTTGTTGGCCAGAAAGGCAGCGCGGGATTCGCGCCATACTTTTGTCTCAAAAATCCCTTGAAAATGACAGAGACAGACCTTTAACTGCAGGTGGTAGTCAGTCAGTGCAGACTGCAGACTGACTTTCTGGACCTCATTCACAGGATGAAGGTACTTCTTATTTGGGTGTTGGGCAACTCTACTCCCTGTGGGTGGAGTGCTGACCTTCGTCACACCATACAGGCTATGCTCTGCAGCACCATTTAGAATGCTTATTACTGAGCTTCTTCACTCCAGCTGAACTTTCAGGGAATTGGACCCCGGCCATATAGCATTCCATCCTCCAGGCCTCTGCCCCTCTTATCACTCCCCTGCTTAGACACCATACTGCAGTCGCGGCATGGGGAAAACACGTCTCTCATGTAATATCTGGAGAGTGAAAATATGAGAAACACATATGCAGCAATTACACAGTGCATAAAATTATATATAATTATAGAAAAAAAACCACTAGTTCTTCATGTGACAGCAGCAATATAATATTATTCTGCCTGACATCTGCTGATACGATATACCACCAATCCGCAACAGAAGTTACATCATTGCACTTTTCAGATAAAGCTAGAGTCTAGACCGCACTCTTTGTAATATTATGAAGATCATGTGACATGATTGGAAGCTTTAGAAAGCTACAAAATTTAGTCTGAGGTGACACTGTTTTTGACCAGTGTGGTTCAGTGGAAACTGTAGAAGTGATGTCACACTGTACTGTAGCACAATGCTACGTTACTGCTTGAACCACACCACACTTCTGACCCAATAATGATGGGTGTTGTCAATACTACTACCCTGCCACACATTCCAGTCAGGGATATAATCTTTTCGTGATGGAATTAAAGCATGGATACATCAATGCACAGGATCAGACAGTGGATGTAAATACAATTGTGTGCGCTGTTTAAAGCATTGAAAACTTAGACCACAATGTGTCTCACGTAGTCTATTATAATAGCCTCGCAACAAATGCTACATTAAGCATTTGTAAAATCCTGTTCACAATTCAACACTGTAAACTTCACAACGGTAGTGTTTATTGCAAAGCTTATGTCTTGCTGTCAATGGTAATGAGAAAACATTACTACTGGAATCCCCTTCCCCCACCACTCCGCAACCCGCCCTGCCGCCATACCTTTGTTCTGGTACTGTTTGCAAAGTACTGTCATCATGTCAAGTGTTAATTGTTGAAAAAAAAGAAGAAGCTGCAACTGTAAAAAGGAGAAGGATGGGATTCCTCACATGCTTTGCCTGCCTCTCGTCCAGTTCACCGAAACCACTCAGCACTGAGTCAGAAGAAGTCTGGGCAGGTGCATTTAAAAATTCTTTGCTGCTTGTTACATGATATTCAGGGTTAAGTACTAAATATTTAAAGGGTTCAGAATGATGCCTTAATACCTGAGATTTCCTACAATCACTATACTGTATGTTCCTCCATCTACAACAAGCACTTGAAGAGAAGAGCAGCATATTTTAACATATTTCTCCTCTTAATCTACAGTCACCTTGAGGCCTCTTTGCAGCCACTGTGGTGGTATTAGATCGTCCTTCTCTCTTGACTGTAACGATGAAGTGCTACAGGCCTGTGAAAACTCTCATGCACCTCACTTCAGTCGATACGCTGCACTTAAAAGCTTTTTGCCCTGTCTGACCTTACAGAGAACAGTGAACCCAAACACTCAGTACAAAAGCACAAGTTTTTATGAGTCAGGCAGCAAATTGGCATGAGTGTTGTGGTGTGCTGAGAGGCCTGGTCATTTATGTAGGCTAATAGTTCTACATTGCTTTCTTGCCAAGTTAGATGAGGAGATTAATACCACTCCCATGTCTGTCCGAACAGCTCGTTACATGCACATAAACCCTGCAATTGGTCTAATCAAAGTGTAAAAACAACAGATTGTGGCTTTACAAATTCTCTCTCTATGCATCTCTATGCTAAACTATGCTAACTGCTTAGTTTAGCATAGAGCTACCTTTAGCTAACTGCTATGACCTCCAGTTTTAAACTGAACATACAAATGTGAGAAGAATAAAAAATAAGTGTAAAATGTTAATAATTATTTCATATAGTATATCTGTATAGTGAGGAACACCGAATTTCAAGAGAAATAGACAAAAATTTGACAATACAGTTTGTACCGATATAGTTTGATAGTGAGTTAATTTAAAAGGCCTGTGTTTCTGTAAAGTCCTGCCAGCGTTTGCTCCTCTCTCTCAGCGCAGCCCCGCTCTTCCCTCTGCGTCTGCACGCAGCTTTCTAATAACATGGAGGGTGCTGAAGACCTGGCTTGTAAAAATAAGAAAACAATGGTTCAGTGTGTGTCAGTGTTTCCCCCACATACAATTTACTTCCACCCAGGTATATTATCGGCCGCCCGGTTATATCTGGCGACACATTTTAGCATTTATCAGAGGAACACAGTTATTAGCCTACGTTACAAGTCGCGACACGGTGGATACTTTACAAAAGCGGACCAGGTAAGCAACAGTGAACACAGGTGTCAGATGTAATTCAATAGCTACCACGTTGGTTTTGTTTTGATAGGTTACGTTATCAACACGCCTCCTCAACATGGAGCTCAGTTGCTGCTGTGAACGAAAGCGCAGGTGGAAAAGTCCAGAAGACTTGTTCTGTTTTTTTAGCAACTTTATACAACTAGCCTACTAAAGTTACCGGAGCAGATATACAGGGAGAGAGACGGAAAGAAGCGGGGCATGCTGAAGTGCAGAGGTACTAGGACTGTGTGAGTGTGAAGAGAACTAAAGGAGGCAGAAGAGTGAGTGACACTTAAGTAAGGTGGAGAATGAAGTATAATTAAAACAGTGAAATAAGAAACAAGCTAAGTTACTACAAAAACACGTCTGCTAAAACCGACCCCCCTACTTGGCAGAAAATACCACCAATACCAATATATATTATACCGGAATGCTGCCAAAGAGTACCAGGATATGACTTTTTGGTCCATATCGCCCAGCCCTAATAGAGACACAAAAGTAATATTCCTTGACAATTTAAAGTAAAGTAATAGAGATTTGAGTATTCACCCTAAGTAAGTGTTTTGAAGGAAGAATAGCTAAACATACACAATGAGAACTTTGGTCAACTAAAATTATTTTTTTATTGTCAATACAGCACATACACTCGAACCTATAGAAATACAAAAGTTTGTTTTATCCCTTCTTTACAGTGAAGTACAGTATGTGCTACAGTAAAACACACACCCCTAACACTTGAAATGATATACCATGACATATTCCAATCTTAATTTAATTAGCCAGCTTGCTTTCAGATAGGTAGTCAGTAAATGACCCAAAGTGACTTCATGCAGATCATCTGATTGAGTGTTTCCCCCCCCCAAAAAACCGAGTCTCATTACAGTTGTAATGGTGGAGTAAATTTAGGATGCCTTGTAAGATTAATTTGAGGATCAAGCAACAAATTCTATTCAAGTGTCATGATGCATGGTTTCAGGCCAGATACATATTTTTCCAAGATTTACTCTCTTGGCAAACATCACATTCATCCCTATGACACACTTAAGTTTATACCTCACTGAATGTGGTCCAATATCACAATAAAATAACAGACAAAAACATAACCTCCTTGGCAGAGGTAATAACATCCCAGTGTAGATCCATAAGTTCATTACTTTGAATCTCAGCGCTACATCCTCATGTCCCCCGATTATCACACCTGGAATGATCTGAACGTGCTGGAGACAGAATCACAAAAGAGGCCACTTACAAGAATGCTTTCATACCCTGTACATGTGTAGGAAAGTGGGGAGGCCATAAATAAGTTTCTATTTTCAGTCTTGACAACACTGAGAGGTACGGAAGCCCTGAGAGGCAAGTGAGAAAAAACATTCTGGGGACCCATTTTGTAAGTCTGATCTAAAAAAATTTTCTGCTTCTTCTTCTGTTTATGGCTTCTGAACAGGTGAAAAAGGTTTGAACAGGAAAATAATTCCAAGTTCCTTACATTATATTACATTACATATATTACATTATTATTATATTTATATTCAACTTTGGCCGCTGATCACTTTTTTCCATGTGAGTTTTAATTTCTGCATGCACTCTAAACACAATGTACAAACACAGCACCTTTATGGTCATGTCTTTCTTTTAACAAAAAAGGCATTTTAATAGATGCAACACCTGGAAGAAAACATCATTGATTTTACTAGTATTTAAAATATAGGGTTGTGCTGCACTTGAGTCTCTAGTGGCCAAAATGAGTATTATAATAACAAACACTTTTCACTTGTCATAATGTTTTCTTCACCCATTTTCTTAGATTAAAAAAATAACTTAGAACCTTTTTTCAGCTGTTCTTAAGTCATGAACACAGGAGAGAAACAATTTAGATAAGACATCAAAAATGGATCACTAGAAAAAATGTATTCTCACTTGCCTCTCAGGGTTTCCGTAGAGAAGCGATCATACATGACAAGCAAAACTCCTCCAACTATAAACAAGCAATAACTTCTACAACAGCTCACATTCACAATCCGTTTCAAAACGCACTTGAGACAAATAAAATGTCAGCTTTACCCACTAACATATGATCTAGCATAACTACCACATAATGAACTGAAAGTGTAACAACTGCAGACCAGTAGTGACATTTGGGTGACTCCTATTTTTTGTCCTTAAAACTTTACATAAAGGCAGCTTGAGAAATTGTCCACAAATTCACTTACATGTTTTTGGAAATTGCATTCCAAAAAAAAGGCTAAATTTGTCAAACTCCACAATGTTAACTACCAGCTTTAAAAATGCCTATTAAGTTTGTGCATGCAAGTATGTATGCAAGCCAACTACAACACTAAAAGAATGTCACATTTCACTGGCCTTGAAATGCTCACATGTTTTAGTAAAACAGATGGTAAGTCTTAAAAGATGCATTAAAATGTTGATGTAAAATAAAATAAAAATCTCCATGACAGGAGCAGGCATTTAGAATGAAAGGCTAGGTCTGTGTGCATCCTCAAGGACATTCAGTCAACTTTCTTGCTGCGCAGTCGGAGTGTGTCCAGCAGGCATCTGCAGACGTAGCCTGTGTGTTGTGAGAGGAGGGTAAGGACCTTCCCATGGATGAGGGTCAGCAGGGTCTGGTGGCCCGTTGCCCACACCCGGTACCAAGGCCCGTAAAAGGGATCAGACACGGCCGGGCACAGCATGTTGTTCAGGTTGACCTCAGTTGCCTGGAAGGGAACAGAGACAGACAGGCTGAGGAAGCATTAAGTCCTAATATGACGCTGATGCAAATCAGAATAATAAGCACTAAGCAGTCAGATAATGAGGTTTTGGCAAATGGCATGGTTGACTTCATTGTACATGTGTTTATAATCATTCATTTCTGCTCTAAAACACTGACTGAAGGATGAGTTCATAGCCTGTAAATCCTCTACAACTCATTATTTGACTGCATAAATTGCTTTAACTGCTGATTCACTCCATTTAGCTAGACTTGTATGGATTTTTTTGTTTTCAGTGAAAAATGACAAACACCTTCCAACATTATGCAATCCAATGCAGTACCACTGGAGTACATACGGACTTTGTGAAGCTTATAATGCTCACTCAGTGACGGGGAGAGTGACCACTACTGACCACTTTCTCTCTTGGCTATTGCCGAGTTTGGTATTTAACATAGTTTAGATTAGTTGGAGTACTACCATGAATAATTTTGCAATGAGGCAGCCTGAATATATATTTTTATTATTATTTATTTTTTACCTCTATTAACCTCAGCAACCTGCTTTTAAACTGATTTATACTTCTAATTAGTATTCAACTCAGTATGAGTCACCCGTGCTGCTGCCTCTAATTTCTGTACTGCGAGTAGACAAAATAATAGCAAGTGCCACAAAACAGGATATTCATTTTGACCTAACCAGCTGCAGAAATGAGACGCGATATAAGCAAAACACAGGAAAACGGACTTTGCAGCGGCCACAAGCAGACCCTTGCAACATTTTATACCTAAAACTGCATTTTATATAAAAAGATTGGATGGGATTGTATGTTATTTATCTGTAAGGCTCTACTACAAACACTGCCTCATTACCTCTGGTTTAGGTCTACCATCTGGCCTCATCTAAATACAGTACTTACATCAGGTCATAAAATATTTTAACATTAGCTGTAGCACATGTAGCACATGAGCATGGAAGAACTGGTTTTCAAATACTACGCTCCTCACAAACAGATTGCACTGCAAAAAACACAAAAATCTCTCATTTCATCCGACTTTAAAGACTATACTCAAGTATTTAATTTGAAACTAATGTAACTGGTCTGTGTTTGATTTTAAACTGTATATGTTTATTCTTGTACATGTGTGCATGAGTTTATGTACAGTATCTCAGAAAAGTGAACACACCCCTAACATTTTTGTAAATTTTGATTTTCATGTGACAACACTAAAGAAATAGCACTTTGCTACAATGTAAAGTAGTAAGTGATCAGCTTGTATAACAGTGTAAATTAGCTGTCCCCTCAAAATAACGCATCACACAGCCATTTAATGTTTAAATGGCTGTGAATAC
The DNA here is from genome assembly GCA_024633595.2 of Lepomis macrochirus. Taxonomy (NCBI): domain Eukaryota; kingdom Metazoa; phylum Chordata; class Actinopteri; order Centrarchiformes; family Centrarchidae; genus Lepomis; species Lepomis macrochirus. Next base: position 24,614,912 of record JALXJV020000021.1, on the reverse strand, counting down.
ACCCCTAATGGTGCTTTCACACCAAACGCGAATCGAGCGTTTGGGGCGGTGAGTTTACATACAAAGTCAATGCAAAGACGCGTGGAGCCGCGATTTCCAGTCGGGCTGCGCGAAGCAACGCGGAGGGCGGGCTGGCGACGCGAAGGCAACGCGATGGAATTCGCGTGAGTTGAATATTTTCAACTCAAGCGAAAAAGTCGCGCGACGCTGAGTCGCGATAGCCTATCAGTGTTGAGATTGTCCATACGTCACCGAGGCTTCAGAGCGTTGTGTGCAGAGGGCCGGGCAGAGCGGGGGATTGAAAATCTGCAGGCCGGGTGACAGCTGCTAAACTTGGGCTAGAGGAGCAGGGAGCAGCGCTCCAACCTTCGGAGAAATAAATACCCACAAGTCGGTCGGATTCGGTTCTGACAACTATGCCGTTTACTCGGAGGAGGAGCTCCGAGTTTAATGTTTTTATTAAATTAGCGTTTTACTTTAATTTTGGGGATTTCAACGTTGATTTATCTTGACTGGAGCTTCTCAGCAGCGAGATTCCATGCACATCCGGTTACAGTATTGTTGTTAGCGTCATTAGCTCTGTCGGACTACGATTTCATATTTATATAAAAACGGGACAAAGCTGGACATTACTTGGAGAAAAGAAAGCGAGGAGGTTGAACTACCTGGTGAGTTCAGAAAACATGTGTCTGTAACTTTATTACAGCTGTCATTGTACTTTACTGTGACCAAGTTAGCATAGCACAGCCCTGATCGATCCGAACTCCGTTCAGAAAACAAACATTTTATAAGTTGTTGTCCTGCTGTCTTGCTGACAGACCTGACAAAGCATGAATTCATATGTTTAACAAATCTGCATTATGTTGTGGTTATTTCGGCATCAGTTTAATCCGTTTATTGCAATTTAATCACTGCAAAATGTTTACTTTGGTTTCATACAGTTGTAGTAATGGCGAAGTTGTGTTTATTCACCTCATCGCATTCAAATCGCCTTCTCGCATTGTGTGTGAACACTTGCAGTGAATGTACTCGCGCGAGGAAAGCGCTGCGAGGCGGAAAATCGCGTTTGGTCTGAAACCGGCATAAGTGAAAATGTCCAAATTGGGCCCAATCAGCCATTTTCTCTCCCGGTGTTATGTGACTAGTTAGTGTTACAAGGTCTCAGGTGTGAAATCTCACACTCCCTCATACTGGTCACTGGAAGTTCAACATGGCACCTCATGGCAAAGAACACTCTGAGGATTTGAAAAAGGAATTGTTGCTCTACAACAGTGGTTCTCAACCTTTTTTGGGCCAGCGCCCCCCTATCCACTATCCAGATCCCTTACCGCCCCCCATCAAAAAAAGATGTTTACTATTTCCCCTGAATATATTTAGATTTTTTTAATTGTTACTATTGTTATTAAAAACATGGAAAAGGTAACAAAAAAGCCATGTGAAAAGTAATTGTATTTAACTAATAAGTGAATGTTCCTCCCAGAAAATGTGTATGAAGCACATGTGTACTGTTTTCTTGGATGGGGAACTTAATAAGTGGGGGGTATGGGGGTCCTCCCCCAGAAGATTTTGAGCATTAAACACTTAATTTCCTGCATTCTGGTGAAGATTTCTCCCCTAATTTCTGCCTTTTCTGCATCAATTTGGGGTGGAAATGTCTGTAAATTCAGGTGACAATTCAAAATATATAATTAGAATAGAATACAATACAATGTAGTGAGGCTCTCAGTTATTTTTCTTGCTTTTAAATATTTTTCTCCTGTAGATCAACTTATTTAATATCATCCCTGCTGAGTCAACACACATGATTCAGTCTTACCTCCCCTTTTGTGGAGAAGTAACCTATTTAAATGTGTTTATGGCCCCTTTTCATCTCAGTGATAAATTAACCCGTTTTAATTCAGTAACTGACCGTACTTTAGCTCGTCTGTCAGTGTTTCCCACAGAATGACAGCGTAACTGTGGCACAGCTGTACAGCATGCTAACCTCGAAAACCCAGCTGTATTTTAACATTAACTCAGCTCTCCTTATTAGCTAGGCCCCTTACATGCTTGCAAATAACTTCTATTAGCAGGGTCTCCGACATTGGCTGGCGTTGTCACGCTGTGTTCACGAGGAGTGAGAGAGAGGATGTGGTCTGCGAATTCGGCTGCCTGCAGCTCTGCAGTCAAATACGATTTTAAATAGGTCTGGTAAAAAAAAAAATCAATATGTTGCGGTCAGTGTTGATATTGTGGCGGGCCGCCACAAATGAACGTATGGGAAACACTAACTTATCTGCTCATGTTCAAAACTTTCTGCACATTCAGAATCTCTGCCACAGATCTGTGTTCTCTGACATGTAAAGAAAAAAAAGAAGTTATAGGAGACTAACGTCATTAGCCTATTTAAAGAGAATTTATATTTTACTACATGCCCTTTGCATTATGTCACTGATTTGCTCAAAGTACCCCTCGCTGTCTGACAGACAAAACTGAATGAGAACGAAACTAACCGACAACACCTGTGATCACACAGAAAGCTCACAAATAATTCCACACACCTTAACTTCAGCACCTCTGATAAAGTGCTGCTAACAGTCCCCAACAGAGCGAGACAGGGCTTCAGTTTTTAATGTTACATTTTAATAGCTGAATATATGTTCGTTTTGGCACAAACTGTCTGCAACTCACAGCGCGCGAGGAGGCGTCACTCGCTGGTGTTGCAGCGAGGTTGCTTTCAGGGTGAGTCCGACAGCAGAATATCCCTCTTGTAAATGTGTAACCACTGCGATAACAAGACGTTCACGATGTATTCCTCAGAGAAATAAACACTTTCCCACCTAGAAAGAGAGCGTCGGTTTTCTAGAGTTTACACAGTAAACGCAATGTGGGTAAAATTTTAGAGATGATACTCTGACTCCCCGCTTCCATGAAGGCTGCACGAAGCTGCACCACAAGAAGCTGATGGAGAAAAAATGCACAGTCTCGTCCAGTCGCAGTGGACTAAACTGGCAGGTTTTAATGTTGCAGACCACAGTTTTTTTGCAAGTAATTCAAAGTTTAAACTCGTATTGTTGTGAATCTTAAGTGTAAACTCACCTTAGAATTTCCATCCAACAAACGCCCCCCAAAAGCAGCTCAGCGCCCCCCTTTCTAAAATATTGCTTCCAGCGCCCCCCATCGTCCTCGGAACGCCCCCTTGGGGGCGGTACCGCCCCCGTTGAGAAACACTGCTCTACAAGATGGCCTAGGCTATATGAAAATTGCCAAGACCCTGAAACTGAACTGCAGCACGGTGGCCAAGACCATACAGCAGTTCAACGGAGCAGGTTCAGGCTCAGCGTCATGTTGTCTTTGGGATACAGATGTATGAGTGCTGCCAGCATTGCTGAAGAGGTTGAAGGTGTAGGGGGGTCAGCCTGTCAGTGCTCAGACCATATACCGCACCCTGCATCCAACTGGTCTGCATGGCTGTCGTCCCAGAACGAAGCCTCTTCTATAGATGATGGACAAGAAAGCCAGCAAACAGTTTGCTGAAGGCAAGCAGACTAAGGACATAGATTACTGGAACCATGTCCTGTGGTCTGATGAGACCAAGATAAACTTATTTGGTTCAGATGGTGTCAAGTGTGTGTGGCAGCAACAAGGTCAGGAGTACAAAGACAAGTGTGTCTTGCCTACAGCCAAGCGTGGAGGTGGGGACTCTTGGTTTGGGGGTGCATGAGTGCTGCCGGCACTGGGGAGCTACAGTTTATTGAGGGAACTGTGAATACCAACATGTACTGTTACTGAAGCAGAGCATGATCCCCCTCCCTTTGGAGACTGGGCCACAGGGCAGTATTCTAACATGATAATGACCCCAAACACACCTCCAAGCTGACCACTGCCTTGCTATGAAGAGGCTGAGGGTAACGGTGATGGACTGGCCAAGCATGTCTCCAGACCTAAACCCTATTGAGCATCTGATGCAACGGATGGTGGAGGAGCACAAGGTCTCTGATATCCACCAGGTCTGTGACGTAGTCATGGAGGAGTGACAGAGGACTCCAGTGGGAACCTGTGAATCTCTGGTGAACTGCATGCCAAAGAGGGTTAAAGGCAGTGCTGGAAAATAATGGTGGCCACACAAAATATTGACACTTTGGATTTGAACATTTTCACTTAGGGGTGTACTCACTTTTGTTGCCAGCGGTTTAGACAAAAATGTCTGTGTGATATTTTATTTTGTGGGAATTTACACTGTTATACAAGCTGTTCACTCACTACTTTACATTGTAGCAAAGTGTCATTTCTTCAGTGTTGTCACATGAAAAGAAATAATTAAATATTTACATAAATTGCTGCTGACCCCATGTATGGAGGACCAGCTCTATCATATTTAAAAATAAATACAGAAATAAATAAATGCTCAATAAATAAATAAGCATACAATTAATTGCCCCAAAAAATACAATAAACATATAAATGTAGGTAGAAATTAAATTATACAGTGAGACATAAATGTATATATCTCTTTTAATTAGCTACTTTATTTATTCACCTTTGTAATAATTACCTTATTTATTTTTTGTCCGTTATAATCTTCAACTTTATTTATTAATTACTTATTTTTTTAAGTATTTATTTATGTGCATGTTATAATTTTTTGTCTGTTTTATTCTTCCTTTGTATTTTTTTACCCTATTTATTTCTTCAATGCTATTTATTTCTGCCTGTCGCTTTTACATTTCTGCCTGTCGCTTTCACATTTCTGTATGCATTTGTGCCTCATTATGCAAATGAGGAGGGCAGTGCCTTAAGGGTCAACTTCTGCCCATTGGTTGGTTAGCATTTTACTGCATCGGTCGAATCTACATGGATTTTCCCCACCATAAAGCATTGTTTAGTAATGTCAAACTCAGCAGGCAGACGCTCAGTGTCCGACCTCTTAAGGGAAGCTGCTAATAGACTGGAAGAATTAGAACGCTGTAAGTTTGAGATCTGAAACGCTTTTCTCTGGTCCTTTGAACATTTTTTCCAAGTATATCCAGCGGCAGCCCGCAGACCGTGAGATCGCGGACGGAAGTTGACGTGATGATGTTTATCTCGCTCACGCACAGCATTGATCCTAATGCAAACTGATTTATTCTTTAGAAGCCAACAACAGAACTTTAAATACACTTCTGAGAAGTTTTTGGCAGAAATCAACTGTGTAGATTTTGAATATCTGCAGTTTTACTGAAAATTGGTGGCGAATCCAAAATGTGTTCAACGGTTTTCGAGTTGTGAAGCTCCGCAAGTGCCGATCGTAGTGCCGACGGGTGTTACACAGCTGCAGTAATATTACCGAGGAGGCACAGCAACATAGCGGCGCACATCGGCCTTAGGCCGACGCGCTAGCAGATGGGTTAACCGGTCGATCATGCATATAATCAGTAGCTCTAGGCACACATCCTGTGATGGTCAGGGTAAGAGGAATATACATCGAGGGGCTGTCAGCAAGGGCCTGGGGAGCTAACCGAGCTAGCTAGCTCCGTTAGCTCCCCAGTTAGGTCACACAGACCACTGCAGCCGATCACAGCAGACGTGTCCAGCACATAGACTGTAAATAAAAAGGTCCAACAGCTGAACGATGCTGTTAATGTTCGTACCGCTGTTATTCTATCAATAAATTCTCAGTAAAGTTTTAACCTGAACGAGATCCATCTGGCTCCTGATGTAACTTTACAGAATATTCTTGTAAATCTCACGGTCTGCACGGACTGGGCCTGGGGGAGCTAACCGAGCTAGCTAGCTAACTATTGCTGACAGCCCCTCGATGTATATTCCTCTTACCCTGACCATCACAGGATGTGTGCCTAGAGCTACTGATTATATGCATGATCGACCGGTTAACCCATCTGCTAGCACGCCGCCTAAGGCCGATGTGCCGCTGTGTTGCTGTGCCTCCTCCGTAATATTACTGCAGCTGTGTAACACCCGCCGGCACTACGGTCGGCACTTGCGGAGCTTCACAACTCCAAAACCGCTGAACACATTTTGATTCGCCACCAATTTTCGTGAAAACTGCAGATATTCAAAATCTACACAGTTGATTTCTCGCCAAAAAACTTCTCAGAAGTGTATTTAAAGTTCTGTTGTTGGCTTCTAAAGAATAAATCAGTTTGCATTAGGATCAATGCTGTACGTGAGCCGAGATAAACATGATCACGCCAACTTCCGCCACGCATCTCACGGTCCGCGGGCTGCCGCTGGATATACTTGGAAAAAATGTTCAAAGGACCAGAGAAAACGTTTCAGATCTCAAACTTACAGCGCTCTAATTCTTCCAGTCTATTAGCAGCTTCCCTTAAGAGGTCGGACACTGAACGCCTGCCTGCTGAGTTTGACATTACTAAACAATGCTTTATGGTGGGGAAAATCCATGTAGATTCGACCGATGCAGTAAAATGCTAACCAACCAATGGGCAGAAGTTGACCCCTTAAGGCACTGCCCCTCCTCATTTGCATAATGAGGCACAAATGCATACAGAAATGTGAAAACGACAGGCAGAAATGTAAAACGACAGGCAGAAATAAATAGCATTGAAGAAATAAATAGGGTAAAAAAATACAAAGGAAGAATAAAACAGACAAAAAAAATTATAACATGCACATAAATAAATACTTAAAAAAAATAAGTAATTAATAAATAAAGTTGAAGATTATAACAGACAAAAAAATAAATAAGGTAATTATTACAAAGGTGAATAAATAAAGTAGCTAATTAAAAGAGATATATACATTTATGTCTCACTGTATAATTTAATTTCTACCTACATTTATATGTTTATTGTATTTTTTGGGGCAATTAATTGTATGCTTATTTATTTATTGAGCATTTATTTATTTCTGTATTTATTTTTAAATATGATAGAGCTGGTCCTCCATACCCATGTTTATGTTTTAATAAATGACACTCTCCCTGGAAATGAAATTAGTGACATAAGTGATGGGGGGGTATCCACTCACATGTACATTGCACAGTGAAATATCACGTAATGCCCAGCAGAGGGCTCCATCTTACCAGGCCGAGGACCTGCAGGAAGAGGAAGTGATAGAGGAACAGGATGCCATTGGAAAGCAGCGCCCACCACATGTCCCCCAGAGGTTCAGGCTTGTATACACCTGCAAAACCAAACACTCGTAAAACATCCGAGACAGTTTGTGGGTTAATGAGAGAGCGAGCACTCAGAATGTGAGTGTATCTCCTGCGTCATCTCTAGTCAACTATGCAAAAATACTGAAGAACCAAATGCTATGTCCATTCACTTTCTTGTTTGTTAGTCAAAAGATGCAACACCCTGCAACCGCAGTAAACCCAGTAACAGGATGAGGTGTCAAACTGGCTTTTCCTGTTTCCTCATGGCTGCTAATTACTAGAGTAATACCAGGGGAAGGCGTTGCATGTGCACAGACCATAGCTGTTTAACAAGAACAATATGATTACTGCGCTACACGGCCTAAATAAATCTGACATTTACCTGACTTCTCCCAATTAAATACTGTTTTTTTTAGAAAGCTCCACACCTTGTATATGTGACTCGTTCATGACACCTCACCTGTCATTGTGTTTGTAGTCTGACTTTATTATAGTTTTAAGCTTTTTATAGAACTTCATATGTTTAGGGTATGTCAACTGAGCAACTTTTCTACTAATTTACAACTGGGAGCTGCCCAGTACAAAGTCTGTCTTCTAGCATGTACCACTAAGTGACTCTAAGGACACCTTGACGGCAACTTCGGGGTGAAATAGTGTAAGTGCATCTCCAAGCTGTAGAATTTAGTTTATGTAGATATACCTTCATCTTGTTACACTGCCCCACATGTCAGAATTTCCTATTAGTCCATACTAAAAGGGGAAATGCTGCAGAGTTTGAGCAACGTGGCAATATACTGTATGGCTCTCTTCCCAATCCAAGAATTTTCACATTTGCTCTTCAGTAGCATGTACATCTCTATAGTAGAAGGTGAAAAGGATCGTAAGCATTACACAAGAAGCAGCAACAGGAGCTTGTTTAGAATAAAGAGATTAACTGTGTAGCTGCCGTGAGCAGTAATAGCCACCATGGTTAACAGGCAACGAAAAAGCAGGTTAACTACAGCAAATTCAAATCTCATCAACAAAAAGGGATCTAAGGATAAAAGACATCGTGGCGTGGCTGACATGTTAAAGGTATTTCACTGTGGCTAAAAGAATGGAAAGAACACAGATGTTATTATTAAAGACCAACACCTACCTCCTTTCCTGAAAAGGTAAAGAGGCACCAGGTACAGCATGGAGTGCTGGATGTAGTAGATCTCCTTCTCAAACGGAAGCTGTAGAGAAAATGAACTACTTTAATTATTTACACACATTAATGATGGCATACAGACAGAGCTGCCCCTGCTTTTCTGCAGGCTCCAAGCAGAAATTCCATTTGCTTTGACCCCAGCAATGTTGTTTGACTTTTTACTGTTTTACAATGACATACAGAGAGGTAACTGAACATTTGGGGAATGATATTTGTATATAGTCTTACACACAGACACACTTCTTGTACGCACTTTCTGTCCGTGTTGTTCTCACATGCACTGACCTAAGACCAGCATTCACAACGGGAGATGGCTGAAATGTGCTCTGTTCACATGAGCTGCTAGTGTTGCTTGAAAGCAATACTCATCCATTATACTACTGCGAGAGAAATACCTAGGATCAGCAGACACCTCAACATCTTCCAAGTTTGACAAGACAATGATCGGAAGTTGCACAATATGGATGACAAAACAAAAAATCATGACAATGGACTAGTTTACTTTTGTAATGAAAAAACAAAACACACATACACGTATGCATGGAGCTCATTATTAATGGTATAATTTACAAAATGCATTATTCATTATTTTTGACGACAATCAGGCCAGAGATTTTATTGTTTTGCTGTTTGTACAGTTGAACAAAACAAGTTATTTACATAATAGGGAAATGGACTAATGGCTCAAAATCTTTGCTTTACTTTGGTAAGAACTGGTCTGTAGCAGGAGCATTTGACGTTAACAGGGATCATGTTAGAATTGGACTTTTCTTCCAAGTCAAAACTTTGCTTTTAAAGTTAATGTGTTATCTACTGCGTCTGGTCTTTGTCTGAAGCTGTTAGTGAAAGCCTTTCAAGCAGGCAGTGTTGCCAGATCTGAACTGATATCCTCAGATTTCCTTGACTGAAAACAGCAGATTTGTATCATCAATCAAGCTCCTGCTTTCTGCCACTTGGTTCCAACATTTTGTCTTCTGCATGTTGGAATTTATTCTCCAGATTCGGGCTCTAGTAGAGGAGCGACATTCATTGGAACATAACATTCATTTTAAACGTGACATTATTGACAAGGAGATAAAATGTCACAAAGTATGGACTTTTTTTGGCTTCTGCAAGAGTGAGAAAACCACCGTATTGTCCTAAACGCATCAACGCTAAGGGATAAAACTTGCTCTCCAGTTAAGCTTTTATTAAAATATATGGACTACAAAGACACCCATCCATAACCTCACAGAAAGAACAAGAGTTTGCAGGATGATTGCAGCAGCCTTTCTGAATGAGATCAAAGTTTTGATGAAGATTTTCAAGTACTGGTTACTTACCAGTCTAGTGTTGACTACAGGGAACATTAAAGCCAGTAATGCACCGTTTAACATGTGGACCTGCAGCCTGAAAACACACAGGGAAAGAAAAAATAAGCCAACAATAACAACACTGAAAATTCAGAAAGATCTGATAAACCTCACGTCTTCCATCACGTCTGCCTGAGACCCCGGGAAAAATTAAGCAATAATTTCCACATTGTAATTTTGACATATTAGTTTGAATCGATCAGAGTCGGTATATGCACAGAGGAGAGCGTAGATTACGTTCTATGTAGCTGAAAACAGAAATCAGAGTCCTCCCCGATGCTGTTAGCAGCGTCTGTCTCTCAGACTTTGGCAGGGTCAGTTCCTAGTGCGAGTGCTGATTGCGAGAAGTCAGGTCACTGATGGCTCAGGCAATTTCACTCAATGTATATGTCGTAGAGACTTGACATTTCTAGGATCCATTAGGAAATTACACAAAGTTGCTTGTCAAGATTGTGACAAATCAGTAACTCGAGCTGTTATTAGTATGCGTCATTAGTATGCATTTAGATATAATCCAGTCTTTAGTTAGTACTCATTCTTCAGCTGCACCTGTCTCAACTCACCATTCAGTCCACACACAGCCTGTCTGCTCCTGCAGACAGAGGGAGTGTGATGCTTGTTCAGTTAACTTCTGCACATCCAACATGAGGAGAAATGTTTCTTTTAACCAACAATTATTCAATTAAAAGGCAACGCACACAAAAGCCCAGGAGCTTATGTGTCAAAGTGTGGACCTACATCTGTATCCTCTGACTGCTCTTTTTGTCAAGCGAGCCAAAATAACTGTTGTGACAGCCAAGGTCACTGGGAAAACAGCACTGCTGTAGGAATGTCACTTCACATGAGCCCAGCTGTCACTCTGGGGGCATCCAGACCTTTTGGATAAACAGTCTGCTTCTATCACAGTCACCACATTTATTGATCATTAGCGACCTCTGCCCAGTATTTTCCCGCCTTTCACGTCTGACAATATGTTTTGAAATGATGTATTTATAAAGAGGCTTTGGTATGTGTTAAGTGTCACTATCAGTTGATACTGTTGTGATGTGGGAGAAACAGGCATGTACCTTCAAATATGAATGACTGCATATGATAATCACTTTTCAACATCTGTAAATCAACGTTTCCATTTATTGTCATCAATGTTCACAAAGTCACCGACGTTATTCTGCTGTTGCACTGTATTGGTGTATGTTTGCTTCTCGCACAACGCTTTGTGTTCCAAGCGTATAAAAGGCGCTAAAGCCATGCAGAAGGGTTGGCTACTTGGGTTTAAAGACAGACGCGGTCGATGATTCTTGAATACAGATCCCGGTAACTAAACACAAGCTGCTGATTTTCACACGGACATAAAAAGCTGGAGCTGCATTTATGCATGAGGAGGAGGCAAAATTATGAACTCAAATGGAAAAATATGATGTTATAAAATGTTTCATCACATTTTCACTGAGCTTTGATGACAAAAAAAAAAAGCCTGAAAAGGCACCAGCAAATGTACGCTGATAAAAATCATGGTGATTTGATGCCTTTGCTGAAGAAATGAAAACCTCAATTTTATACTATTTATGGCTGATATTTTTCTGCATTAGCCATTCAATGCATTTACATTATGTAATTAACTCTCTATATAGTAGTTTTAATTGTTAATGGTGGGGCACGCCAATCCCGCTCAGGATTTAAATTGTCCTCATATGTATAAGGGATATATCAGCCTCGGAGTCTGTGTCTATTTCTGAACACTGTATCAGAGCTGTATTAATGGAACTGCTAATGCAAAATGCAAAAAATGGTGGAAAACACAGGAGCAGTCACAGGAAACGCAATGGATTTGTCAGCGTGGACAGCAATTGTTCATCAAATGTGCATCTGTAGGACAACAAGGAGTAACAGAACAAGGAGGAGCAGCCCTTAAGCTTTTAGAGCTTGGTGCTGGGCGATGTTGCCGTCAATGGTAATAAGATTAAACTGTGTCGTGATATCTCGTCAGGTAAACAGCTGTCAGTCAAGCCACTAATTAATTTTGCCACGCAGAGAAATACAAATGTATAACTGATAAGATAGACTCGCAGAGCTTCTCAACTCTGCCCAGCTGATGCCACACTGGCGTACGCCCTGATAGTAATCAACCGCGGTACTGTGGTAACGTAGCTGGTAGAGTTTTGCAACATTAACATCTAAAATCTTAAGTGCAGCCTTGCTCTGTTTTGGACTGAGCTGCAGTTTATCAGGGCTGCTGAAGTTAACATGGTTGCGGATTTGTGGTGAGATTTCTGCCTGATCTGAAGTGTTTCAGTTACTTTTGGTTTCACATGCAACATGTAGTCCCAAACTGCGTCGGTCAAACGTTCTGAAGGGGATATCATTACTTCCAGTGGATGTTATTCTCTTAATATTATGACTTTTTTTTCTGGACATGATTCTGAATGTGCAGAAAGTTTTAAACATGTGCAGAAAACCTGCTGAAACACAGCAGCTAATAAAGACCAGGAGCTTCTAACTGAATACAAATGAATTAATTTATCAATGAGGTGAAAAGGTGCCACCTTTAAAGGGGTTACTTCCCCAAACAAAGACACAACTAGGAGGGGAGACTAAATCATTCCTCAGCAGGGATGATATTACATGAGAAAAGTTGATCTAGAAACAATTCTGAAAGCAGCACAGAATGCACTGACTTATATTCTGTTACAGTTAAGCTATACTGCCACCTGAATTAGATGTTTCTCTTTACATAAAAAAAATCACCATAAACTGGTAGAAAAAATCATCATAATGCAAGAAATAAAGTCTTTAATACTCGTTTTTTTTTTCCTAGTGTTAAAATCTCATCTAATCTCATCTCGTGGGTTAAGTGTCTTGTCACACCCCTAGTAATGCGTAAAGATCACTACCAAAATTGAATTCGCTCTCTTCCTCCCAGACATGTGTGTAATAAGTCTCTTTTATTAGCTCATGAAGGTATAGGTCACGGTGGACATTACTGTAATACAACTGGCTAATAATGCAGTATTTTATGTTGGCCTTGCTACTAAGCTGTATCTTGCTGTTAGCTTATTATTATGAAGGCATAACATTACTAGGGAACGTTGATAACTTTAGCTTTCCCAGCAAAATTTATATTACAGAGTAACCGAATCTGATAGCTGTAGGCTTACAGGAAACTTAGGTGTATGAACGTTACGTAATCCTACATAGCCACAAATAGATACATTACCTCATCGATATGGATCCTGCAAACAGCTGTGTTCAAAAAGAAAAATAAATTTAAAAAAAGTTGTGTTTTTCTTTCACTCACTTAAAGAACAAATTCACGAGCTAGCCAGATCAAGATCTTTATGACACAAGGGGTGGAAACACCAGCACTTTTGTCCTCCAGACAGTTCCTTGTAGTTGCTTCAAGTTTGCTTATATAAATTATTTTTCATGCTATTTTGGACATAGATGGCATTTATGGTACAAAAACTGCAATGTTCAACTTGACATCTTATCAAGGCACATCTAAAATTCCATGTTTACACAAACTACAATAGAAATCAATAAAAGCATTTCTTGAGAGAATTACCCATGAAATGTAAGCTAAGCTGACACAGTATTATATAAACTAGTCTGCGATGTGAAAGCACATCTTGACATGGATAAATAACATTTTTTTCTGAACTTACTTACTTATTTATGTGTGTATTTTGTTTTCCAAAGATGAAAGATTTGTTGGAGAGTGTTTGTTACAGCTTCTCAAACTGACAGTTTTATTTTTAGTAGGCTACTTAACGGTCATGTCAGGTAAGACACAGCGACATTGCCTTAGTAAAGCTGCTACCACTCACGGCAGGTGTTCACTGTACGACTCCCATGGGCTAATGCAACAGAAAGTGACCCTGCTTGTGTTTATTTCTGAGTACATTCAACTTTGTGTTCCCACCGGCAAAAACACAGCCATTGCTCCTGAATAATTAACTGCCCAGACCAGAACAGCTGTTAAGAAGAAAAGACTATAAACCCTAACAAATCCATTACAGTAAAACACTGAAAACCCAGTTCACTCCTACAAGTAATTACAATCTACGAGGAAATTGCTTTCATATGAAAATAAAATATTTAATTTGGGTCTTTCTGTCCAATCATTTTGGGTTACATTCAAGATTTGCATCTATGACGTGCCTTCTACGGCAGGTTAAATTTGAGCGTGGATGATTAAATGGTGCAAAAACAATGAGTCATGACCCTTTTACAATAACAACTAAACACACTTAGCACAACTAGAGATCTATGTTGCCATAATAGATTGTTAATTTCACAGAATACAACAAGGGTAAAACACAGACACTCACCTAAATACGACCATTGCTGTTTTACATGGCGGGCAGGCCAGCAAGAAGATCTGTTGAGGAAAGCACAGAGAGAGATGAGAGATCGCATAATCACATTAAACTCAGTTATTATGGAACAGCTTGAATGCTTCAAAAGCTTCCAGCCCTCAGTGCTGCAAGTGAAGAAAAATATAGAAATAGCCTTAATAAGGTTTTATTAATATGTAAAGAGCAGGAGCCTTGAACAGCGCATCCCACCGGCTTCTTGCTTAAAATACGAAAAAAACTAAATGCAGGGTTAAGATGGGACCAAGGAGGATGGTCAAACAATTAGGGTAGAGTTTGAAAGCATTAAAATGGCTGCCAGGTATCGGCATCGATGTATTTTAATGTCGACTGAAACAATCTCCCACTCATAGCTTGTGGAAATGGGGAAGGAAAATAATTAATTTCTGTTAGAGTACAGACTAGTATAAACTCTGAACTGTTTGGTTCCCAAACGATTTGTGTTAACAACACTGATGTGCTTTTGTCAGGCTTCTTGAAATTTATGGTCACTGACTTTGACAAATGAATCACCAAAAGCTTCACTGCTCCAACATGACGGCTGCTGATATTTTGTTTAGAACATATTTTATACACTTGAGAACAAAGGAGAGTGCTTTCTAATTCCTTTATTTCCTCTGTCAAAAGCATTCATGCACATGTCGGCTTTATAATTCAATAAGAAAATAGGTTACAATGTAGATTTTCATCTCATCTATGCTCAGTGGCTGTGCTATTGGGGCCATGCAAACATGGATTGGTTCAAAACACCATCTGACACAAGAAAGAGTTAGTTTGCCTGGAAGCCAAAGGCTGGAAAAAGAATTACAAGAAAGCAATTTACTTGAGATCTGTTGTACAACTACCCTCTGGCCAGGGGATCTGTCTTAGGGATTGATCTGTTCTACACCCACCAATTCATATTAACCTGTATTGTGAACAGAACTGAAGGTTATTTCCACAAGTATGTTTTGCAGACACCAACAAACAAAAGCTTTAGGCACAAGGCAGTTTTCATTAAATGTATAATTCTGAGCTTTTAACTGCATGTAGAAATCTTCCAAAGTATTTAACCATTTTTCCCTCTATGTATCTTGTCCAGACATGTTTTTCATTCTATGGCCTGAGATTTGTTACAGCTGAATCTTCCAATCACAGGCTTGAATCCCTCCAGAAAATCAGAAGCTCTGGGAGTTTTTCTGCTGGTATAAGGGCGGTGGTGTTAGAGAAGCCAGTTTTCAGGGAGATAAGGCATATACAACAGTTCTCCTTTGCTCCAGGATATCTGTCAGCTGCCAGAGAACCCGACTGTCTCTATCTAAGCTGCCTGTGGTAAAACGTTGTCATTTGGATCCTTTGTCTCATGTCAGAGACATCAAACCAATTCCATAACTCCACATCCACCTCACTGATGTAGAAGGGAGTGTGTCTCCACCTCCTTTTTCTAAAATAAACAATCATCTCCTTGGTTCTGCTGTCTCTATGCACCACTCTACAAGATTTCCTCACAATTAAAAGTCTCATCAATCCAGCTGATAATGGTGGTTTCGTCCGCAACTTCACAACAGAGTTGTCTTTATGTTGCGTGGGGTTGCAGTCGTGGGTGTAC
The DNA here is from genome assembly GCA_024633595.2 of Lepomis macrochirus. Taxonomy (NCBI): domain Eukaryota; kingdom Metazoa; phylum Chordata; class Actinopteri; order Centrarchiformes; family Centrarchidae; genus Lepomis; species Lepomis macrochirus. The sequence continues at coordinate 24,599,308 of JALXJV020000021.1, read as the reverse complement.
AGCGTGAACAGGTGGGGGCTGAGCACATAGCCCTGGGGGGGGTTCCTGTGTTGAGCACTAGAAGATGCAGGTAGAGATGTGGGTCTGTTGGTTCTGAAAGCAAATTGGTGAAGGTCCAGGCTGACTGGGATGTTGTTCTTTACGTGCTGGAGAACCAGTTTCTCAAATCACTGTTTCAAACATTAGATAAAGTAATGGATTTAACAAAAGTAACTAAATTATGTATATAAGACAATATCAAAAAGCATGGGATGTGTACATCAGTGGTGTCAGTAGTGTAGGGTGTACATAAGGGGGTGAAACTGGTGTCTGGAGGTTGTAAAGTGCACAAAATAAACAAAAGGGAGCCGAGGAGGAACTACCGCCGCTGCATAGCCCGAGGCTGGGAATACTGGGCCAGCAGGAACTGATGACTAAGCTGACAGACAAACAATTAGCAATTGTAAGAACAAATATATCTGATATCTTTGTACCCCAGTATGGAAATACTCTCAGTCAAGTTTAAGTATTATTTCATGTCAATATTCATGACAGTGCTGTCACCACCCTCTCACCTTTCAAACCAAAACAAATTCAGCCAGTTAGAACGTGTTTGCAAGAGCAACAGGTTCTGAATCACAGAAACAGGCTCTTCACTTGTTAAGCTAAATAAATAAAAGGAGATGTTAGTTTCTGTGTGTGTGTACTGTGTTTATTCATAGCACTAGGTAGATGACATTCTTGTTGCTCTAACAGGAACATACTGGCTACATCTGGTAAAAGATGTTGAGCTCGCTTGCTGAAGAGGTAGGAGGCATGTGGCATTATGAAATGTCACATTACAAAATAAAAAGAGACATGTGTTATGGCAGAAAATTGTGTCCTCTTACATTTAATATTTTATGAGAAATGAGTAGATCATTGAGAGAAAAGAAAAAAAGAGTGAGATTGAACAGAGTGAAGGAAGTGGTCTTATATTTGCGCCTGAGTGATTTGCAGGACCCTCTATCTGCTTGTAAACTGACAAGTGGGTGGAGAGTGGGACTAGATCAGGGGCTTGCGGACAGACGTTTCCTGATTTTCTCTGTGGTGTCCGAGGGTTTTGGGGGTTTCCAGCTGATAAGTTAGGTTTGCAGCACGTAGCATCAGACCTAACCGAACTCAGTGGACCCAAATATTGCTGTGCACGTCCGTGTACAGACTGACTAGAGAGAGTAGACCAGTGTTTCTCAACGGGGGCGGTACCACCCCCCAAGGGGCGTTCCGAGGATGATGGGGGGCGCTGGAAGCAATATTTTAGAAAGGGGGGCGCTGAGCTGCTTTTGGGGGGCGTTTGTTGGATGGAAATTCTAAGGTGAGTTTACACTTAAGATTCACAACAATACGAGTTTAAACCTTGAACTACTTGCAAAAAAAACTGTGGTCTGCAACATTAAAACCTGCCAGTTTAGTCCACTGCGACTGGACGAGACTGTGCATTTTTTCTCCATCAGCTTCTTGTGGTGCAGCTTCGTGCTGCCTTCATGGAAGCGGGGAGTCAGAGTATCATCTCTAAAATTTTACCCACATTGCGTTTACTGTGTAAACTCTAGAAAACCGACGCTCTCTTTCTAGGTGGGAAAGTGTTTATTTCTCTGAGGAATACATCGTGAACGTCTTGTTATCGCATTTACAAGAGGGATATTCTGCTGTCGGACTCACCCTGAAAGCAACCTCGCTGCGACACCAGCGAGTGACGCCTCCTCGAGCTGTGAGTTGCAGACAGTTTGTGCCAAAACGGACATATATTCAGCTATTAAAATGTAACATTAAAAACTGAAGCCCTGTCTCGCTCTGTTGGGGACTGTTAGCAGCACTTTATCAGAGGTGCTGAAGTTAAGGTGTGTGGAATTATTTGTGAGCTTTCTGTGTGATCACAGGTGTTGTCGGTTAGTTTCGTTCTCATTCAGTTTTGTCTGTCAGACAGCGAGGGGGTACTTTGAGCAAATCAGTGACATAATGCAAAGGGCATGTAGTAAAATATAAATTCTCTTTAAATAGGCTAATGACGTTAGTCTCCTATAACTTCTTTTTTTTCTTTACATGTCAGAGAACACAGATCTGTGGCAGAGATTCTGAATGTGCAGAAAGTTTTGAACATGAGCAGATAAGTTAGTGTTTCCCATACGTTCATTTGTGGCGGCCCGCCACAATATCAACACTGACCGCAACATATTGATTTTTTTTTTTACCAGACCTATTTAAAATCGTATTTGACTGCAGAGCTGCAGGCAGCGCGAGAATTCGCAGACCACATCCTCTCTCTCACTCCCTCGTGAACACAGGTGTACAACGCAGCCAATGTCGGAGACCCTGCTAATAGAAGTTATTTGCAAGCATGTAAGGGGCCTAGCTAATAAGGAGAGCTGAGTTAATGTTAAAATACAGCTGGGTTTTCGAGGTTAGCATGCTGTACAGCTGTGCCACAGTTACGCTGTCATTCTGTGGGAAACACTGACAGACGAGCTAAAGTACGGTCAGTTACTGAATTAAAACGGGTTAATTTATCACTGAGATGAAAAGGGGCCATAAACACATTTAAATAGGTTACTTCTCCACAAAAGGGGAGGTAAGACTGAATCATGTGTGTTGACTCAGCAGGGATGATATTAAATAAGTTGATCTACAGGAGAAAAATATTTAAAAGCAAGAAAAATAACTGAGAGCCTCACTACATTGTATTGTATTCTATTCTAATTATATATTTTGAATTGTCACCTGAATTTACAGACATTTCCACCCCAAATTGATGCAGAAAAGGCAGAAATTAGGGAGAAATCTTCACCAGAATGCAGGAAATTAAGTGTTTAATGCTCAAAATCTTCTGGGGAGGACCCCATACCCCCACTTATTAAGTTCCCCATCCAAGAAAACAGTACACATGTGCTTCATACACATTTTCTGGGAGGAACATTCACTTATTAGTTAAATACAATTACTTTTCACATGGCTTTTTTGTTACCTTTTCCATGTTTTTAATAACAATAGTAACAATTAAAAAAATCAAAATATATTCAGGGGAAATAGTCAACATCTTTTTTTGATGGGGGGCGGTAAGGGATCTGGATAGTGGATAGGGGGGCGCTGGCCCAAAAAAGGTTGAGAACCACTGGAGACTATGGCAAATGTCAGAGTAAAGTGAAGACTGAGTTTGAATCTGAGTGAGTTTACCTTCACCGGTTGTTTCACCGGAAATTGATGACTAAAATATTAGACATTAATGGGACAATTTGATAAGTGGGTTGAAATGGGTCTCCAAAAATGGAATCACCATTATTAGCATCATATGTCACTCCAGTCAGACAAGAAAGAAAGCAGTTTGAAGTGTGCTGAGTACAGCAAAGGACAACAGCACAGTCCAGAATTACCACTGGACTACGTTCTGTCCGCATGATGCAGGCCAGCAGCTGAACAGCAAGTTTGATTAGTCCAGAAACTGCTGCTGGAATAAGGGTTTGTATGTCACAGCATGTCACATCATTGAAGATGACAGCACGAAAGAACATGCTTAACATACAAAAGATCAACACGAAAACAACTGTCAAAAGAAAATGATTGGTGCTGTATCAAGCCATCATGGTACGAAGAAACGGACAGTACAGAGGAAGGGGGCAAAGTAAAGGGCAAAAGTGGACTGGCAAGAAAAAAAAAAGAAAAAGAAAATAAATGGACTGAGCTGAAGGGGGAGGGATGGACCCTAGTGACAGGATTCAGCCAAAAACACACTGGGTGAGTTACAACCTCTCACAGATAAAGTAAAAATCATAAACACATTAAAACTAAAATGAATACCATATTAAGGTCTTAGTAATACTAGTAAACATCCTATGTTTGTAGTGAATACTGAGCACAAAGTGGTTGGGAAATTATCAGAGTAACTGTAATTAGGTCAAACCTTGCATCATTGATACACTGTCTGTTTAAATCTGCCCAAGAAGAGAGGCAAATGTTGTATATATGGTACTATGTGGTGTGTGATATTCAGATTTTGATGAAACATGACAAAACACTCATTTCGGTAATCAGAGCACTGGGAATGGGGAGAGAGGGTGACCTCTAAGGCAAACACACACATATTATCCACACAGACTTTCGAATGCATTTCACTGCACAGTAGTCTACACAGTTCAGGTGTACAGATGAGATTATAGATAAATTATGGACAAATAATTTAGGGACAGTTAAAGAGAGATATAGAAAAAGGGCTATTTTTCTATTTATTGCAAAATATCTGGACGCATGGAGCTGCTGCTGTTGTGTTGTTTCTGTCTCTTTTTCTAAGTTGAGCTGCTTCAAAGGGTAGTGACATGAGTAAATCAAGTGATTTGGAGCTGGAAGGAAGGGAGGAGATGGGATTCTTACCCGGAGTCGGCTGACTGACAAGTGGCCAGTGGTTGGGCCCAAGAACCGGGACACCAAGGGTGATGATGTAAACAAGCTGTTCTGACAGACATTGCTGAGGCTCTGAGTACCGGTGAACTAGTTCCAATAAGATCTTTTCCATACACCATGGGTAGACATTCAACATGACCTCATGTCTGAGGTCATGTGAGCATCCCCTTTGATGACTCGCCTGCCCACTCCCACAACTTTCCATCCAAGGGAAAACTGTGAGGAAGGCCAACCGACAGAGCACAGAGTGGTAGCGTGTTATAGACCAACTAGCAGTAAATGGCCCAGTCCATCCGCGACCACTAGGTGTCACATTTTCACACAAACCTGTTATTTAATAACATCAAATGCCACGTAATTCTCTGTTGGCGATTCGGCAAAGGCCTGGTTAAAGATTTTTCATTAACCATGCGGCTGGTCAGTTTTGTTCTGCAGTCCATCACAAGAAGCATGCTGAGATGACTATTGTTGGCTAAAGCGGTTAGCTCTCAAGTGGCCACACACAAGGCTAGTCTGTCTCAATTGTAATTGGAACAGACAGGATAAACCTAGGACATGTGATCACAGAGAGAGTGCGTCTCTCCCTCCCGCAGCGTACAAGCCTTTTCCATCTATTCCAAAACCATACCATAAAGAGGTGATAATGGTTTTGTAGACAAAGGATCCTAATTATTAACAGAGGTTAAAAGACAGATGAATATCTCTCCCATGATGAAATGGTGAAAAACAGTGCACTTGACCGACTTGAAACCGACGAAGCTGAGATGATAGAGTCTCACTGACTGAAAATGCTCTCCACAGTCCGCTGTACTCAGGGACTACAAAGACCTGACCGTTGACCTGCGTTTTCACTTAGGTGGTCGACCAGAAAACAGGTACCTGACCTGTTCTGACACTACATCTGGGGGGAAAACAGATGCCTGGTGCTGTCCTGTTGCTTATTGTTTTTGTTGATTATTTTATACTGAACTGGATGTTTGTGTGTCTGCTCCCATTTTCTGCCCTTTAATGATAAAACGCACCCTAACAGATTCCCACAGGAGAAGGCAGAACAGAGGCTGCCAGCTCATTCTATGTTGTTGGATGTTATTGTTTAACCCTTTCAGAAGTTTGCTCATGTGTGGGGCCAAGGGACAGTGTGGGCAAAAGGGGGGAGGTTGAATAAGGACTGAATTAACTGAACAGAACAGACTACAATGACATTTATGAATAACAGTGTTAATGCTTTTAACTGTTCTTTTAAGTGTTTTCCTTTAATTGCTATTGCCTGCGGTACCGTATGGATGATTAACAAGGGTTTACACTAAAATCTCCAAGTATGAGGTTGAATCTGCTTCGATGCTAGACTTAGCAGCTGTTCAGGGACAGAAATGGAAGGTAAACTGTCTGTGTTATTGGACACGGTGTTATTGGTCACTGTGAGCTCCAAGATTAAGACTCATTCAGAGAGGGTGAGACCGGTTTAGTACATGCTACTGTTTAGCCAGAGCTATCTCAGAGAGATTGTGGAGCAAAAAAACTGCGGACCAACTCAAATTCTCCTGCTGTAGTAATCTGTGTCTTTCCTACAGGTCCAGACGTGATCTTATGGTGAACTGAAATAACACTATGTGAATAAATGAAATGCTGTCTTATAATTGTTGACAGGAGGCCAGAGTGGTGGCCAAAGCCCTAACAAGCCTAATAACTGAAAATTCATCTCTGTTTTCCTTCCTGAGTGATGGCATCAGCAACAGAGTGCTGGTGCCGTAATATGGTAACAGTATGACAAAATGTTTGGTGAAGCCATACATTTGTTTTCCCATATGCGCAAGCGACATTGCCTTCACAGCTGCTCTTTGTAGCCATGGCTACTCTCCTTCATTTAGAGCCAGGGAGTTGTGTGCTCATCAAGGGCCACAGGTTCTCCTTTAATTGGTTTTCGGGGTCCTTTCCAAGTGCTTTTAACCACCGAAACCGCAGTGAAAGTCATCGGACGGGATACCTGGGTTCACGCCAGCCACTGTAAGTCTATCCCTGAGCCCTGCGACGACATCGAGCCTCCATCCACTCCCAACCGGCTCGAGCTCAGCAGACCAGCTGGGTAGTAACAACAAGTCACTATATTCTTGGTATTTTGAATTGAACGGTCTTCAATGTTGTGTTCGACTGGTATTTCTGTGATTATGGTGTTTCCTATTCTGTACACATCTGACAAACATCCACCTGCATCCAACTCGATCACACTGATACTGCATAGTCTCAATAGATCAGAGCGTGCAGTGGCACCGCTGAGCTTTCCACCGGAGGGGAACGCCTGGGACAGAGTGCTGAATAGTTCTGTGCGCGCCACTGTAAATTCTAGTTGCTATGCACGCATGACCGGGCAGCTATGCTTTAGGCAGTGGCCTCTGCCTTACACAGCCTGCATGGAACGCTCACATGTAGTTTCCCACTCTGACCCCCACCAGACCCCTGTGGGGGCTGGGAATGCATGCTCACACGCGGCTACAAAGTCGACACGGCCCTGTTAGAAACTTAGGCTAAATAGCCACTCTTTGCCCACGCAAGCACTGCCATACCAACTCCTCAAAACACCACAGTGGGGGTCCTATGGAGTTGGCTCCCATATGGCTGGCTGTACCAAACGCTGCCGGAAGGATGGAGAGGTACATGCACGAGAGTAATATTGGCATTGGATGTCCTTATTGTGCTATACGAAGCCTCACAGGTAGAATGCTCCAGCCCAGACTTTTTCTCCATGGATCCTAATGTGTTGATAGAGGCCACTGGTGTGCTCTGAGGGGACACGTCGATGGCCCTTACTGCGCATGAAAATGTGTTTTCTGGGAGCGGCTTTGGAGGGAGGACTGAAGGGAGAGGGTGGGTTATTTTTCAGTTGAATACGTTGAAAATCTAGTTGTCTCTTTCGAGTTCTCCAACATTGCCTACCCCGGCTTTAATATTTAACACTTTTGCAGGGTTCAACATTAAAGTTTCAGTTAGGTCATTAATCTGCATGCCACTATACAAACTGTTTATCAGCTGTTATCAAATAACAACAAAGACTATATTGTCATGTCATGTGTCAATAAATAGTTGGAGCTTCCACATACTCCAATGCCACCAAATTAAAATCCTGTTTCCAGGCTAATTAGAAATGCTTGTTTGTGTTTCAGCTTACCAGCTGCAATTTCTCGAGCCTGATCTGTTGCTGCTTTCCATTAACCTCGGAAGTCGGAGGTTGGAGTTGGGAATGACGTCACACCCGAGTTGACGGCGTTCCAGTTAACAACCTCGCTCGGCCAGCTGTTTGTTTACAACTGGCCAGGTTAGTTATTGATACGGCGGTTGATTAAAAAAACGCATTATGCGGTATTTATGCTGCGTTCCAGGCAACTTGGAACTGGGAAATTTCAGAACTCCAACTAGAAAAACTATCCTGGAACTTGTGAAAATTTGTACCCTGACTTCACGTATAGCAGCTGAATGACGTCACAAAACAATGTCAGCACCCATGGAAGCACACATTGTAAATGGTAAACCATAAACCTAAAAGGCAACAAAACATATATTTGCATGTATTTAAATTAAAATAATGCATACGATCATATAGTAAAACTTGTTCTGCATGTATATTGATGTAGAAATATGTTTTGCACATTAGGTAGCTGGCTACAGCAAAGAATCTCATAAAGTCATCTTTTCTACATGAGTTATTGTTAAAAATGCCAAAACATTAGGAAGTGTAACAACAACACTGACTGACTTGAGGGCTACCAACTTATATAGTCAGAGGGGTACACAGAACTAGTATGGGCTATTTATGTCAGTTGTTGCAGTGGCATCCTTTTAATTAACACCTAAAGCACTGCAGAGGGTGCAACCGGTGTGTACACTTTGTCACGATCAGCCATGATTTTCATTCACTTTCGGCGTTATGCACCACCACGCACCTGGAAGGCTTTGATGTCGGAAGTCGGAAGTTTCAACTGGGAAATATCCCAGTTACGACCAGTCTCGAACGCACCATTACTCACACTAAACACTGTAGCACCACATCCACAGACAGCTGTTGGACAGCACTTTGTGTACAAACATTTATATGAGTCACAAGTACACAGAAGTGCTAATTAACAGTATAAACTACAGCTTTCACTAACTGTTGATACCCCGGCAGCCATCTTGGATCACAAAGTCGGGGTAGTGCGGGTTGTCCCGACTTCCCGAGTCGGACATCCGACTTCAGGGGGCGTTCCAGTTGAAAGTTCCAACTGGGAACTCTGAAATTCCGACTTCCCATGTCAACTGGAACGCAGCATGTGATTGTACAACTCTCAGAGATGAGAAGGAAGTGAGATGGCTCACTTCTTAGCTACTTCCATCATCACCTCTGGAAAAAACAGTAATTAAAAATGTATAATTTTTTTACCATTTGCGCAATTACGCAAACTGAGATGCTAGATTTACTTGCCCAATGTGGCCTTTTACTTGCCCCAGGCAATCCTTATTGTTGAGCCCTGTTTGGGGTTCCATACTCACAGCATGAACAAGCCCACAAAATAAATAATTTGTAAACATTTTACAGTTATATTCAATATAAACATGCTGTTAAACAGGAATTTGGGCAATATGTTAAACATATTTCAATAATGGAAGCAGCATATACAATAGTGTACAATAGCGTAAAAATGGTTTTCTGTTTATGACTGTTTAGAACATAAGTGTGGGTTCCTGCAATATCTTCCACTGTACTGTATTTTCACAGTACACAAGAGAGTACTCGGAAATAGATTCATGCAAATGACTAAACCGGTCATATCTGTCAATAAGGACTTATCATTCTTTGACCCAGCAACAAAACTAACCGAATAATCAATGTGTCACCGGACTGACTAATTTTCCTTCATGAAATTGCTGAAATTGAAATTGTTTAAGTGGATTTGAGACTATGCTAAATCTGTCCCTGCTCAGAAGAACCCTTCAGTCTAGAACTGGGATTAATCCCTGTCTGGGACGCCGGCCCATGAAGTCATGATCTTATTTAGAGGTGAGTAGCACTACTTAGGCATAATCCAGTACATATTGGAAGAGGGCATTCTGGGTTTTCAGTAGATAGACAACACACGTTTATCTGATCCACTGTGTTATTAGAAACTCTTCGCATAATATGCAAACTAGTACTTAACAAGTACTGTGTCAGCTTGAGATTATAACAATATCTTGTCAACGTTCATGCATTGTGTGCATATGTTTTTATATTTGGTTCCTTCAACTGCCAAACTTTGCAATGTTATTTCATCATGACTTTACAGTGTGAGATGGTATTATGTGTCTTAGTCCTTTAGAAAGGGTTAAAGGGCATTTCCTGCTGGGTGCTTTTACTGTCAACATTGCTAAATCTGTAAAGGTTTTTTTTTAACAAATTTGACCTTAAATTTAATCAACAATGTGATGGTAATTACTGTGTTAATCGTGTGCATGGTCGCCATCAGCTCGGTTAAAAACACCTTCAACAAATGTTACTGCTCCAGTGTTACTTCTACACTTCAATTTTATCGGCTTTATTTTTTTATTGGGTTTTGAAACAATTTGTCAGCGTTTCCTCAAAAAGGTCAAGTAGGAAACAGGGCTCTCACCTGGTCGACACCTTTGATGTGTGACTAACAGTCAGCCGCGTAGGAGGAGGTCACTTCCTGACTTCTGCTAAAGTGTTGAACAGGGCGTTTACAGGTGAGACGCTGAGACATTTGGCTGTTTTTTTCTTCATTAAAACTTCCAAGGACCTTATACCAAGTGAAAAAGTAAAAGAATATTTGTGTGCAACCCAAATCTTGGCTGAACTGGAGGATAAACAAACTGAGCTGGTAAACTATTTAGTGCAAGAGGCAGCATGGCGCCTCTGAAGGTCAGCAACAGATGAGTTTTTCCATAATTAATATGAGAGCCTGTTCTTGGAGTTGCTGAATTGATTCGATGTGTGTGAAGCACAAACTGGTCTATTTCTCAGGTGTACTGATACTCTGTCCATGGCCAGCAAAAACTTTTCATTTGGTTTCTTGTTGGGTTGCTGAAGCTGCTAGTTGATATTTTCAGTTCAACACTTTAAGTTTTCAACACTTCGAATATGTTAGCTCATACTGAGGTACAGTTTAATTGGGAATCATTCTATTTGCTGTGTAATTAATACTCACATGCTGTGAAATTAATTCTCATAAATATGGTCACCAGTAAGACAAATTAAGTTTAAACGTTTTTTATTGCAAGCAAAAACATGCATAGTTTCACATATAACAGCGTATGCCTTTGTGATGCGCTTCTTGTAGACACAAGGTATGGGAAATTATAACTCTATTAAGTAAATTTTTCAGTGTACAGCTTGTGTCACATAAAAAAAGTCTTATTCCTTGTCAGCCTCGTTAACTGAGTGGATGGAATCTCTTTGCGACAGGCCGCTGGAGGGCTGAGACGCAAGTGCAGTAGAGACTGTTGGCTGCACTGCAGCTGCAGCACCGCCGACCCCGTTGGAACACGAAGCGGCTGAAAACAATAGAACAATAGAAACTAATTTGTTTGTGTAATTAAATGTTTAAACACAACTTGAATCCGTTTGATTTACTCTCTTTTCGAACAAGAGACTAAAAATGTTTACCTGGGCCATCTGGTGCGTCTTACATATCTCATATCGTCCCCCTCCAACTCCATGGATTCTCACTCCAACAAGTTGCTCATAAAGGGGGGTCGAGCTCCGGTGTCCCCTTTCCTCCGGGGCGCAAACACTCTGGCCCTCATTTATCAAAAGTGCGTACACCAAATTTCCAGCGTACACCTGGCGTACACCCAAAACCACGGTGACTTTGAGATTTAACAATATGGACGTTGGCGTACGGCACGCTCAAATCCTACGCCAGCTCAGGAGGTGGTGTACATGTACGCAAATTTTGAGTTAGAGCCGAAATGCGCAGAAATCATTTCCTAACAGCACAAAACGCACTGACAAACTAAAATACATGATATATTATGACCCACTGTAACAGAAACAACGTTTGAAACAATAATTTGTGTGTTTATATTTGACCAACACAGACTTTATACAGCCTATTGTACAGTCAAAACATGCTTTGATTTGTATTTGGACTATTTTATCGTAGCTTTTGGTGCCTTTTATTTGGGTTTGCTTTTAATAAAATGTGTACCTTCAAATGAAAAGGCTACAAGCAAAAAATGTTAAAACAACGAAGAGCATAAGCGGATGGCTTGAAGCACTGAGACTGGCTGCCGAAATGGACACAGCCCCACGGCTTCTAGGTGAGGCGGGCACAGACATGTCGCGCACAAAGCCCTGCATTTATTATAAGACAAACTTTATATTATGACCGCACAGCGAGCACCGACACCCCCGCTAAAGGCCCCGCGTCCCCAGACTCTGGCATGCTGATCTCTGTTCATGTGTGAGTCCTGGGTCAGTGCGTAAAGCCCAGTCCCGGAGGTGATGGAGTAGCTTTTTATCAGAGCAACATTCTTTCATTTGGAGCTTATTTGGGACTTGACTTTGATGGGTGTTTTAGTGCTAAATCTGTCTCTTGGAGCACCACAAGTAGCCAATGTATAATTCTAGGAACAGACAAAAACTTCTAGTTTGAACGGAACGCGCTCCACAAACAGGTGGTACAGACATGGTGCAGCTCATAATTGTTTGGACAATGTTTCACTCTGAACATAAAAGAAAAGTTACACCGCGGATGGTCAGATCCGTGTCCGTGCGTAATAGTCCCAGGACAGCACAGAGCACTGTTTCCCAAAGCCACAAAACATTATGAAGGCTTGCTTTGCACGCTGGGGGTACACCGCCCCGTATCTGTCCGTACATGTCCTCCGTTCATCAAAATAAACGCTCAGCAACAGGCTCTTGGCCCGTGCCCTGCTCCTCCGGGATGAGCGCACCCTCCTCTGGGGCTGACAGCTGGTCCGCTCCAGCGAGGTTGACAGCACGTGGCGGTCCCCCTGATTCCAGCACTGGTTCTCGGGCTGGACCTGAACTGTTTATGGCTCATCTGACCGCTCGTTTTAAGTGCGTTGAACATTTTGTCAAAAATGTGTCCAGTTTAAATCATCCAATAAAGAAGTAATAAATTGTGTCCAAATGAAAAACCTCGTAATATTAAAATGCACAATATTTTTGAACATTTATGCCGGGCCCCGCGACCCAACCCCGGATAAGCGGATGAAGATGGATGGATGGATTTATGCCGGGGAGGGGCTCTAGAAGTGAAACTAAAATTTAATCTTTTTTTAAATCTGAAAAAACAACATAATATTTTGTTTCTGAAGTTTTAACTTGTGGATTTCCTGCTCCAAACCATGTATTTCTTGCCGTATTCCGTCAGTCCCTGCCGTGAAGTCCTGGGTGCAGCCTCCTGAAGCTTGAATAATTGGGGGCGTTTCATTCAAATTACGCACGCTTTCAGCCGCGCATTTATCAACACCAGGTGGTGCTGCATAACTGGATTTCAAAGGTACGCACTAGCTTCAGTAAATCAGGCTGAGAACAGTGTAAGCATAATCTCACGCACAAAAATACGCCCGTTTCTACGCAACAATGATAAATGAGGGCCTCGGTGTGTATGTCTTCTGTCCACCAAACAATCTTCTCTCTTGCTTCAAGAACTTTGATTTCACACTGGGTGAAATTTCTAATTTGCTGTTTATACTGTCCTCTTGGGCAGTGGCAAATCTAGAAAGTTTTACATGGGGGGGGCAAAGGGGTGGCAAGAGGTCTTGGCAGGGTGGCAGGGGTAGACGGCACGTGGGAATCCCTATATGTGAATTGCTCATGAACTTACACACTACAAAGATTTTAAATTCAAAGCAGGAATCAGCCCAGAACAGAGTTCAAACAAAACAAAACTGTGCATCTTTTAAAAATTAAAAGTATAAAAAGCAAAATGAAAATATAAAAAAAGACAATAATTGTGTCCAAGATGCAGTGAACTACAAGCATAAAACAGCGGACAATACTCAAGTTCTTATTTTAATTAAAAACTTATAATTACAGTCCACAAATGACCCACGATCATCCATCTTTTTCAGGAAAGCTTAGGGTGACGGTTTTTGTGCTTTGCAGCAAAACGTTTATACAAACGTATCTAAATTTGTTTCTCAATACTGAGAACAGATTTCTGAGACGGTCATCTGCCGTGGATGAGCGCAGGTGAGTTTTTACAAGCTTTAAGGTTGAAAAGCTTCGCTCACACCCAGCAGCACTCACTGGCAAAACAATAGCGATCTTTCACAGGCGAAAAAGCTCAAAGAAAACCTCTTTAAAAGGCACCAAGAATGTCAGGAAGAATGACGGGTTTACTTTGCCATTTGCCTGATGTGTCTCAGTTTTCAAGTCTTGCAGAGCCACATTCCTCAGCCACTAACAAAACCAATTCTTCCTTTCAGAAGTCATTGTTTGATGGGTTTAAAGCTTGTATACCCTCATTATCTTGCTGTAGGGCTGGGCGATAAATCGATTTTATCGATTAACTCGAATTTGACGTTTAAAGAAAATCGGGCGATTTGTTTTTAATGAAAATCGGTTTTCTCTTTAACTTCCACAACCGACGCCCCCTTTAGGCTTCCGTAGTTCAGAGTGGGCTCCCTCAGCGCGCCCGCGCCCCCCTGCTCTCATTACAGCCCATAGACTGTATATAAAAAGTTACAGCCACACAGACAACATGGCAGTTAACAAGGATGAGCTCGTTCCAAAGAAAGGCTCAGTTTCATCGGTTGTTTGGAATTGGTTCGCTTTTTTGGTGTCAGACGCACAACAAATAACGCCACATTGCAAAGTGTGTTTAAAAGCTGTTGCTACCAAAGGTAGCAGCACAACAAATTTATTCCAGCATCTTAAACAGAGTGGGAGGTATGTGCTTCCGAGTGGGAGGTATGTGCTTCTCAACGAAACGAACAAGACCGCAGTTCAAACACAGACACACCCGCAAAAAAACAAACTACGGTCTTAGAAAGATTTTCGAACTGTATGACAAGAAAGGCCCTCGGTGGAAAACAATCACGGATTCAGTGGCGAAATATATAGCAAGAGATATGGTGCCCATATACACTGTGGAAAAGCCGGGGTTTATTAACATGCTTAAAGTTGTCGACCCCAGGTATGTGCTACCAAGCCGCAAATATTTTGCCGAAGTTGCCTTGCCTCACCTGTACAACAGTACTCGTGAAAAGATCGCTAGAGAGCTGGAGGGGGTGTCGTTTTACTCCGCCACAACGGACCTGTGGTCCAGTCGAACGATGCAGCCCTATATGAGTTTGGCTGTGCATTATATTGACGACTGGACTTTGCGAAGCGTCTGCCTTCAAACAGCGTACTTTCCCGATGACCATACAGGTGAAATAATTGCTCAGTAATCTGGCCAAAAAATACTTGTCTGTCCCTGCTACAAGTGCCCCATCAGAGAGGCTTTTTAGTGTGGGAGGGGGAATTGTTACATGTAACCGGGCATGCCTTAAGCCAGAGGTAGTAGACAGGCTTGTCTTCCTGGCTAAAAATGCATAAAAGAATAATGTTGAAACTAAAGTAATGGATGCATATGTTTCATTTTGTTTACAATTTCAGGGATTCAGAATAACTGTTGAAAGTTGTGTTTGCACTTTATGAATACCACTGTTAAAAGTATGTATTTTTGTAATACATCTAATTTTGTCATTTTTGTTACATTTATTTGACCAAAAGTGTTTTATCAAAGAGGGACACACAAATTTTATTTTTTATTTATATTTTAAGTTATTTTGAAGATGCATTGTGTCACTGTAAGTTTGAAGTTATTAGAAAACTGATAAGCTAGCTACATTTTCATTTTCACTGTTTACAATGGCAGGGCCTGCCATCTCATTTACAAACATGTTTTGAGGCTTGTTTCCTGTTACACTTATGCCCCAAGGGGAAATTTAGATTAAACTGCATAAGAGAAAATCAGAACAAAATAAAGAGTATATTTGTTTTGAGCAATTTCTTTGTCAGTTGTAGTTTGTTTTTAAATAGAAATAAAAAAATCGATTAAAACCAAAAATCGGGTTTGGTGTGAAAAAAATCGGAGATTTTTTTTTAAGCCATGTCGCCCAGCCCTATCTTGCTGCTAGAGTTTGAAAAGCGCCTCTCCACTGATCTTTGAGTCTATGAGGGGAATGAATATATTTTAAAGGCATCTCTGCTGTCAACATGTGTTTGCTGTCCAAGTATAGATGTTACAACTATGTTGTCTCCTAGATGTGTGTTTGGTTCTTTTTGATTTGACAGTGGTAGAAATGTTCCAACCACTGCATGTGTCAGTTGCTTTAGTCCACAGGTCATTAAAACTCTCCTCTTTACGATGATCTTCCAGTGTCTGAGGGTTTCACTAAGGTCAGCTGCTTTGGGAAGGTCCACATTAGTTGACTGGAGCAACTCAGATGTTTTCACCTAGCACTTTTCTGAAGACTGCAAGGAGCCCTATGAAATTAAAATCAACTTGAGAACGTTGTCCTCTTGCGTCTCTGTGGATTGGCCTCATCTGAAATTTCATGCAGCGCTCTTATAACTGCAGGCAGCAGTTAATAATACATTTAAAATTTAAAATTAAATGGTTCACTTTTGGTAAATGTATTGTTTAGTTCACTGTTTTGAGAAGCTTGTGGACAAAGTGGCGGGTTGTTTTTACAAGTACAGTTTGTGGATCATCAAAGTTAGGGGGCAGCTGGGGGGGCAAGACTCTAGAGTGGGGGGTGGGGCTGTAGCTCCGCCCATGCTCTTGGGTTTATGCATGCATGCAATCTCCTGCACATTGTACGCAACAGTTTATGAACATACTCTCATCAGCAGAGGGGTTGCCACTGAACCTTTAAAGAGCATCAGTTAATGTACAGTGAAATAAGTATATCATAAAGTCATTTACACTATCTGGATATGTACTTGTTGACTCAAAACATTATAAAACAACGGGGAAAAATGTGAAATTGATTGATTATTGATAACAATACACTGATTGTGACAATAAGCACATGACTCAAGGACAAGGCACCATTTCAATGGTCAACCAATTCGTCATCAGTGCACACAGGCCTCTGCAGATAAATAAATCCAGCCCAGACTAGACCCACATGCATGATCACATTTATGTGAGTCAAACCAGCCTTGACGCTGTTGTTGCAGCATTAAAGACACAATTACCTCTAACGGTCGTTTCTCCCAATTAATTTTTACAACTGTAATGTAAACTCATGTGGAGGTACAGCAAGCTGGGGCATAATGCCATCATCGTTCCTGTTTCCTGACGCGGGTCTGCTTGCAGTATGAAGAAGACCTCCATTTCATAATCTTATAGGAGATGGCAGTTGGTTGCAAAATGAGCGGCCATTCAAAGAGACACAAATCAAACTGACATAACAGATGGTGACAGTCTCAAAAGCAAGATGTGTCTTAATTTCAGCCTCCAGAAAAATACTGCAAGCATGGTTGCTACACATTTTCCATTTCAAAATTCCACACTTTTCCGAAAAGTCCTGTTAACATGGATTTTGCATTCTGACTATGTATGCTATTATGTTGTCAAATAATTGACAGAAGATTATAGCTAGGTACTACTTTACTAATCCTGGAGATACATACCCAATGGTTGAACTTGCTTTGTAAACGTATACAAAAACATGGTTGACTGTGACTAACTGATTTTTCTGTGGTACACAACTTTTTCAATGGAAATGGTGGTTCCTTGAACACCCTGTTGTGTACGAAAACGCACTGCATTTTCCTGCCTTTTTAAAACCGTTATGTTTATAAACTTGTCGCAGCTGATTGGGTAACACCTGTGACACGACCACCAAACGGGAGAAAACATACCTCGAAGCCCGTTGCACAATGTTGCACAGTGCTTCAAGGAAACCTGTTGTTCTATGTGAAAACTTTCAAACCGTTGCAAAACATTTTAAGATTGAACTTGCCCCTGAACTCTCAGGGTTGCCCTAGGTGTTAATTAAAATTGATAAACCATATACTAAAGCAACTTAAAGTATATGTCTGTATTTTATTATAGTAAGACATACAATCGTATAGTAAAACATGCTCTGCATGTAAATACTGCATTTTACATACTGCTTTTTTTGTTTTTTTCTTTTGTTTTTTAATCTTTATATATATATATATATATATATATATATATATATATATATATATATATATATATATATATTTTTTTTTTTAATTGATGTATAAATAAGATGCCAATATTATTAGATAGCTGGTTACAGTAACAAAGCTCTGAAAGTCATCTTCTCTTGGAGTTATTCAAGAAAACCATAAAATGTGAAACCATTAGGAAATATACAACATTTACTGAAAATGCACAGTTCAGGCTGACCTGATTTATTTATAGTGGGTAATGTTTGAGGCTACCTTCACAACATATAATAGTATACAGTGCAAACATAAACCAATCATAAATAAACAGAAGCATTTTCTGCATTGCTGCAGAGCAATTTCAATGTAAAGGTACAGCACTGTTTATATAATGATCTTTCGAGCTGTAATCGAAAACTGCTGAAAAAGAAAAGATCAATGACCTATTGATAGATTGACATAAGTCATTACTGATATGCCATACTTCCTGTTTGCATGTGTAGTCATTGAGTAATACTGTATAGTCCGTTCAGCGTTATCTGAATGACGTAGTCGATAATCTGATCTGCTGGATGTTATTGCTACAGCTGATAAATGTGGTTGTTATAAAAAGATAATGCTGATACTGTAGTCTGTTATACTGATAGTGAATATTTGTTTCACACTTGTTAACGGCTTGGCATTTCACTTCACAGGCAAGGTCTCAACCTATGGAGCATAGAGATGACAATAAAGATATTGTCATTACTGCATTGTGCAACCAGGCAGTATTCAAAACTCCTTTTAAACCCACTCAAAGCTGCTGCAGAAATGCAGCGGGGTTATAAGGAAACACCCAGCTCACTGGAGAATCCTGTAGGAGGTAATGAGTCATTTGACCATAAACACTGTTGAGAAATTCAATTTCCTTAATCTATTCTCTCATCCTGGAACATGCTCAGTGTATGACAAATTCAACCACAAAACATAGCGGAATTAGTCCTGATTATGATTATTACATTTGAGTAATAATATTTCAGTAACTAAAATCTGATTCCTGGCATAAGAAGAGGAGTCCTGACACTACACCACCACACTGCAGAAAAGTAAAGCAAGAAAACACATGTGGCTGTTTATTTTTGTATTATGTGTAATTATACAAGAACACTATATCTTGATTTGTTCATAACATCTATACTGTGTGGCATCTGCTACTTGATTTGTTAGTTTTTTGGAGCCCCACCCACATCCACTGGACTCATGAAAAAAAGCATGACAGTAAATTGATCAGCCAGCGATCAGTTAGACGTCTGTCAGTGTGGGGATGCAGCCGCTCTTGTTCAATGTGGAGAAAAATGAAACGGACAACTGTGTTGTCAGATGTGAAGCATCAAGTCATCAGTCATCACACGCTGAACTCTTCACCCCCGGTGGGGCGCTCTCTCTCTCTCACCTTGTTCTGGGTGACGCTCGCTTGACTGGTGTTTTTGATATGTGCGTGGGATCAACTGCAACTAACACAATAACTATTTTTAACTAACAAATATTTTGAGCAGGGACAGTAGTTGTGCTTAAAATGTCTTATTTCCTCCCATTCTCATATATATATATATATATATATATATATATATATATTTTTTTTTTTTTGTTGTTGTAGAAAACAGCAAGGTAACGAAACGAGGTTGGTGTTTGTGTGCAGTCTGTGACCATTTCTCTTCCACTGTTTCTCTCTCTCTCTGTTTGGAGTAAGCATCAGTATTCTGTGTTTAGTAATAATATCGCCACTGATATTCCATTTGAAAATGTTGAATTTAACCAATGCTAGTGAATCGTTCCAGCAAACAGGCTCCTGTATAATGACACTGCCGGGCAAGCAACCTACTGCAGCATAGCAACACAGTCAAGTGGTGGTTTTTTAACAACAAGGGAATGAAGAGTCCTGTGCCGATTACTCAAGGCCTGTGTTGACTTCAACTAGAGCAACAACTAGAGCATATCTCACAAGGCACCGTGGGAACTTTACGGGATCCTATAAAATGAACTCATAATGCACTGTTTTTATGCCTAGCTGTTAGGTTAACAAGCTGAAAGGAGACAGGAAAAAAGGGTGTAGAGGTTCTTTGCAATCTTTCTTTATGAAATGAGGGACTAAAAAATAACCACACCAATATACTGGAAATCATCCAACTCTAATGAAGACATGGTGGGTGGAGTCAGAAAAATGATTCAATATTAAGCAAACTCATACAAAGAAAAATCCTTAGAATAATTACCACTGCTAAGCTGTCAGATACTCTGCAGGACAACCAGTGCACAATCGTGCACACAAACACCACATTCTGCAAAGTAAGCCCGCATAACGCACTTCCTGTTCCACCTATTTTTCTGATATCACTGAGCCCTCTGGCCCTATTCCCTGCCACAAATACACTCCTTGAGGCAATCAGAAACAATGCCTTCCTGTTATCCTGTTTCAAAAGTGAAAAAGAAAATTTACAAACAACTGGCAGCTTCTACCAATCAGTGCATGTCTTTTTTTTTTTTTTTAAACCTTATTTTCTTCAGCCGCCTCTTCTGATCACACTCAAGTGTCAACATGCGTAGGGGATACCTACTGTGGATTATCTTTACATTGGTCATCATGCGCCAAGGACACTTTGCTACCATCAGTCAATTCTTAATCACGGCAAGCAGTTCATCAATGTCAACAAGGTATCACACTGTCGCCATGTGATCTAAAGTAATCAGAATACATCAATATTGCTTGTTCTCCACAGTGCATGTGTATGACAAACACATTAAAAACACAGTTGGCAGTGACCCGTTGCCATGACCCATGGCGTGCAATCACGTACCATGAAGGTCAGCCAACCAGGGGGCATAAAAGAAAAGCATGCAGGTGCTGTATTTTTTCACAGCAGCGGAGAGTACTGTGAACCTTTGTGTTGTTTTGAACCGTAACCTCTGATTCAACCTTTATGAAACACAACACAACAAAAACATCACCCACTTTAATCTCCATGTTATATGAACCAAACTCTCAACTTAGCTACCTGCTATAAATTCAGTTCAGACTGGGCTGCTCCTCAGCAGCTTAAAGCTGTCACAAACAATCATATGGCTTCAAAACAGAAGACGCCCAGCTCTTGTTGCATACCTCAGAGGCTGAACACGAGACCACAAGTCTTATTTGTGCAGACTTTAATTTTTTTTAAAATTGTGCGTTCCCTTTTTTGACTGATTACTTACTGCGATTATTGTTCTTTTTCTATTCTTTCGAATTATTTTCCTTTAAAACAAACACAAATGGAATATATACATATTTCACTTCCTCTTCTAAACAATACTAGTGCTATGATACTTTACCAACCCATTTAAGCCCTGTACAAAGTGTAGTATCAGGTCAAAGAAAAACATAACCACATGCCTGTTGATTCCTGACGCAAGTAAGTAAAAAGAAACACTGCCTGGGGGGGCATGGTGTTTTACCATCCTGTAGTTGGGTGAGGTCAGACCAATGAATCGGCGATGGACCCAGTGCAATCAAAGTCTACTCACATTTTACAATACAATTCATAAACAGCCAATCAACTCTATTTGGAAGAAACGGGGCTAAATACAAGTAAGTCTTCAAATTTGATCGACGTTGCTTTCACATTAGCCACCCATCCTGTGAGTGCGCGCGCACACAACACACACACTATCCTTACCTGCACCATGGTCATCACATGGCAGGGATTCAGCAGATATATCACGGTCTTGGTCGCGAATTTGAACCCAACCTCCACTCCAAAAGTCATGCACAGGGCAACCAGCAACAAGTTCTTCATCAGACTATCCTCCTTTGCCCTCGTGCAGTCTTTTGCGACCACTTTGAGCTCTTTGGAGATGTTTATTTTCTTCAGCGCCACGCAAATCTCCACTAGGGAGACGAGGACGATAACCAGACTTTCGCTGATCCGCTGCTGGGGCGCCAGGAAGGCGGCACACTCGGGCCCCCCGTTGCCCTCGAACTTCGGATCCACCCCGCCATAGATCCAGTCCAACAAGCTGTATATGTTATACCTGGACATATTCCTCTTCTCGTGTTGGAAAAGATACGAACAAGATGGAATAAAAGACGTCACACCGACTTCTTGGCGAAACATGAACTGCAAGATTTCCCTTTCGTAATAGCTGGTTTCTTGGTTGAGAGGCAGACATGTACCCACCGCCTTGGTGTGCGTTTAGCTAGCTGAATCACCACACTAAGTTACCTCATCTACAGACAGATGAGGAACTTCAGCTATGTTAGCAGCAGGAGGCAGCCGTAGTCAAGGCTACCCGTAGCAGCTGCTGCTGGTGGTGGTGGGTAGTGGCAAGCCTTCCTCTTCTTTTACGCCCCTCACACACAGTTACACAGCAAGCTAATTATCGCGGACAATCAAATAGGCACCGGCATCATGCGAAGACAGCAAGCTGGCTACGTGTCACGCCAAACTAGGAAGCGGTTTGCTGCAGGTTGGATTAGCACGTTAGCAGCAGCACATACAGCGGATAGGTCGCTAGCTTAGCTTCCAAGAGGCTACCTTGCTGAACTGAAGCGATGGTGAAGGGTGTTTGTTTACCCAGAAGCTTAGCCTCTCAGGCAGCATAGATGATGTGTTCGGCGGCCCTTGTTAAGTGGGGTGTGTCAAAAAACGGACAACAACTACAAAAAAGTGAGTAAAAGGAGGTTAGTTAGTACTATTTGCTGATTATCCTGCTTAACGTTAATCACTCTCTGAATGCAGTGTTAAAGGCATGTGCTCACATGTACATTTACGCCTCAGTTCGTAAACGTGAGTATTATTAAACCAGTGGTATTCACAGATGGTATTTATAACTTTTATGGAATGATCAAATGCAATTTAATGGTAGTAGTTATTGTTTTTACTTCAGGGATCGCCCTAACCCACTCTGCCTGAGAGTCAAGTTAGAGGGCATAATAGAATACACGCAAACCGAAGAGGACGAGGAGGACACCCAGCACACGTGATGACTGGGGATGGTGCGTTCGGGAAAAATCCGTAAACTTCCGATATCCTTGTTGCATCCAAGAAATAATCCGAGATTAAATTGCCATTGAATGCAGACATGGTAAGGTTTCTATTCTAAACCGCCATGGATTCACCATCACAGAGACTCCTCAACCAAATGACTCTTACTTAAATTACACCACACACTGGACTAATGAGAAGACGTATAATAAAAATGATTCTGTCAATTTGTTTACTTTCCATAGGAAACATCTATGGAAAGGCAGTTATTCAGTTCCATGGTATGCATAAAAACAATTATCAAATTATCAGCAAAAGGAGTTCTTCAATTTGGCATCATCCTGTGTGTAGCCACCCCTGATTTACAAAGAGATCAAATGTGAGCTAGTTACACTTATTTTAGACAGTATACTGTATCACCTGGTGTTGCCACTACACAGTAAGGGCACAGTTAATGAGCGTTCTCTCTGTCCCTCCCATCTATACCTGAAAGCGTTATGGCGCCTGTCATCTGCACAATCAAAGTCTCAAGGGTTCATTGAGTTCAGACCTTGAAAGCGACCTCATTCTTTTTGACCTGTTCCTTTTAATTAAGGTAAGTATATGGTAATATGTACATAAATGTTGAGTATAGCTGAGTCTTAGTAGGTAGCTAAATAGACAGAATAAAGTAACTCAGTTTTCAGACACAGTTTTAACTCCACCGTTGATGCAATGTGTCTTCATCAGTTTATTTGTCTGTGGCCAGTTTATCTTGAAAACTAATGAGAGGATTAGCATACCATTTTCTGTGCCAATTTATTTTCTCAAGAGCAGGAAACGTTTTCATTTTGGTAACCCTTTGGACCCTTTTTTCAAGCACTACCCTCAGGCCAAATTTCAAATTTTAAACTTTTAAACCCCATAAACACACTGTGCATTTATACAGTTTTTTTTCCTGTAACTAACTGATTTTGTTTAATGAAGATCCTTTTCATAGTGACCCCATCAGGACAATCTGAAATGTTAAAAAAATGTTAAACATGAAGTAATGGGTAACTGGTGAGACTATATGTGGCGGTAATGTTTTAGTTGTATATAATGTACTGTCGTTCTTATACCGTTAATTAACACTTCATTATCCATAGCCACTGCCACTTCAAAGCGTAGTGCCACTCCTTGAAGAGTGCTCCTTAATGAGCAATAAGTAATAAAAGAATTCGTAACTGTGGGACACCTTCATCACTGACTAACTGTCCTAAAAATGCACTAAAATAACTGAAGGTTATCACATCATACATATCCTTCTAAAGTTTGTCCATAGGGACAAACATGATCAAGGACCACATAGGAAGGTTGTATGATTTGGCTTATGATGGGACCTAAATATTTTCTTTGAAACCACTTCACTGGGTGTGAGGAAAAGGCAGCAAAGTCTGACTGAAGTGAATTAAACAAAATACATACGTGCCAATATCAAAGTCCACTGAGAACTCATTTGTGAGCTGGTTTGCTCTGTGCTCATTTGGCATTGTGTCTCCATCGTAGTAGGGGGTGGTGACGTATGCTCTCTCTACACTAATTGGTATGGGATTCACTTCAATTTGGCAAATATGTTTCACAAACACGCAACAGGAGATGGAGTGGACTGAACAAGGGTGCAGGGAATGCACTGACATGGACTCATTTGGGGATAAAAGAGAGAAGTGGAAAAAGCTTCTCCCACAGTGCCTGCTTTGGTTAGCCAATGCTCAGTTTGTGAAATAACCGCACGCTGACATAATTCCATTAGTGTATGTGTAGCAGCACTCAGCGTAGCGCAGGTCCAGCGGTCTGAGTGCAAATGACTCTGTGTTGAAATGTTGTAATTGTGGCCAAAACTGCTTTACTATGCACAGTAAGGGAATACATGACATTCTGGTTTGGTTGTACCGCCCATATAGTGGATACACTGAGCCTGAGTGTGTAATCAGCATCCAGTCTTGAGAATGACTGCATAAATAAAATGAGCTTTCTATCAAAAAGTAATTTCTGTGCACAGAGAGGACTCAAGAGGTGGGAAACAGCTGAGTTCAAAATGAATATATACATAAATAAATGTATGAGCGGGAATGCAATCACTGTAGGATGAACCTTTTCAGTAGACTTCAAAATAAACAGTCATATATTCCTGTGAGGGCAAAGATCCCTTTAATTTATATACAATATGAACATAATTTGTTAATTCCAATTTAGTCTATGGCTACTTACATCACATAGATCTCACTGCAATGACTTGATCTGACTAATCAAAGCAACCCCTTCAATTGTATTTCATAATTAAGGCTCATATTTGTAGAAAAGGGGATATTAAAGCTGCACCAAATTACCACAATTATCCTGGAAGAACAAGTTGCTGAGGTGATTCAGGCCTCCATTTAGCAGCTCGAGGGCCCGCTGTCATTTGATAAGGAAACTGTCTCATCAGCAGACTCTTTCCCATCACTTGCTGCCCAGAAAAAAATAAAATGAATCCCCAATTCAACATTCTTAAGAGGGTATTACAGTATGTTCTCTCGGGCCAATAAGGGTTTTTCCTGACTCAGTTTACAAACCAATGAGGGCTATAAAGTCCCTCACTTCAGGATATGGAGAGGAGCAGAGAGAAGGTTAAAGACCAACTGTGCTCCAAGCAGTTGATCCTGAGCGATAAAGAGTTGGTCTCTTGCCTTTAGATGCTGAACTACTCAAGAAAAAGGAGCAACTCGGTGATATTTTGACCCTTTAGGTCTGGTGGAAATTAGCTGAAGATTGAGGGGATTGAGAAAGAACAGGGAGAAAAAAACAGCAGCACAGCTTCAGTCACACAGACCAGATATCTTCAAGCTGCTTAATGTGCTCTGTGTTTGTTCGTATAAGTTCAAGCCTGCATTGTTTGTCAGGAAACAGAGAAACCAGAAGATCACTGCCTATGGAGAAATATGAATAAAATATTTCTGAACAGCTCTTCCTACCTAAAAGTGGTTGTTTTCAACATTAGCCTCTGTTTTCTCCAAGGAGGAATACATCATTTTGATATTTATTCTCTAAATATAGCTGTACCCATGTGTCAGAAACGCTTGAGATTTGTTTGACTGTGCTACAGTATGCAAATGATATGCCTGTCATACTTCACAGCCTTATGTTAATATTTACTTTGTGTTTTTGTGCTTTGTTAGATTTATTATGCACTGTTGCACACAAGATCTTCCAAACCTTCCTCTGGTCATTTTTACCACGTCACTTAATGGCCCTATGTGTCACATCCACCATGTTCCTTCACTATCGTAATGCTATTTGGTTTGGGTTATTGACTGTTGATTGCTTTGTTGTTATCCATATTGAAGACTAGTTGTCCTCAATGAAAGTGTTAGTTTTTGAGCTCTTACAGAGCTGCATGTCAGTTTTTAAGCTCCGAGTCAACCCAAAAGCATTAGGATTCAAAGCTGGTTTGACTCTCCAGCTCTCCATACTGCAAAAATTATGAGCCAAGTGTTGTCACAACTGAATCAACCACTTGTTCAAATATAAAATGGATTATGTCTGACACACATGGAGAGATGCACAAAATCCTCTATCACACTTGTCAGTGCTGTCTGCACTTTGCTGTTCTGCATGCTGCAAGCTTACGCCTGGACCTGGGATGAAACCTAACACCAAACATAAATTTATCCCTATCTTAACAAAAAGAATGTTCATTTTGAATTTGAACGTTTTTAACAAGCCCTTTTCCCAGTGTTGTTTGTGTCACCAGGGGGCGATATTACCATTTTCCCTGTTATGTGGATTACAGCATTCATTCCACATGAGGCTTTTTGGAGAATATTTGAAAAAGCACCTCTTCATTGCAAATCCAAACCTTCTTGAATACAGCCCAGTTGCTGATATGGTTCTGCCTCTTTAGCTGTTTAATGTGCACTTAATTTAAGAACTGCAAACAGCATTTTATTTTTTTATAATCAGTATCATTTTCACATTGCAAATACAGAAGAGAATTCAACACTGTGCAGCTGCCAGAACACATTTAGAACATGAATCAATACAAGTAAATGTTCATCATGATTTAGATTTTTTTTTAAAAATGATGCTTATTACTTTTTGATAAGTTTTCATCACTGCTAACCTCCGTCCACCATCAACTGTTATCCTGCGTACAAGGTCGGTGGGGAGCTGGAGCCAATCCCAGGAGACATCAGGCGAAAGGCGGGGGTTCACCCTGGACAGGCTACCACAGGGCCACCACATACAAACAACCCCTCACACCTAAGGTCACTTTAGAGTCATTAATTAACCTAGCCTGCATGTCTTTGGACGGCAGGAAAAAGTCACTGCTAACCTGTTACTATAGTTTTGTTGATTAGATATTTATTTAATTTTTATATTGGGTGGGCTGCAGGAAGATTAGAACCGCAACAGAAGAAGCTATTAAATAAAACAATGAAAAAAGATAAAAGTTCAAATCAGCCAAATTTGTGTATATTTTCTTCATTCCCATATTCTTAAGTGGATATGGTTAGCAATAAACACCAGCAGACTCAATTTTGATGAAACACACAAAGGACAAACAGAGCTATTAAAAAAGCAGATGTAGACCTGAAGAGGTGGCATCTAAATGGACAATAAGACAGTATTTTGTTGGTCCAGGAGTATTTTGTTGTTTGTCAAAATGGTGCGAAAATCAATAGACTCCTGAGGGGGCGGCTGTGCTCTGATAGGCCTACTCCTCTCTTCACTGCGGAGCAGGAAATCAGTCAAGGATATTAATCTCGACATCAGTCATGCATGGGGAACACCCCACGAGGAGAATAAGCCTGCTCATCCATGCATCTCCTAGGGGAGGTCGGGGGGGTTTTGAGGAAGGGAGCTGAATGGGTAAGTATGTCAGGGTATCATCTCAGGAGATGTGATGTGGGCTGACTTCAGGCACACAGACAATAAAACCCAAACTGAAGAGGTTGGCACCATCAGAACTGAAATTTGAGCATAGCTCACTGAACCACATTATAATCTGTACTACACAAATGTCAGGCAGAGCCGACAACGCCACAGTCCAAACAGTGACCAGCCAAGAACAATACACATTTCCTGTGTGGGAAAAGAAGAAAGCTATACGCATATGTTAATATGATGCATCCTATTGCAATCTAATAAGCCACAAAAGTCATTTGGAAATATTAAAATTCAGGACTAGTTCATTTTCTGATTACCTACAGTATGCTGTATTTCATTTTCTCTCATCAACTTTATATAATGTCTACGGTGACTCTCTTTTTCTACTGCTCGTACTGGGTTATCTTCCCAAGGACAAGTACAGCTGTCGAGTTGCTTCCTCCATGAGGATACACCAAACTGACTGCAAGGCATCTTTCCACTCCACTGCTAATCTAATGTACCACAACTGGCAAGTGCGTTTGAGAAACATGCCAACATAGTCAATTTTAACTCGCTAATCGATGGCATAACCTAAGCTGAAAGTCATGGGGTGGAATTTTAAATGAAACTCCTGAAGATATAGTAAAGGCTGAGTACAGTCAGATCTTTAACCAATTCCATTTTCAGCTCTGCTGGATCTGTTATAACTCAATGATACTAAACCCAATATCTCTGTTGAGAAAATGTTAAATAATTGCAGAGGTTTCAGGAGAGTCAAGTCATGTCTCCCACTCTTCATATGTTTGTATTTCAGAAACCTCATTGAAGGCATGTAAGTATGCAAGTAAACTTTTCTCGCATGAAAGGTTTTTTTTTCTGGTCATAGCAAATTTATTCCCAAACACATTTGTTAGTCATCCATAGTCTGAAGCCATGGGGTCTTTGCTTGTCCCAGCAGCAGAGTGCAGCATCATCACTGAAAGGCAGATGAACAGCCTTATCGTAATGTTTAGACCAGTCAGTCTGCTCTCGTACGCTTGAGAAATCATCAATGTTTATGAGGCAATCGCTTCCCAGGCAGATAAAATGACAATCACACACACTTATCTGAGAGAA
Organism: Lepomis macrochirus; assembly: GCA_024633595.2. Lineage (NCBI taxonomy): Eukaryota > Metazoa > Chordata > Actinopteri > Centrarchiformes > Centrarchidae > Lepomis > Lepomis macrochirus. The sequence continues at coordinate 24,570,781 of JALXJV020000021.1, read as the reverse complement.
CAGCTACAAACACACACACAAAAACAATTAGAGCTTCTGTTTCTTTTTATAAAGATTATTTTGGGATTTTTCCTTTATGTGATGTGTACAGTGAAATTAGACATAGCAATGTCATGACAAAAATCCCAGCCATTGAAGGTACAATCTGGAAAATGTGACTCTTTAGTAAGATCTACTTGCAGCTTAGGGCTGGGAGATATGGCCAAAAATCAACAAAGCGTTAACGCATTTGTGATTCAAATGAATTAAATCAAACATTTATTGAACAATTGTTATTTTGTTATTGAGGAAAATTATATTGTGATAGTTATCATTATTGTTTTATTGCCCAGCCCTATCGCAGCTGTAAAAAACTCTAACAACATTAACAAATGCATGTATCCCACAATTTACAATTCATCTACAAAGCAGCCTGATGAATTTTGTTTGTTTACAGCAACTGTTATACTGGGATTTAATTACAAAATTTAAGGTGTTAGCTGCTGTAACTGACAAAGTACTGCAAAGGTAAGGCCATACATTACATAATGTACTTTTATCCTTACTAAATATACCTGAATACCAACATTTTACATTGTAGTGCTGGAAAGTTAGTTGTTAATACCTCTATATGGATCAAACTTGCAGCTTTCTCAGGTTTTGGAGTCTTCCTAATTACACATTGTGAACCTCTTAAGCCACTGGAGGGCCACGGCACACTAACCGTTTCATTGATCTGATTAATATTTATTAGTTTTCCAGTAAATACAAATCCTCTAACACTTCTGTATTTTGTAGGATGAGAGTGCTCAAAAATATGTGTAATAAGTGAATGGAGACAATCCAAGTATTATTGTCAATAGAACTCAAAACAAGCAACCCAATTAACAACAAAACTATGAAAGCCTGCCCCGACAAACCCCGCAGGCAGATACTTTGCCTGCAGGGTTCCAGTACCTGAACTAATGGCTGAAAGGCAGCACACACCGGGGGACCAGCCATATCTTGTTCAGAGTAAACCGCAGAGCTGAGCCGAGGTTCAGTAAATGAGGCAAGCGCAAATATTACAAGGTGTCATCAAAGTAGAGGGGCCCTAGAGGGGAAGAAATCAAAGTAAACATATGCTGGATGGTCCAGTTTTACCCCACACAATAGGGGTTTTATTTGACAGCACTTCCATTGAAAAGGACATAATAAATCACTTTTGACACTGACTTACACTGCTAATATACTGACCTACTGATAATAACAGTATTACTGTAGTTAGTACATTGTACATGGTATGTAGTAAGTGAATATGCAGGAACATTTTCTATTGTAACTCTTGGATAATTTCTCTATCACTATTCTTTCTATATTTTCTTTACATTTAATGGTTACTATGTTTAGTACCAATAATTACCTCATAAATAAGAAGTCATTTCTGATGTGGTATTTTACTGTATGTTTTGTACGAACGGTGTAATTGGGAAAGCACTATAAGGGACTCTGTAATCTACAGATACAGACACATCTTTCCTCGTTGCATAAGTAAAAGGTTATTTCACTTCTCCAAATGACAAGTGGCTGAAAGAATAATGTCAAGCATTATGCGCACACTGGAACTAGACGAGACTAAATTGTTGAAAAGGATCATATGGGATTCAATGTATTCTGATGGAAATATTAATGGTAACAATTATTTGAAACAAAGCAGCGGAAAGAAGCAGGCCGCAACGAACAGCTGGATTTGACACTGAGCAGACACTACGCCAAACGGGCCACACGGCTACAGTTAAAGATAATAATACTGCCTAACATGTGCTTGTCAGAGACATGAGTGGGAGTAAAGGTCAAGCTTTTAGAAGTTGAATGATGTTGAAAGATGATTGACTCATTAAATGTCAGTCTACATTGATGTGGTGTCTCTTATTTTATACCTCAACATTTCTAGCATCTAACAAACCTGACAATTTTTAATCCGTAAAACAAAGTTATTTTTAAAAAAAATCTTCGTTAACTCTATGGAGGGCTTAACACTTTCATGAATTAGTCATGCTATAAACGTGTCAATTTTAAATGCACCGAGTAGGACATGTTTGTTTCAGGCATAGATTTTAGTCAGTGATACCTAAACTGTGCATATTTTGACACGGTAAACAAAATTTAGTGTGCTAAATCTTCTGGTAGTGATAGTTGGTTGGTTTGACTGTATATGGAATCTTGTGATTTAAGTTCTTGTATTTTCGCATTCTGTTGCCACAATGCAGTGCGGCACAAACGCGAACCATTTCTTCTTCACCTGTGAGCTCCGATCGTCGCTCTTCACACACTACGCTCCTCTCACCTGCACACAACGAACGGAGTTCCCACGGGGCTTCAGCGCGAGACTACAGCTGGCCGTCTAAAACACTATTTAGGTGAATTTAAACAATGGCTAAGTTGCTAAACGCATCTTGTTGTCATGTAAGAGCCCTGTTCATGTTGGACGGACATTTTAATTGCATTTTGTGTCTGTTAAGAGGCACAAACACACTCTTTATGTAAATGCCCCCATATCTGCCTTTTAGCTACGTGGGAGCTCTGGGCATTAACTGTAGCAGCTCCGTGTTGCAAGCACCAATCCGGCTCGTTTTTTTTCTTCCATAGACAGTAACGTTACTCACATAGGTATAACGATCAAGATTAACTTAAAAATTTCCCGGAGTTCTCCTTTAAGTACATTTACATTAGTATCAGCTGTTCCAAGATAACTCCTAAACTACTGTTAGCCTGATATAATGAGATAATTAAGTTAACTTAAATCATATAAAATAACAGGATGATGATTGCAACAACGAAAATATTTCCCTCTGACATACAGTAACGTACAAGTATAAATGTAAAAAAAAAATGTATAATGGAAGTAAAGTACAAGGTAAATAATACTTATGATGACTGTATTTCATAAGTCATGGCTTACTGGGACACTTGAATAGAATAGAAACATCTTCAGTTTTATTAGCAACACCTGTGCTTTCACTACTGTAAAGGTCCACTGTGAAAGGGGCTTATTGTATGCAGTGAACAATCATACTACTTCAGGGTGACAACTCTTAGCTGCTACTCTCAAGCAGGGTCGGGTTATTTCAAACACTTGGAAAAAGGCGGTTAATTTAAGCTTTCAATGCCCGCTCACTCTTTTGGTTAGCTCCTACTGCTTGCAAACTATGCTGTTGTTAACACTACAAACACTTGCTGCTGCCTCTGCTGCTTGTCTATCAATTCATTATCTCACCTGCTGCCGGTTGTGTCTTCAGGACGGCTTCGTGGAGGAGTAACCGCGCCTGGCTGCTAGCCAAGGTGCTTGCCACCATCAGAGGCTCGTCACGGTGCTGCATCTGTCACCTGTAGGCCTCGAACCCAAACTTCAAGCTGGAAGGGGAGTTTTCCTGTCGTGCTGTCTACAGCCCGGGACAACAGACTCTTAATAAGTGGCAGAGGATGACTGCTTCACTTAAACAAGCTAGGTAGGCTATGCTCGGTGTGTTCGCGTGCTTGGCAAAATGGCTGCTGGAGTTTCTTGTGTTCACTTTCTTTGCACCTGCTAACTTCTAATTCTGCTGTAATGCTGCTTTCATTTCATTTGAATTCTGTATAAAGATCTAGAAGGGGCTTTTTTTTCTTCTTTTGGTTATGTAGCAGGTGCATTATAGTGCTTTCATGATATTGTAATTGTGGTGAGTTTTGAGTAAGCCTGAGTAACTACTCATTTGACACCAACATGACTCAAAAGTGTTATGAGCTGAATTGTGGCTATTTTCTTTTTAGCTTGTTGTTGTCATTGTTGTTTTTAATGCTTGAAAGCCTTTGGTTTTCAGGATGTAAATGTAGCTGTCCTGTGCAGAGTTCATTGAAATATTATGCTTGTTGTTGCCATATTGACTTCACGGGAAACCCAAAGCCTTTTGTAGCACAAAATATTACATCTCAGAGGAATGGTTTAATGTGACAGCTTCCTGTACTATTTTTCATGATTACATCTAAAGTGCTGAGCTTCAGTTCTGTAGTTTATGCTGCTGCTACAGTCAGCTGCACTTATTGCCAACTTAAAACTCACATCCACATACTTAAGGTCTGCATAACATTACATAAGTAGAGATTGTGTGCTTCAAGCCATGCATTTGAGTTTAATATGCTTTAGATAATAATTATTTACTGCACAGATTATATTTACCTGTTGCTGCATATCGGATGGATTGTTGGGCTAACATTTTTCCATCTCAGTTCATTAGATTATAAATTTATTCTTGGCAGTGTTTGGAGGTGCCTTGTAATGGCCACATGGCAGCTCATGTCGTCCTGTAGCGGATTCTACGGAATGGGGTTGCCTAATGTGATTGTCATGGAATGGAGTTTATTAGTGTCACTCTATTATTTCTGCGGAGTGACACCAAGGCCTGGACTCGATGAGGCACGGCCTCACACGCAAAATACCAACCTTGTATGTTCGGCATTCATATTAATCAGTTCCATGTGATGTGGCTGACTGAAAGGTTAAGATGTGTTTCTGCACCGTTTGAACTGCTTCACAAGTGCCTACCAGCTGGCTGCAGCGTAATGGTGGTGTTCCCTGTGCAGAACTGCATGTCTGCAAGATTGAAGACCCGCCCCAGTGGCTTTTAGAGAATCGAACAATTAATGGGGACAAAAATACATTTGTGGGCATTATGTCTTAGGCATTTCGTACTTTATTATTTTGCACAGTTTCTTAGAATTTACGCATTATATGTACCATGTATTAAGACTTGTGTCATATGATTCTTTACACATAGTAATGTGTTCTACATTTCTGGTATTGCCTTTTAATAAATATTTCAAAATTAACATCTCACTCACTTTATCCTGCATGTTGTACTAATAGAGCTAGTATCCCAGTAGGAGATGGTCTTTAGTCTTGTAGTTGTGATCACATTCTCAAATGTGTCTGCTTTTTCAGTGTTTTCCTGTGAGATCAGGGAGATAAGCACAACAGTGGTGCAGCTCACAAACACAAAGAGCTATATAGTCCAAGAGCTTGTATGAACAATAGCCGGTAAATGTATAATAGATTGTTTCATTTATCATAGCCAGCCAACAGCAAGCAAACAACCTTATATGTCCAATTGGGGAGCCTTTAGAGAGCTCATTTCCCACGGCGTACTGAGAAAAATGAGGTGTTTTAGCTTTAAATATAATAGCCTAGCATTCCTGTGCAGTTGAAGGCACCTACGGGGCAGTAAGGACTGGACTGGAGCCAGACAACAACAGTAACCTTCAAAGTCTGTAGACTACAGCACAGCCTTTTTTAATTGAAAATATTCAGTAATGTTCACATTGAAAGCCCTCTCCTTTGTTCTTTGCTCTGTGCAGACTTTAGTACATTTCAGTTTTTATGATTATTTGATCTATTTATGTCTATCCCATTGCTGTTTGGAAATCGAAGGTTCAGATAGTGATATTCTTGATATGTTTGATGCTACAAAAACCAAGGCTTGTCAGAATTTTCTGGCAGTTTTCTCACAGAGAATGTCTTTGAGGATTTGCAGTTTTTACTTATAATGCTTAATCATTTATGAAGTCAAATGGGTGAATTGTTGCAGCCTCTTCTAGCCAAAGTTCACAAGTACAGCCCGAAAACTGGTTTGCTAGGCTCTGCAAACGCTAAATATTACTCTCTGACTAACTACAGTATTCCAGGTTTATACTGTGTGTCTAGTCACAGTTGTCATCAGAAAACTTATTAAATCCTGCCCCTTAAAATACCTTTTGGGATAAAAATTTTGCTTTCAGAAACTAATTTGGATGATGAATTACTGGTGGACGGGAATCAAATGTTAAAGCTGGAATGCAGTACTTACAAATAAATGAACACCCGTTACATTCAAGTCCTTGCCAAACGAGTTCACACAATACTGATTAAGCCTCTCACCTCCAGGCAAATGTGTTTGTATTCTCAGTATGGCGGAGTTTTTAAATCTGGCGTCTGTGGCGAAATTCCCGTGCTGACAAACTGGTAGCGAGGCGTGTTTTGACAGCCAGCAGTGACTAGTGTGCCATAGCTTAAGCGGGTAGCGACGGCAGCATGTGTCGGCAGAGTTGTGTAATTACTGTCACCATCAGAAAGGGGCGACAAAAGTTCCGCACTGCAGGTTTAAGAAAATGTAGTATGAAGGCACGATGTTGGTTACATAAATGGTGAGCTTGTTTAAATCTTAAGCTCCTTGTTGTGTCTTGCCTAGTCAACCTGTTTTGAGTGTAATGTACAATAGACCTCAGATATTGTGAGTTACATATGTTGATGCTGCACTTCAGGAATATCTATCTATATCAGAGATATACCAAATAAAAATATGAGACATTTTACTTGGCTTGTCTTTGATTTGAATGTGTGCAAGCTGTTTAGTTCCCTGTAGGATGTCCTCCCATTGTACTGCTTGATTTTTATCCAACAAATCCCGGAGTAAAAGCCACAAACAAAATGACTCACATGCACAGACACAAAGAATCAGACAAAAATACATTTCAGATGAGCAAAGCAACATCAGATAGGTGCACGGAGTTGAAGATTTGCACCTCTGAGAATTGAATGTGACCAAGAAGGGCCGGATAACTCCAAGACAAAATACAACGTCCTTTTAATCCCCATCCATTCGCTACATCTCATACAGTAAGAACATGAACGACAGAGGGCAACATACAGAGTCCAGTCACTGAGCATATACTGCAGAGAGCAACTTCCCAACAAAAACACAAAAGTCCACTATGTTCCCGGAGCTGTCTTTGTGGAGGAAGTCTTTGATCTCTCAATGCGTAGGGACATGCAGTGAAATTGCTGGAGAGAGAACACAGTGTGTACAACTCTGTTTGCAGACTGCTGCTAATTCACAGTTAGGTTTGAAAAGTGCACACAAGGTACTGATCTCGTAAGTAGCTCGATGAATATTATCTCTACTGTACATCTTTAAATACCATAACACGTAGTGTTACAGAGATCAATGTAAGACAGCGGTACTTATCAGATGTAAAAATAAGTGACGTGACATATCAATATTCACAAAAACGATTGGAATTCATTTCACAATATCTACAAATTCACAACTTGGTAACACTATTCTGAGCAAAAAGAATTGTTGCCATTTAGTTTATAATACTCTGTTCAGCATATCTATTTATCTACGGCTTTCTACCCATCAAGAGATTTGCGTCATTGCTGTAGAGGTTATGTCGTATAAAACATATAATATTTAATGCTGTACTAGCATAAATATATTCCTATAGTAATATACTCTTAATATACTGTGGCTTATAGGATGGCATGTTTCTGCTGAAGTTAACTCTGGCCCTGTGAGGAAAAGATTTACCACAAGAATAACACAATCCTAACCAAAGCTAAATGGCAACAATACAGTGAGTCCTGTTTATCAAAACCGAACAGGAATGAAGATAATAAAAAAAACAACAACCCTGAATTACCACAAACTCTTGACCTGTTGTACATGCAAACTCTTCAAACTACTGTTTTATTACAGTTTCTTCTTTTAAAGTTGATCGTTCATTTCTTATTTTTACATTACTGCGTGTTTTGTTTGTTATGGCCATCAGTGTGAGCAGTTTGGATGATTAAGATTATACTGTAGTTCAGAGGGCAGAGGTTTGTGGCTCTGTAAGTGTTTTTCCCCTTTAAAAAAAAAGTATTTGTTACCCACAGATACTTACAGATATGTGAATAAGAAAGCTATTTCTGCGGATTGTGCTCAGCAAAAAATCAAAAATGATTTGAAATGATTTGAAACAATTTGAACCAATCAGGAAATGGGTAGAAGTGTTTGTCAGACTTAAATATGAAGACACAGTATAATGAGTGATTATGAATGATAAAATATAGAATAGGAGAGTAATACCACAAATGAAATAGATAAAAAAAAACTTGTGATAAACCATTTTTGATCATTTCCTAGTGATGAAAAAGTAAGATATTGACAAAATTGACCTGTTCTTAAAGAGGTACCTACTTTTTTGTCTTTCTACAAATGTTTTGGTCATATACATTTATGGGGCACATCGCTATCTTGTCAAGAATTGTATAAATCTGTTCAAGTATGGATAGATTTTTACGTGTTACTCATAAAAGTCCATTCTCAATGTGGATGGGATTAAAATGGATTATTTTAGTCCGAACACGCATGAACTTGCCATGTGAAAGCATCTTTGGTCATCGTATTTTACAAGATTTTATGATTAAGAAATGTTGTTTCACTCAGAGGATGACTGTCTTTGAGGCAGATTATTTCACAAACGCAGCTGAAATACTCTGCGACTGCTGCTTCTCATAACTACCTTCAGTACCTCGATCTCATTACTCAGAGGAATCATGCATAAACATTAGGGCTCTGTGTCATTAGATCCGGAATTAGCAGCCGCCAGCAGGCTTTAAACACCCTCAGCAGATGTGTATCAAGAATCAGTTTGTTTGAGACAAAATGATAGAAATCAAGTCTGAAAAAGAGACATGGTGCCTCACAGTAAACCATACTCTGATTGTTATTTTACTATGGTTTTGAAAAATACGTGAAAGTATTAAACATTTTAAATACTCTACTGGTTTGTAATTTAATGTGGCACAAAAGATTTACCAGGTCCTCACGAATCTCATCCAGAGTTTATAGTATGATTTTTATCATGTCGGCCCAGTCCTCGTTTGAGAAAATAATAATAATAATAATAATAATGTGTGTTTATTGTTTTGAATCTGAAAATGATTTACAAGGAGAAAAATGATGCTGTTCCATTTGTGTTGCAAGTCTCTGGATGGCTGTAATGAACAATGTGTCCTCTAAGGTCTCTCTGGTCTGCATGCATGTGTGGGATGAAGATTTTTAACACGTGTTTTGATTGGTGGTAGTGTCTAATTACCTACAATTTAAATTTTCTTTTTAAGTCACTGCAAGAGTTGGTGAAACTGTTACCACCTATCACAACTTTTAATCCTAATAAAAGCTTGAACAATAGTAAACAACTAAACAGTAATTATCCTTTATTTGGTTATATCTTTGCTGAACCTAGATTCCTCATTTGAAATGTGATCTAAATAGGGCTGAAAGAGTTTGGAAAAATATGTAATTGTGATTATTTTGACTGATATTGCAGTTGTGATATTATTTGCGATGTTGGAGTAAAAGATCATTTTTGTATGGCTATTTTAGTTTTTGTTTAAAAAAAATATATAAATCATTATGGCGTGATATTTGCAAGGATCTGTACTAAAGGAATATGTTTTCTTAGTCTGTAGAATATAATATGTAGGTCAGGACATCTCTGCACCGCGACAATATTTACTTTAAAATTGTATTTTGACACATACACAGCCTTTAACAAATATTGAGCCTCCTGTGATTTGAAAACTGCGGGAGACCATATTGCAATTTCAATAAGATTTTGATTAATTGTTCAGTCCTAGATCTAAATGTATTTTCCAAGGTGGGAACTAAATTAAGATATGTAGTTATTTTGGCAAAGCATCTCCATGCATGTATGCAGACTGACTTCCCTTTTCCACATTTTGTATACTAACATTTGTAACAGAGATGGATGAAGAGCCCGCTGTGTGTGTGTGTGTGTGTGTGTGTGTGTGTGTGTGTTATACTGAATTTAACCTAAAATCTGTGCGCTCCAAATGAGGGTAAAAACACTTTCAGAACTCTGTGCCAACTGTAAATTGTTATCATCACATCAGTATGCACAAATAATTGGAGTTTAAGTGTGTTTATGCAAATGTTGCTGGGGGTATGAGTAGGTAATTGATGAGTAGCTGGGATGAACTACAGAAACATTGATACTAAGCCCTATTTTAGTGTGAAACACACCATTATTGGAGGTTGCAGACATACACGTGTACAGATTGTCATGCATTAACATATGACTGATACATTGTACATGGTTTGTGTTTTTAACACACCTTTTTAAGGAGGCCACGACACAGTTCACTTATTCTCCTATGCTTAACCACTGAAGATACAGTTTGAAGAGATGCACTGCATGATAGGAGTACAGTATTCATCAAAAAGTCTAGAATTAAGATAATGCAAAATATCCAGAATGCATTCGGCAAAAAAGCAACAGAAATTGCTTTAGAATCATATAGCATCTGTATAAACATGAACCAAATTCCACACATAACAAAAATACAGATGTCACTTAACATACGGAAAACAAAAGTTGGAGACAGTTGCCACAGCTGGAGACGAATCTGATTTGCAAAACATCACTAACTTGAAAAATAATCAGCTTTACCATTAGTTTGTTCTTGAGTGTGATCAAAACGACTACATTTAGTTTATTATTTCACTGCTGGAGAGATCAGTTAATATTTATCTTTTTACTTTTTACTGATTTGACAGCATGTCGCAGTATAATAGTCTCCAGTGATGATTCAGTGCTTCCAACATTTGTTTAGAAAAACTGTATGACTGAGACAAAATGGCTTTTGTTGTCTACTTTAAAACACAAAACAGTACAGCATATGTAGACAATCAAATCAACAACACTATACTTTACACAATCAAGTATAAAAGGGCAAAAGTACAACATGAATCTAAATCTTGCTTATGACGAGGCAGAAATGCAGAAAACTCATAACGGAGCTGAAAACAGCTACACTGACTGATGCAAACACAAAGAAATAAAGGCACCAGGGTGCCTGCCCACGATATACTGAAAGAACGAGTGTCTGGTGTTATGTAATGTATAAAACATCTTGTGTTATTTGCATTTCCATGGAAAACGTAATAAACTGTGATTCAGAATTCAACTTCAGTCTGAGGTAATGGTGGTAGTTTGTTTTGACTGCTCGGCTCATGGAGACGCCACACCATGAGCCAAAACATTAAATGCACATGATAATTGTTCTGGACTACGCTGGATCCTTTAATCTCTTTGCTTCATCTTTTCACAGGCAGAGGTCTGCTAACCTTCTAAACTAATGGGCAGTTTTACACTCGGTGCCCATGCCCATGGGCAGTGGGTGGGGGCACAGCCACATACTGCAGCCCATGCAGCCTGTGGACACCAGTTTGCATGTAAAATGCACACTGACCATTGTGCATATGCGTGCTGTTAATGCAAGTGTGAGGGTGTCAAAGCCTTTTTCTTTATCATGTTTGTATTCACCAAGGCACATAGCTTCTCTGTTGATGAACATACTCAGCCAGTTAAAACAACAAGAGCCACTGGACTAGAAAATGTACAGGCAGCCACACGGGACGCGAAAACAATTCTAGCTGATACTGCATTGGGTCTGTTGAGATTCAGCGCGAGCTGAAGGCCAGACAGTGACGGTTATTAACGATGTTCCTATGGAACTATACAGGCTGCCCCCGGTTAACGGAGCACAGTAAAGCAACCTAGGAATGGCTCTTCTGGCATTTTCTGATGCATCACTGTGTGTCTGTGTGCGTGCATGCATGTTGTTAACTCGATGGATGTGTCAGAACCTTATCATTGGTAATGAGCTACAATGACAACTTCAAAGGCATGCTTGCTCTAACTTATTATAAGCAAAGCGCAAACATGTCAAAACATAGTGAAAACACATTTGGACTACTCTACAAAACAGCAAGCATCAAGATACAGCAAAGGAACACTCGGATACTCACAACAGGGAACAGGACCAGAGCTAAGTGTGCAGGAGATAAAAAGAAAACGCTACACAAACACAGTCTGATATGAGAATGTGCTCCCTCCAAGGTCCGCTATTATATGTAAATTTACTGTATGTTAAAATTTGCCATCCATCTACACAGACGTGCAAAATATCAAACTCTCAAAGGACAGACATGAAATGCGCACACACCCGCACACGCACACACACACACACACACAATAAGATGTGATGGACTTGGCCTCCTGCAAACCTGTCTACCTTCCAAACCAGATCAAGCCTAGCATTTGGTCAAATTCAGTTTAAATTGTTTGCCTTCATGATAGCGGGCTTTCTGTTGACATATGTGGCCCAGTAGCCTAAGTTGAAGATGAAGAACAGAACTGGGAAGATTATGCGCGATATCTTGTCCACTTTGCTGACACGGTTGTAGGACTTCCTGGCCTCCATGTAGGGGTCGTCCATTTTATGGAGATAGGGGTGTTTAGCCGATGCTCCGGTGGCACTCTTGGAAATGGTCGTCAAACCTTGGTCTTTCGCTACGTTGATGGCGTAGGTGGTTCCAACAATGTTGAAGGTGTTGTTTGCCTTTTTGGACAGAGTCGCAGATTCTCTTCTCTGAAAAGGAAGAAGGCAGTAAAGTAAAGGTTGTCAGGAGCGAAGCACCAGACTCAACAATACTTCCATTTGAACTCATAAAGAGGAAATAGAAGCAACACCACGAGACACGACACACACAAGAACAAAACAAAAGCCTAACCATATCTTTAATCCTGGCCATGTTAGCCTGAAACGGTTCCTGAAAAGAAAAGTAGAAAAGAAAAAAAGTTTACCAATTATATTAAAATTACCCAACTTACATACTCTATTCATCAGTATCTAGCTGGAAGTACTTTTGAACATTTTACACTATAAATATTGTCAATTCAAATCTGCATGAATACAAATCTGGATTGCAGAAAAAAAAGTCATGATAAAAATTCATGACAAAATGATCAGGCTGCTAAAATTAAGAGTGCGGAAATAGGAACAGTTTATATTTTGCATCACTGCAGAACCAGGCTGGACTGGCATCTGATACTGCTAACAGTAGCAGTAGCAGCACAGAGCAGGATTAGAAACAAAGCAAAATAACAGTGCCCGAAAACATGTCTGACAAACTGTATCAATGAGAGCAGCCGGGCCTCTTCAGGCAAACAGCTTGCGATAAAACAAACACGACAAAGGCTGAGCGTGATAAAGCTGGCTGGAGAAACTGCCTTCTTCCTACAACTAGAGAGACATCATTACTGTCTTTCATATTGAAATCGCACAGGGAGACCGGGTTTTATTTGCTAAATTGGTACACTCACATAGCTAAACTCGGCCTAAAAGAGTACAGTGATTGCTAAATGTGAGAGAACAAGTAGGGCACAAGGATTGATCACCGGACAGAGCTTTAGTTTCCTGTGTGGCATGCAGCGTGTGAGCCTGCACCTGGGTCATTTTCTTCACACCCTTCATCCCTACTGTGGCCACTTTTATAAGATCTGCAGCAAAACCTAAGCGATGTTGGTCATGTCACAGTGTTTCACTTTCAATGCTCCCTGTTTTTGCTTTAGTTTTAAGCCCAGCTTTAATTTGTGCTCTACTTTTTCAGCTTCATTTAATTTTCCTTCCTTTTTTCTTTGACTCCCATCTTTTTAAATTAGCATAACTAATGTCCCCTCTTTCCACTCCTCCAAAATGCTTCACGGTGGATCTCTTTCTGCACACAGCTCATTGCCGACTGTTTTGTTTGGTCTTTATCCTCAATTTTCACATGCACTCGCAAATGTAGGCAGAAAAATGGTTTTACATGCGAGGAGACATGTGCTCTGTTTGTTCAGGGTCTGAACTAGCCCCTCCTGTCACTATTATGCACAGGGAGAACACTTAATGTCAAATGTGACAAGCAGTGGAATAATATGCACAGTAGGGAGCACAAAGATGTTATTAGGTCGTTCTGTCCGAGGTGATGGAGGCAGCGGGAACGAGGTGGAAACATGTACAGCGTGATCAGCGTTTCCTCCTCAAGTGAGTAGGACAACAGGCGAGAACGATCATTCAAACTCCTCTGCGAAAACAGCAGCGGTTGTGGAGAGCTCACAAAGCTGATTGCATTAAACTGAGGAATTGTGAGCCACTGCCTGAAGGGGTCTATTTCAAGTCAATTAATACAGGGAGAGAAAGAGTCGCACTCATGCCCCCGGATAACCAGATACTTTCCCAGGATATCGATTCCTCCACATCTAACACCACCATGAGCCTCCTCTATCACAGCGATGCCTTACATCAGCAGGAAAGGCGAAGACTACTATAATGTGCCACATGACCTTAATCATAGCCCTCTAAACTCTTCAGTCCTTGGCATTAAGGATGTTCTTTGCCCAGTAACCTGCCAAACGAGCCAAGCAAAGTAATTTTCTGTCGCTATTTAGCTTAGCTGGCCTCTGCAGTAATTTATATAGTCTAATTATTGGGGAAACCATATGTGGCGTTGGGCTGTGTGCATGTTTTTATGAACACGATGTGACACAGCACATAATTTGCTTCCAGCCAAAGATTCTTGCACAAGTCATTTAGCTAGCTGCAGGAACAAATACCCCCTGAATACAATGCATCTACTGACCTTGCCTGTGTAACTTCTGCAAATTGTTGCATCAGAATTTCTTTATGAGTGTGATTAAGTATCCTCAGGGTAATTGTGCCACGCTGTGTCCTGCTGTTTGGAGCTCAGTGTGTGCATGTGTGCGTGTAACTGAACCTTGTGACAGGCTGTCCCTGTCTAAGATTGGAGATGAGGTGTTGGCATATTTAATAGCTTCAAGTATGTGAGCATTTGGGTGTACGAGGGTGCAAACTGTGTTTAGGGAGCCAAATTGTCTGTGTGTGTGTGGGGTGCATTTTTTGGTAATAAACAGGCTTTGTCATTCCGGATCAAAGCAAACACTAGTTCCTCCTAACACTTATTCTTTCTTTTTACTTGTTCCTGTGTTATACTGAACAGACTAAATCCCTGCATCCAGGTTGCTAATATGCAATAAAAAGTATAGGATTTTTAATCCGATATAACCACTCCATCTTGCTATATTACAAAGTCATTTGTAGCAGAGACATTTTAGAGGAGACATGCCACTCAATCACATCCACAATACAACTCTATGGGGAAAGCCCATAACGGCAAAGATGGCGGTTATCCCGCCCCACTCGTTAGTAAGCCAATCTTCTGCTTTTAACAGCCAAAGTGGGAAACATATTTCAGTCAATCATGTGGTTCCACTGACGTTATGGGTCTGTTTCTTTACTGCTGATTCATTCATGTAGTTTGTGTCCTGGTCCTGGTGACCTGTAAAAGTGCAGTTCTGGCTCTCTCCCCATTCATTCAGATAGGAGCCTGGTCTTGTTGGTCCGAAATAGCTGCCCAGAGGCGTTGCCAACATGGTGGCCGAGAGTCATGACTTGCCTATAAGGACTTTGTTCGTAGTCATGGCAGTCAAAAGAAGCTTGGTTCTGTTCCACTGGAGTACACCAAATTTCCATTCATATTGTAGCTACAAAAACAAAAACTTAGCAACTTCCCTGCTCAGTAAAGTTGGTAGCAGTCTGGTGCTGAAATGTGACTCCTAGGGATTGATGATGATGATGACGACAGGCTGTGGCTCCTCCGATTTTTCTAAAACCATGTGTTAAAATGTCAGTAAATGCAGTCACTTGAGGTCCAGCAGTGAAGCCCATCACACAATGAGCCAGTGCTCTTGTATCTGCTGATAAAATCAGCACATAATATCTAACACCGTACTGTCCAATCATGTGTCACAGACTGCCAAGAAAACGGAGGCTTTCAGTCCACCCAAACTCCCTACCGGCTCATTTCTGTAATAAGCACACCTTCAGCCAGCGAGGGGAGAGATAATTAGGTAGATCGCTTGTCAAACAGAATGTTAGGCGACAAAAAAAGAAAAGAAAATGGCGCAGAAGCTCCATAATCAGCAAAGTAAATTTAGTGCTCGTTGACTCGTCTACAGCTCACCATTTCAGTCCTAAAAAAGATGGAGCCTGGGGGCAATGAAGTCATCGTTTGGTTCCAGTAAGAGTGGTGGCTGTAACCCAGCCTCTGATGGTATTTTCAAAAGGACTTCCTGAGCTAAAAAGGGAAATACTCTTTCGTTATTTGTTGTCTTCCTATAGGTTCCTTTTTTATTTTATATGTCAATATATTAAAAGGGGAATAAGCATGTGTAGTTTGCTTTCCAGTAGCTCAATCTAGCAGGGAGTGTTATGGGAGTGTCACGTCTCCCTCTGTGACCCCATTCTTTTTTATCTATCATGACAACTGCATGCTCAGCACAGCCCCCGAGAACGCAGCCCATGCTGTTGCCATTAAGACGAGGCATCAAAAGGGGAGAGAGAGAGGGAGAGAGAGAGAGAGAGAGAAAATCCTCCACCCTGCTGCAATGTAACGCTGCAAATTATCCTCACCAACTGAAAAGTTCTGTGGCAGCAAAATATGCATTTCTGCCAATCACTCAGAGGACCAAATGTCAGGCTATAAAAAACTGGAAAGGCTGTACTGATTGTGTCAAACAGTTTGTACATTAGTAGCAGAAAATAGATTCGGGGCCCTGTCTGTTGCAGTAAAAGAAATGTATTTCTCCTTATGTTGTGTTTGTGGCTGATAGAAATATTCCAGCATTTTATGTGCCAGCAGCACTTTAATAACAACTGCTACCTAGCCACTGTTTATTACTAGGACAGTTTCAAGTTTCATAATGTTCCAAATGTGATTTGACAACATCGAACCCAGGAGGCCACCCTTTTAATGTACTTTTAGTTTTTTTGTAAAGTGCCACTGTTCATATGTGCTGATCAATTTAGAAAATAAAAAGGCTTCAGGAATAGATTCAGTATACTTAGTTGAGCTGTACAATTAGTAATTTGCCTTAGCCTGCCTATGTTATCTTTATTGAGCTTTTCTTTGTTTTAATGCTTGTTTTTTGTGCTGCTGTCATGACCAGGTTCTCTTAAACATGAGTCTACAAGTTCAGGATAAAAGGAAAAGAAAGCAAGTAGTTCAATATAAAGCAAAGTAATGACGGTATACATTTTCTTGCGCTTCTGTTTCTAAAATCCAAAATGCAAATCTATGGTGGTGTTTGCCAGCTCTCTGTAGTTAGTGTAACTTTGTAAACCCCACATGCACATTGTACACAAAATCTTAGTTTATGCTATTCTATGCTATTGACATCTTTTCAGCACCATGTGGGGATCTACTAAAGTAACTGATTTCAAAACAAACATATGGGCAAATGATTATTATTATTATTTCATAGGTGTAAATATATATTTTGTGAGAGGAGGAATAGAGATACCATTTTCTACTTCTCAGCACTGTCAATCAAACACCTGATTCCATCAATCATTTGAGCCATTTGTAAATTAGAAAATAATTCATATGTTCCTTTCATTACTGGAACAAATGAGCCTCTTTGAAGCAATCCAAAGTGAATTAGTGTTTCATACGTTCAGCACAGAACCAAGTGCTTTAATTTCCCTCATTGCTTCTAGACTCTAATCAATTTCATTTGATGTGATCAGTTATAAAACATCACAGAAATCATGGTAAATTTAAGCGCTGGGGTTATCATGAGGAACTTATCAGGTTTAATTTATGTGAGTTCTTCAGAGAAAAGCATCTTGTTAAGACCCCTGCATCCTCCAAATAATCCAGTCAAGCACAAAAAAACACTTTGTGCTAAAATGCTCAGTACTTTCCTTCCTTGACGTGAACTCACACACTGTCCTATATCCTCATGAACACACAAACAGCCCAGACTATTGAGAAATTAAGATGTTTAAGCTGTGATTTATAAGATTTCATGCTGAAAATAAAAATGTCAGCCTCAGGTGCTTTTTAGTAAATAATGCACACTCACTTTTCAATCAGTGTGTCTATAATGTGCAGACTAGATGTAAGGTTGGCATCTTTTCTGGGGAGAATGAGCCTACACTGACTTAAGGATGAGTTTTGAACATATGCTGCTGTCATAAATCAGGGCCAGTGTCTCTGGGAGTTTACCTCTGCTTCTGCTCTCACTGTTCCGCCGCTGTCCCTGTTCCATTTGGCTGTTAATGAATAAATAAAATCTCTCTGTATAGTCTTTATAAAGTACTCCTGGCCGCTTTAAGGAGAGAACTTTCTATCAGTGTTTCCAAAGTGCAATTTGCCCTCATCGCTCCTCCAGTGTAAGATGAGGACTTAGTGAGCAACTTGTAGCATTCTTAACTAGGTTATCGAATCAAAATATGGGACAAATTTATCTGAAGTTTAATGAGCAGAAAGAGCAGAGAGAGACTCCATTCTGAAAAATGGTGTTGCATTTTGTTTTTTAGGATGACATGTTTGTGATCGTCAACGTTGGTGCAGCACCAGAGTGCAGGCGTGTCATATCCATTCATTAAAAAAAAAGTAAATAAGAATCACTCACCCTTATTTCCATGCCCTCTTTTTTCCCATCCCATGCCCAGCTGCGCTTGGTGAAGTAGTTGACTGTGGCAAACTCAATCAAGGCAGAGAAGACAAAAGCATAGCACACAGCCATGAACCAGTCCATGGCAGTGGCATAGGCCACCTTAGGAAGGGAGTTTCTAGCACTGATGCTCAAGGTGGTCATGGTTAGGACAGTGGTGACCCCTGAGGATGAAATGAAAACATCAGTAAACAGATTCTTTTTTTAAACAAACTTAAACTTAAAACTTGTGGTTTTTACAACTTGGGTCAAATTTGCACAGGTTTTGCCATCATGGCAGTTTTACTTATTTTTAGATTTTGGAAACCAGCTCCACAAGGATCACGTTAGAGAAATTTAAATTTAAACCATCTAAATGAATGCTCAAAGGGTTGAAGTTCAATGATCTAAGCTAAATGATGGTCTACTGTATTGCAGAGCTTTAAACTTCTGTGTGAAATCAGAAAGTAGAGATACATACAACTAACAAAATTCAATAGTGCATAATAGGGCTGAAAGGATTCATCAATTAAATTGATTAATTCGATTACTAAAATGCATCGACGTAAATTCTTTGCATCAAGGCTTTGTTTAATCCATATAACTATATAGCACACGGTTTCTCACGGACATTTATTACTGTCGCATACCTGTGTGTACACAATGTGCAAAGTAGACGAAGAGAGAGAAAATAGCGAGGGAAGAAGAAGAAATTGTCCAAAGTATGGGATTATTTCAAGCTAAAAGAAAACAACAACTCTGTAATGTCACAGTCCGTCCACCGTAACACGAAACTTATGTCGCCTAACGTTAACGCAACAGCAAGACGATACCTGATCAAAGCAGCCAGTGTTCTGCCAGCAGACCACAGACAAGGTAACAGCAACTTCAGCATTTAACTGAAATCACGATTGATTGTTGAACTGAAGGCTGAAGATTGATTTTGGGTTGTAAGTCACAGTCATGAGTTAACTGGGCGTCTGAGAGCTGCATCTTAGTATAACTTGTAGCACTCGGTGATGTTCGTGTTGGTCCAGCAGCTGTCTGGTTGTTGGTCTGATGTTTGCTGTATGACACACAATGAATTTCCGAGAGGACGAATAAATATCTATTATCTATCATCGTACACAGCTGTTCCCGTTACCAGGGTGGGGGGCCGCTGTCGCTGCCAAGGAAAAGTACTTCTTAAACGACGCATGGATGAATCGATGAAATAATCTATAGAAACTTCAAGTACTAGAATCATCGTTAACTGCAGCCCTTGTGCATAAACATTGTAAATATGCTGCTTAATCTTGAAGGTTCAAACTACAAGGAACTCTCATCTTAATGTAATGAACCGAATGTTTCGGCTGTATTTTTGTTCAAACCAGTCTGATTTCTGTGCTTCTTGGTATCAACAGATGCCCTTGTCCTTTTCCATTAAAAACCATGTCAATAAGACCCAAGTTGTAAAAAACCTAAATTTCCTTTACCTTATACACAAGCAGAGACAGACTATTGTCCTGTACATTGTACATTTAGCACTAGCAGTCTCAGTTGCACAATTATATTTAAAGGTTGGCTACAATGAACTTTAAATTACAAAACGTGAAGTGAAAACAGAACTCGATCTACTGAAATGAATTACTCGTGGTCTTTACATTCGGTGCTGCTGGGAATGAAATGTGGGTCAGACAATGGTCGCCCATCCAGCCACATAAGAGCAATCACTCCATCTGTTCCAACCTATGTCATCTGATGAAAAATAGATACACAGTGGGCTCTAAAAATGAATATTGTGTAGCAGAACAGGGAGGTCAACTCATTTGAGTGACACATGGCTGAGAAATTAGAATTTATGACAAAAAGATTGATATGGGCCTAACTGTTCACTTTTTTTAAGGACAGATTGATCTGATTTCTGGTACTGCATTTTGCATAACTTGACTATATTCCAACATTTTAACTGTGTGCTATGTTTCTGTTTAATTAGGGTATTATTCATCGCAGAGGGAAAGTAGTCTTCATTAGCACATTGTTTCCTGATTAATTGCTGTTGGATAAATGTGAGGATGTGGGAGGTGCTTGTAATATCAATGAGGCCATCCTTAAAGGATCGTTTCGGTATTTTTAAACCTGGACCCTATTTTCACATATTTTAGAGTCGAAATGACTAGAAAGTACAAAATGTTTTGGAATCTGAGTAGAGGGCTTCAGCCCGCTGCAGTGGCAGCAAACTATTTTTAAGCCCTGTATATACTTGCTTTTAACTGCGCATTTGTGTACACAAGATGGCTGCCATGTGTATCCTGCGTTCCTTTGGAGCATGGTTGTGCAAGTCTCCAGAAATTAACGCTACGCGTCCGCAAGATGCAATTCAGCACATGATTTATGGCGGGATGTTTACAATAAAACTCCTGGAGCTGGTCCGTAATTACAGAGATCGTTATGATGTGATATTAAAGTCATAAACTCCTTGAGTGTCGCTATGTTGGGTTTGTTTCAATGTGCAAATTTGGAGGTTGTTAAGGAAGATCATCCGGTCTCACCGAGAGATGATCTGGTCCTGATCGGCCCCCTAGTGGAATCACGTTTAATCCCCCAGGTACATGCAAAGCACGCAGGAACGTATGTGAGCAATGCCATTTGTGTAGCTGACGCCTGTCTCCGCCTATGACGCATTGTTAAAAAGCAAGCATACCGGGGCTTTACGTGAAAATTGTGCTTGTCAAAATTACGTCCACAAAAGCACTTGTTTTTGCCACCGACAGGCTCAGACAGGTTATACCAGGTTTGACTGTCACCTACGTGTGACTCCCGGTGACGCTCCTTGTTTTGAACAGGAAACAGAAGTCTCGCTGAAGGACAGATTTCGTACTGAAATTTCACAAGAGAGTTGTTGCAGGAAGATGACGGTGGAAATGGGAGTCAGAGTTGGAGCGGAGGAGTTCGTTCTGTTGGAGTAATGTATGGAAATAAAGTCTTGAAGAAGAAATGAAAATGAAATGAAAAATCAGTTTAGTTGCCGTTACAACACACAATGGCTAAAAACTCAGAAGAAAGATCCTTATTGCAACTGCTGTGAAAAAAGATGTGAACACCGGTGTGTCCTTCACAGTAAATGTCTCAATCATTCCACTGAGAAAATGACACTGATTACAGCTCCTTTCCTCATGAAGGAAATTGTTCTCTAAAAATGTAATTTCTTAACTGTGATTGAAAGGATTTTCAGATGTCTGTTCAAGCTAAAATGTTCGTGTGTGGGTGGAGAACTGAAGGACCCGTGGTTATTCAGAAGAACACCAACATGCTGAAAAGCCTTTGTATGCTACTCCACATCCATTGTACAATATGTGCCACTTCATGTATATGCATGCTTAATTTCCAAATCAAATGCTAATTATTCATCAAGTTCAGGGAAAGGGTCACTAATAGATTACACAACTGAAAGAGGAAGGGGAAATTACATCTGAGTATGGGACTGACTGGCTATCTATTTAGTTGACAAAGCAGCCGAACATCCTCCTCAAGAGATGCGACACCTCGTCAATCAGCTGCCACACTTTTCCAATTTTATACTTTCCAACTTTGCTTCGACTTATTCTCGATTAATTAGTGTTTGCAGTTGAAGAGGTAGGATAAAGTAGATACTGTGATAAAAGCTTTGGAAAAAGTAAATGACTCATTCATGCTCATGTGCACCTTAAGGCACCAGGCTATGTTTTGTACATCGTTATGTTAATTAGAACTTTTCAAGGGGAACCTCTTTTAAAACGCTCCACTCATTTTGCAGTTTGCTGAATCATCTGACGTGTGAACAAATGCAGCTCTGCACATTTGTTTTGCTCTTACCCCATAATTTAAAAGCTCCACCACATTATCTAACCGATTCAATTAATGATTTAGTGCATTTTTTAAGTTGCATTATAAACACAAGATGGCACTTACCAAATACAGTGCGAGCAGGAACCGATTCTCTGTTTAGCCAGAAGGAGACTTGAGACAGTATGACAGTCATGATGCAAGGGAGGTAGGTTTGAATCACAAAATAGCCAATTTTCCTTTTCAAATGGAAATATGTTGTCATCACTACATATTCTCCTGAGGGAGAGGAGAGAAACATAAAAAAAGAGATGGGGGGGGAGAGACACAGGGTCATAAGCATTAATACAGCTATGCTCAGTTGGGAACAACATAAGCTGAAATATTCAGAGTAGATTTATTAAAGTTAAAACATTAACTTGAACGCTTGTATCATCAAAGTAGCTCGTGGGATTGTTTTCAGTCCCTTAGATGAGCCATTAAACTATATAAAAACATAGAAGTTTTCCAAGGACTTTGTGATGTGCACTTCTATAAAAAAAAAAAAAAAAAACTCACGTAACTGACCTCAATTTCACTTTAGTTTAAACTAGAATCTGTTCAGAAAAGCATAGAAAGTGGAATTTGGCAGAGAGGAAACAAATGAAATGACAGGCGACATGCCTTTTATATTGTATTTATATTCACCAGAATTTTTGGTGCAGATTTGAGGGTACAATTGTCCTTTCTGTGAAATGAGTCCAAGCTCATGTCAAAGCAGCACCTGGCTATTCCTCAAATAACTAGAAAAATGAGGACAATTGCCTATCCAAGGAAACCTTGAGCTGAGGTACAAATGTTAATAAAAAGGTGCTGCAGTTCTGGAATAGTTGTAAATAATATTGTTGCCCAGTGTCGCTCCTTTCAAAATATCTCTGAACATCATTATGGTTAGAGAAATAAAATGGTGTGGTAAAAATACTGATTTAACCACTGCAAACTTCCCTTGTCACTTGATTTCTTTGATGACTGTACTGCTCTTAAAAGGCATACTGCACCAACAGTCTAGGCTGGAACGGTGGATCTGAAAACTTTGTTGCTTGATGATTTGTGGTCTGACAGGAACTGCTGTCCTCCACAAAAGGAGCAGTTTTTGGATCAGAACATTTTCAGAGCAACCTTTCAAGCCAATGCCGAGCCTTTTGATTCTCAAAATATAGATTTTCAGTGTATTCCTTTAACTAGTAATTACATTTTCCTATACTCCTCTTTGCTGAAGAGCCTCTCCCTGCATCGTTCCAACCCTTGATATTGAACATTTCCTTCAGCTCAGATTTGGTCACTGACGGCAGCAAAGTTCCCCTAAGCAGCCGCTCTCATTGCCATGTCTGTCGTCTGTGTTGCAAAGATATGAGAAAAACAGCCTTTCATTCCCTCAGGTGTTTTTTCGGAGCAGATTCTAACCAGAGCTGAACTGGCTCAAATCTTTCCATTCCCTCGGCTCACTGTGGACCATTAGGTTTAAAGTTTAAAGAAATGAGATTTTTTCACAGCCACACGCTGAACCACTTTATGAAAGGAATCATGTTGAGTTCACCTTCAGTTTTGGTACTTGTAGCCCGGCTTTAGTTGTTGTGTTGGTTCCTTCAAAACACCTCTGCAATTCGCTTAAACTACTGAACAGTACAACAATAAAGATGAACTCAAGGAAAGTGTCCTCTGTAGATTATACAACAGCTATTGTTTCAGCAGCTTTCGGCACACTCTTTGCTTCCTAGGAAAACAGCCTGAGTATCATCCAACAAAGCGGTTTCATGGTGGTTTATTCTTCAAACACAAATGAAGTCTGATAGATCTCTGTGATTCGGTAGCTCACCGAGCTAACGGCTTAACCACAGAGGTAAAATATTTCAAAATGGAAAGCCAGTGTTGCTGAGTTGTAAGCTAAGCACTCTTTCAGTAATTACCAAGTGCCCCACTGAAGCTACCTTTTATCTGTAGCTTTGCAGTAATCAGCACTTTATCTAGTCTTATTGTACTGTTACCTAAAGCTGGTGATTGATGTTGAAAGTGTTAGATTTTATTTGCCTGATAGATCTCTGTAAAAACTATGGCAACTGTGGCAAATTTCTTATAAATGATAACTACTAATACACATAATAAAAACACAGAACTTTGTCTGACGTGGTTAAACTATTATATATTACAAGATAATTGCTGTGGATTTTCTTGTCAGTACCAGCAGCCCTCATCTTGTTATTTCATCCCTTTATGTTAAAGCACTAACATACGTTTTAAGTCCCCAAGTGCGGAAAGAAAGAAGAGTTGATTTGATTTGAGTGTCGCAGATAAAAAGGTTTCTGCAAAAGTTTTAACAATGAGAATTTAAGATAAGATTAATATTTAATCAAGTACGAGCTGGCAGATTTTACTTTAATTTTGTCCTTATTAAACTTGACTCTAGGCTAAATCCCAAAACAGAATGGGGGGGGGACTTTCACCTCTGGCACACCTCTTCATATTATCTTTGTAAATATGCTGAATAGTTTATGGAAAACTGATGAGTCATCATTTTCTCGATGGACCCAAATAATGTAAGCTGAATCCAAAATGACAAACTCGAGAAAAGTGCAGACTGTTACTTTGTCAAAACACAAAGCAGTGCCAGTACATGTCAACAGAAAAGAAGGAAGGCAATTTAATTTACTACAAATCTTATGCAGAAAAATGATAGTTTATGTTTCAAAGGTAGGAGTTTCATACCATTACACACTCATTTTCTTCACCGCTTGAGGTATGAAAATAGAATTTGGTGTGTCTGCAAAAACTGCTGTGAATTTTGGATTGGCTGACCTGCCTGTGCACATTGCATGCATACAAACTTAATGTGTGTATTATTTGGTTAAGACCTAACCTTTGCATATTTAGGATGGCATATAGTGTACCTGTGCTGGAACTGATGGTTTCTTTGCCAATAACGTGTCCCAGTAAGTCATACTGGTTCAGCCTGGAGCCATCCTCTGCAACAGCAACAGACCTCTCGTCTCCCTGGGTCCACAGGTAGATCACCTCGTTATTGGTGTAAGCATCTGGGCAACAAAAACATGATGTAAAACATTTTACATCAATTACAAAATCAACATGAAGCTGCTTTTAAAAAAAATCTCTAATCTGTTTCATGCTGTAGAGCAGATGATCATCTGATATGGCAAAAAAGGTGCTGCAGGAAAGTTTACTATTGAGCTGAGCACTTTGTCATTCTCAATACAGTAGTGAGGGAGTGATTTTTAGTTATATACTATCAACCCAGTAGTGATCTGGCTGTTTGAGGCAGATGTTAGTGTGTGTATTTTCCAACATTAGTTCAGTTTAAAAAATATATCTTTTTTTATTCATCCAGTTGTCATGGTTTTGTGTTTTAGTTTTATATTTCCTGTTTTATGTTGAGAAAGTTCTTCCTCCTGCCTTTGTATGTTTGTACCACCTGTGTAATGTCTGCCCTGCCCTGATATATTTCACCTGTGCTTCATTTTATTTATGTTCCTTTGTGTCAGTGCTAGTTCGTAGTCTTCTCTGTGTCGAGTGTACCTGCCATTCCTTTAGTGTTTGTTCTCTCTGTGTTTGGACTAATTTCCCTGGACTTTGCCTGTCTTTTGGATTTTGTGTTTTGGATGCTCCCTATAGGATTTGTTGTCGGCCTGCTTCTTCTGATTTGACGTATGCCTACTTTAAACAGTTTGAACCCTTTTGATTTTGACATTAAATATGATTGAACTGCACCTGCTCTTCCCCGGTGTCTGTATTTGGGCCCAATTCCTTGTGTTCCTCATACCTGCTTTGTACATCTGTGAAACCAATACTTTGGTTTATGACCACATAGCTGCAAAACTAGATGACCAGCCTTACTGTTAGCATGGTAACACGCTACACTAAGATGTTGAGCATGGTAAACATTACCCGCTAAACGTCATTGTGGGCACGTTGACGTTAGCACTCAGCTTATAGCACCCCTGAAACTAAAATCAGCCATACAGAGTTGTAGACTCTTGGGTAATAATTTAGATGTGCAATGAGCAAGAGATGTGTTTATTTATTTTTTTTTAACTTGTCAGTGGTTTCTAGTGGTTAAACTATTCACATTGGTGGGACACAGTTTCTAAATTCCCTAAACATATCTTTAACATTTAACTAACATATAGACTGATGCTAATATATTTACAATAAGCTAGTATTGGCAGACATCGGCCCAGGTAATTTATCTGTCTAGTTCTAAAGAGCAGAGTGATGGTCATCCATTTAATCGTGTTTGGTCAACATGATTGAAACACATTGGTTTATAATAAGTAGCATGAAAATATTTTCTAACTTGGTGTGTGACATGCATTGACCTTTTTGGCTCATCTTTATCAAGACAACTCTCACTTCAAGCTGGTGGGGAAGTACTTTGTAGTTAAAGAAACACTTCATATAAAAGTTATCCCCTAGTGTCACATTCCTAGTGGTGAGTGCTGTTTCAGTCCTCTGAAGTTTTTTCAGGACAGGAAAAACACCTAACACCTGCAGAGAACAATCACCACTGTTCTGCAGTGCGGTTTTATATTAAACGTTTCTTTGTTGTGACCATCTGGACTGACTTACAACTTCCAAATTTCAGAGGACAGGCGTGTGCATCCATCGGGAAATCCTCCAGGTGCATGGGGCACTCAGCATGAATGGTCAACCTGAGGGGGGCAGAGGGAGAGGCAATACTCCACGGGTCAGGCGGCAGTGTGGTTGAGGTGGCCGTTACAAACACATCATGACATGTGTCACCAGAAACAAAACAGGCTGCAATTTCAAAGACCAAAAGGGACTCCTGAAGAACAAAAATGAGTGTCTCTATGTTTTTTTACATGACACAGTAACCACTTTAATATCGGAGTGCTTCAGTCATTTTAAAGCCTCAGTATGTAAAATGTTTGAGGAAATACTGGAGTAAGAACAGACATTCACTATCCCCTCTCTCCTGTAGCCACCCTGCAAGTGGTAATGAGTGCTTAGCTGACAGACGGCAAAGAAAAACTTCTCCGGAAAGCATCAGTTTATTTCATTTGGTCAGCTGGCCAAGCTACAAAACGCACTCTGTAAATAGAGAAATGGGGCATATTATCTCACTCATACATGTTTAATCAACACAGGGATTACATTTGCTGAGTTAAAAAAAAGCACCCCATAAATCCCTCCTACAGTGGATTGAGTTACACAAATGGACCACAAACTGGGTTATTGTAAATCAATTACAACATTTATAGTCCAAGCATCAATCCAAAACTGGGTTATTTGACCAACTGGGATAGGAACAGCATTTCAGAGCATATAAATGAAATCAAGTATATGTGTAATTCTCATTTGTAACCACTTCAGCTATACTGAATATAGCTTACTATACTGAATATAGCTTACTATACTGAATATAGCTTACTATACTGAATATAGTATACAGTTGTATACTTTGGTAGTGTGTACATATTTATATGGAAACTTGGAAATTCTAGGAAGAGCATAATGACAGTGATCCTTTTTTCCTGGCTACTCTCTGGTACTGCCTTAATACTGATAGGTTGCTAAGTGACTCCGCAAATTAATGCAGTATAACATAAATCAATGTGAGCAATGCAACTCTGCATATCATGCAGCACTTAAACTAGCAACTAATTGGTGAAATTCATCTCATTCCTTAGCTAAATACTGCCAATATGCTCACAATGGAAATGCTAGCATGAAATTTTAAGCAGGCATAATGTTTAACATATTATGTATACTGAATATAACATGTTCTGTGCTTTAATGCAGCACTGTATTCGCAGAGCAGTGTGTGTTTAGTTGTGCATCATTGGGCCAGTGGATTCTGTTTTGTTTCATCACTGTCTCTATAGCCCTAAATATGGCATTACAGTTGTATCTGTTTTTGGTAGTTCATAAACTGTGAAGTCCAAATTTGGATTTTAAGAATAAAAACACTGTTGCACAATGTTTCAACCAAAAATATACCATTCTGCCTTGATGAGTACATTTTAAACTTTTCATTAAGGCTGAACGATTAATTGCTTTTGCGATATTATCGAGGTATAATAAAACGAGATTTCCTAATCGCAAAGGCTGCAATTACACTCTGGTCACATGACACCCATGCGAAAGCAGTCTGCGGGTGAAGTTGATGCTTGGTCTGCACGTTACGCTGTACCTTGCCTTCTTGGTGTACAATGGCCTTAAGCATGACAGAAGCTAACACTACAGAAACTTCATACAGGGAATGAAATTAGCAGCCGCCACCCGCGGGTGACTTGGTGGTGGTGGGTAAAATCGTCAGGCCATCCGCGGCTTTCACGGACAGGAAAAATGCACAACAGAAAGACACGTGTAGTAAGGTAAGCTTATTGTGGTGATCGGCGCCTCCGTCACACACAGCCACCAGTCAGCTCAGGAAATGTGTGTGAAACGGCGTTTCAAACCAAACTCACAAGTCCGAAAGAGGCCCAGTCTGTCCCGAGTTACAGCCAGTGCGCTGCTCACCAGCATCGGAGGTTGAGGGGGAGGAAGGGAGGAACTCTGGTGTTGTTGGAGAATTACTAAGCTTGTCTATTAAACACTAGAGGCGTCACTTGTTTTTATTTTCGTTGGCCAACTTTTTAATTGAACCTGGGATACAGAAAGATGGACTCCTACGAGATTTGAACTGAGATAAGGACTCATTAATTGCTGGTTGAACTGTGTGTTTTGTATTGAGCGCTTACTGTATTACACACTGTGGTGAGTTAGTTTTTTTGTGGTCTGTAGGTATATCATTTAATGCCATGACTTGACTCAAATTATCTTTCTCATATTGTTATAATTTGATATTTCTTCTCCTCCATTGATCATATATTAATTCTACCTAATTCATCAAGAAAGAACAGTGTAGTACTATCTAATATTGTGTTGGTCATACTATACAACGATTAAGCAGTAAATCGTTGTATATTTTGAATAACACAGAAGGTAAAGGGCTTAAAAATTAATCTCATATTAAATCACAATTGCAATATTGGTTAAAAAAATGCAATTAGATTATTTTCCAAAATCATTCAGCCCTACTTTTCATGAATGAATATTCTTTATTTGGGAAACAGAATTGCTTTAGTAACCAGATACAGTTTGAGTTAAATTGAGGTGAACTGAGAGTGAGAGATAAATGCTCTCACACAAAAACAAGACTGCAGCAGCACTGGCAGACAATACCAGCTCCCTCAAATCAGAATAATGACGCAATCCTGCGGAGCGGAGGCCTTCACAGCATTTGTCAGTTCAGATTCTGTGGACATGCTGATTAAATGGATTTAAGCAGTTGTTCAGTGAGGAGTGTACATCAATACAAGGTACTACGGTGATGCACGTCAGACTAAACTTCCTATAAAAAAATAGGTGGATTTATATTCTAAAGCCTAAAACCTGTCAAGTGTGCTCAGGCAAATTTATCAGTCTCTCTTTTGGAGTGTTAGCCAGCAGCAGTTCAACTAATCAGCCAGTGCATTACGAATGTAAGGTAGCCCTGTGAATTGAACACTTACAAAATTCTTACTCTTAATATTTCTTATATCTTTCATGTTGTCAGTCAAAATAGGAATGTTAAAAAGAGTAGCGACTCTATAGCAACAAAATTAAGTGTAGATTTTAGCTTGAAATCAAATAGAAATGTCACTTCAAACTGGATATGTGATGACCATTAAGCTGGTTCCAAAAGCTTTTTGCTTTTGTCCAACAGAGGTTTATCATACTTTGCTTCATTATACCACTTTGGCATGTTACCACAGCCCTTTCACAATACTAAATTAGAGCTCAGATGTAGTGTATTTCTTGGCCTTGGCAAGAACTGCAACTACATCAAATCTAACTCATGTGGGACAGCAAAATAAAATTCTTTCAGTATTTCATTTTTACCCTTGAAAATCAATACTGTCCTTGTGGACAAGCACCATAAGAATATTTATTTTCAAGTGATACAAGGCTCTGATTCATAGAAGCGGGCGAAGGCTGATGCATTGACAGTTTCAATGGTTAGATGTGTTAAAAACCAATGAATTATTTTTGCTCTAGTCCTGTAGATAACAAGTACTTGGTGGCTGATGGTATTTAGTGTAGGCCCGACCATATGCACAATATAATTTGATAAAGTGGGTTTATTCAATGGGTTGCCTGTGTGTGAAACATATATGACCCAGAATGGCTGCAAGTCAGTTATCTGACACTCAGAAGAATTCAATTCTGCTGCAACACCTCCTCACAACTTTTTAATCCCCTGACTTTTCATCTAGCACTACCACGAAGCTGACACATGTGGTTTTCAGTGAAATATCTCAAGAACTGTTGGATGAATTGCCATTACATTTTGGTACAGATGTTCATGTCCCACCCAGGATGAAGTGTAATAACTTTTGGTGATCCTCATCCAGCACCATCAACTGTTAAAATTTTCAATTTGTCCAATACTTTGACCATATACCCACAAAATAAATGACTTTCCCCATAAAAGTGGAAATTATAAATCACTTTGCTGATTGGAATAATTTTAATTCAAAGATTCATATAGTCACTGACTATTCACTTTGTCATTCACTTTTTTTAAGCTAATTGATCGCATCACCGTTCAGTGAGCCACCTGTCATTACAATGTTATATTTGGTGCTGGTCTTTACTAGTAAGTTCAGTCTGTTGCTGAACCAGCCAAATATTTGCAACAGAGCATCATCATAATGCGTACAGCTCATAATCTGGTTTCTGTGAGCTGCTTGGCAGTCTCTTAACTAAGACTATTTTCAATCTGAGCTGGTTTCATCAGCTGACTAGTCACGATTATTTTTGTCATCCCCTAACCCTAATTAAACCATTTAACTAATTATCTTTCAAGTGAATTACTGATCTCCAACACACAGCCTAACTAGCTAACGTTACTATTAAGTAAACAAGGTTTACTATTCAGAATGAACACCAGTATCAACGCCAGGGGTAAACAAGGGAAGGGAAGACAAGACAGCGTAGGTTACTCTTACATTTCACTGATTTATACAAAAGTTCTGTTTAACAAAGTTTTTTGCTTCGGAACTATATAAAATAAAAACAAATATAAAAATAAAGCAAGCAAGTACTATAACCACAACTGTACACTTAATGTGTATTTAGAATAATAAAGCAACAATCCCCTTTCATACTACTTCTGTAGTTTATTTTTCAAAAGTGCTTATAGGTTTTAGGTAGGGATGGGACGGTATGAAAATTTCATATCACGATTATAGTGACCAAAGTTATCACGGTTATCAATATTATCACGGTTTTGTTAAAAAGAGATGGAAATATTCAAAAAGAACTGATGCTCAGACTGACGTCTGATTCTCCTCTAAAAAATGCTATATTGCATGAGGTTGTACCTGCTACGGTTCGCCAGCAGAGACCGATAAAGTCCGCCTCTACCGAACATGCTCTTCTTCTATGAGAGAATTTGAGGTAGCGGCGAAACTAAAATGAACCCAACGGCTTCCGTAGGCCACCGGCAAGATGGCGCGCCGAACGGTCTATCATGGACACGAATCGCCGCTGTTTCTGGATCGGAAACCAGCTTTAAAAGCGCCAAATAAATTACCGACCCGATAGTAATTTGGTATTTTGTCCTCTTGGATGGCTGAAAAATCTCCTGATCACTGACACTGCCTTCCGCCATGTCTTCTCGCTCGCGACGACGTTGCATGCTCGCTGGCCGCGCCAGAATGATTCTGGCTGGATGGGATTTACTGCGAAGTTTTCAAAATCACGATAATCAAACACGGTTTTTATGATAATTCAATTTTAAACGATAATACTAACCGCTAGGACGTTTTATCGTGGTTTATCGTGAAACCGGTAATCGTCCCATCCCTAGTTTTAGGCAATAACTCAGTGGAGAATGTCCTGTAGGCTACATCACGAGCCAGATGTTCCTTGATGTACTTAAAACCATTACTCATCACTAATAGCTTTTTCAGTATTTTCAGTATGTGCTAATATTCAAATTCTACACAGTTGATTTCTTGCCTCAAAACCACTCAAATGAGTATTTAGTGATTATATAGCGTACAAAACTTGTAAAAATGAAAGCCGTTCTGCTGTCAGTAGTATTACAGTCAAGCAGTCATGGCAGTGAAAGCAAGACTTCCAAAAGGCCTTTCTGTAGTGCATTGCAGTTAGAAATAAACAACCAGAAATGTTCCTAATATGAAGATCGCTATCTCTCCCTTAAACGGCATCTATGTAACGATGCGTCAACAATGAAATTTCACGCCGCCAAGTTTTTATAGATGTTATCGATTACGTCAATTAATCGTCACCAGTGAGGGGAGCTCCTTCGCTGAAAGTTACTGATTCAGTCAGTGACACTGGTGATTCAGTTAGTAGTCAGTTCACTTTGTAGATTCATTAATGAGGACTAGTTTGAATATGTACTGAACACTAATGCTTGCCAGCCTTAGCTGTACTTCTCTTTAAGTGCTCATTACCAAATGTTAGCATGCTAACACGCCAAACTGAGTTGGTGAACATGGTAAACATTATACCTTGTTAACATCAGCAAGTAGCCCAAAGCACTGCTGTGCCTAAGTGCAGCCTCTAATGGTGCTTTCAGACCAAAAGCAAAGTAAGAATTGGGGGCGGTGCGTTTACATACAAAGTCAATGCCAAGACGCGGAGAGCCATGGCAGTGCCCCCTCCGCACCGCCCGACAGGAAATTGTGGCTCTCCGGGCCCCTCCACACCTCTCCGCATCTCAGAGAAACTTGCATAACGCTGAGTCGCGATAGCCTATCAGCGTTGAGATTATCCGGATGTCACTGATGGCTTCAGAGCACTGTGTGGAGAGGTCCAGGCAGAGCGGAGAAGTAAAACCCTGTTGGCCGATGGCGAGCTGTTTAACTGCCGAGGACAGAACCGGGAGCAGCTTTTGGACAAATAAACACCCGCAATCTGACTGAAATGCTCTGACAACTACACCTTTTACTTGCAGGAGGAGCTCGGAGTAAACTGCTTTTAAAAAAAAAAAAAAAAAAATCAGCGTTTTAAATAGTTTTTACAATTACAACATTGATTTATCTTCACTGGAGCTTCTCAGCAGCGAGATTCTATGCATGTCCAGTTCCACTGTTGTTAGCATCGGTTGTTACCCACGGCTTTGTTGCACTATTTCATATTTACATAAAAACCGGACAAATAAATATTAGAAATATTTTCCCTACATTGTGTGTTTATGGACTTCCCCTTCAAAACATGGGTTAGCTAACGCTAACTGCTTCACTTTCCAGCAGTTGTGGAAACTACGGACTTCCATTTTATTAACGGACACACTGTGATCTACACTGTACATTAACTGCCAGACTGACAACCAATTCACTTGCTTTTCCCGTCGCTTCTGCTGCTCAAGGTCTCTCATTCGCTCAACCACAAACTTGCTACGAACACACACTGCACTCCTTAAAAGACCCAATGAGACCCAACGCAACCCAACCCAATATGTTAGACAAATCGGCATCATGTTGTAGTTATTTCAGCATCAGCTTGATCAGTTTATTGCAATTAAATCACAGCAAAATGTTTGCTTTGGGTTCATATAGCTGTAGTAATTGCGGGTGTTTATTCGTGTTATCGTTGTCCAACGATTGTCCAACGATTGTCCAACGACGTCCAACGATAAAACTCCCACGGGGAAAGTTTGGTCTGAATGCACAGTGAGAGCTGCTAGCATGGCTACAGACTCTTGGCCTTGTTAAACTACAGTACTCAACAAAAAAGTGTCGGGGGAAGTAATTTCAAAAGTGGCTCACCTCATTGTGTAGAGAAGCGTGCCATTGTCGACTAGTCGTAGCAGTTTGTTAGGAGTCGTCATGTTGTGGGCCACCGATTTCTTTCCATTGTGGAAAAAGGTATCTGGAGTCCAGATCTTACTAGCCAGGAGGTTGTTGAGGGGTAAAACTTGCATGGGCCCGTCAAACTTCAGCCTCTCATCCCTCCAACTCTGACGGAAGAAGACATCGATCGTGTACTCCTGAGGGGGAGAGAGGGCAGAAGATTAGCTTGCAGTTTGCATTTGGTTGTAATAGTCCCTTTTCACAGCAGACATTTTGACTTGTCAAAGCAGGAAAAGCATAGGTCGAATTAATGACATTGATGTTGGCTGGATTCCTTTTATGTGAGCCAGTTCCATGGGTCAGACTGGGCCTCTTTTGGACTTGTGAGTTTGGTTTGAAACGCTGTTAATAGACATTTCCTGAGCTGACTGGTGAGTGACGCAGGCGCCGATCACCACATCACGCTTACCTTACTACACGTGTCCTTCTGTTATGCATTTTTCCTGTCTGTCAAAGCGGCAGATGGCCCGACGACTTCACCCACCACCACCAAGTTACCCGCGGGTGGCGGCTGCTACTTTCATTCTCTGTGTGACACTAAAGTTTCTGTAGTGTCAGCTTCTGTCAAGCTTAAGGCCATTGTACGACAAAATGTCAAGGTACAGCGTAACGTGCGAAATTGATGTTTCGTCTGCTTTACTCTTGCGTGTCATGTGACCAGAGTGTAATCACAGCCTTTAGAGATTAGAAAATCTAGTTTTATCATATACCAATGCGATATCGCAAATGTATGCAATTGTTCAGCCCTAATCTGCTGTGAAAAGGGTCTATTGTTCTGACAACTGCATGCAAACACTATGTAAAACTGTTACGAACAGCTAGTGACATGTGAAGTTACATGAATATGCAACATATGTATTTAAATCTTTTTCGTCATTGAGTTTTTATTTTAAAAAGACACCATGTCTATTGGGATAAAAGGGAGAAAAAAAAAATCAAACTACAATTAGTATTTTAATCATGTATTTTTAAAACTTTTCTTACATAGTAAACAAGTGACAAAAAATGATTGACAGCAAACAAATAAAACAAGAGATTTGTTGTGGCATCACCACTTGTGGCATCTGTATGTGAAACAGCTTTCAGTCATAGTTTTTAATAAGATGTTTTTACCATCTGTCAACAACAAACAGCTTCAACAGAACACAAACTGGCCAACACAAATGTAAACTAGCCAGCACATGTATCCTCTAACCACTATGATACACGTGCACACACAGATACACGTGCCATACCAGTTACAGGGCAATATATATGTAGATGTAGTAGTAGTAGTAGTAGTAGGAGTTATATATAGTTTTTGCATCATGTAGTCACTACTCTGTCAAGGATGTAGTGTTTATCTTTCAAAGCCTAACCACGGACTGTGACACAAATGAGCTTCAGCGAGAAACCTTGTAATACATCTGTTTCATGTTTTATTAATATGCAAACAAAGTCTTTATGTGTTGCCACAACACATGAAAAAGCAAATAAAATAAAATTAATGCAGGAAGTAGCCAGTCAAAAGGAATTTATTACACATTATCTATTCAATGGGATTTGGTGTCCTAGCAACAGACTACCCTCATCAGCTGCGTACAGCGGCTGTGCAGACTGAATGCAGCCGTGTTAACAGACTGAGATGGAAGTAAGCTGTCTGTATGTCATGCAACAGTACACATTATTGGTAATCAATAAAAGCGTTGCATTTCTCTCCCGTTTTTTGTGCTTTAGTGAAAGGGCTTGCGTACTGTACTGCTCACCAGTGAGTTGAAACAGAGTAGAAAACGTGTTTCTCAGTGGATTTAACAACAGGAAGTCATCATCCTCAGCAGGAGAGGTGTGCAGCTTCCACACAACACATCAACAGGGCTCCTCCCAACAGTCTGCAAACCTACAGTACCATTAAACACTGCATCTGTCCTCATAGAAGTGCTTAATTAAGAACTTCACGGACAGATAAAAGCAAGAGTGTATCCCTCAACCACTACGTTCATCAATTAATTGTAGTCTCTTTGGTGACGTCTAAGGTATCTACAGTCTCTACACATCTAATTAATTTATCAACTTCTACGCTAATTATACCACATTAAGTTTGGTCCTGAATTAGATGCCCAGTGCAGACAACAGAGGACTCTCCAGGTCACAAGAAAGACTGATGAACACACATGGACACTAGGGCACAGACTACATGGTGATTTATTGTTCTGTGTCCTCTGGATCTTCCACCAAAACTTTCCAGCAATACTACAAGAAACTTTGTTCTATCTTGGCACAGAAAGACCCAGCACCATTTAAGTCTTCATTACCACTATTAAACTCATGTTATGCACTTTATTCTTCCTGCCTCTTTAGGAGATTCAACTTCAGTGCCAAATCTCATCAGAGCAGTTTAAAACATCCAACGATGAATAAATAGACAAAAGTGTGCTTAGGCCAGCTGGACGAAGCCATCATTTATTTGTCTCCTTTAGACAGAAATCTCCTGTAAACACAGGGAAATTAATTTGAAGATTGAATGGCAGAAATGAGGATAAGCATAGTCAATCTCCACACAAGGCCAAGTGGCACAATCAAATTCAAGTTCAAATGCCAGCTGGTATTGCTCCAGGGACTGAGTGATTGATTTCTCCTTGACAGAGGAGACAGAGTGGAGCTTCTACCAAACAGTTTTCTTCTTTTATAGTAGCGAGGATCAAGAATGGATTTACTGTAGCAAACAACTGTAAATTAAATGACATTTTAAAAACTCATTCATGGCACTTGAATGACAGTGTTACAAATGGATGAATACAGAATCACTCCTCACACACAGACACACAGACACAGACACACAGACACACACACACTTAAATGTAGTTGTCTTGGGCTGCATTAAGAAATTTTTATAATTAATCTGCTCGAGATCAATGACTGATCGCCCACTGAGACTGTCTGTGACATGTTTGGCAGGCTAGTGGAGCAGAGGTGGGCTGTGGTCGCTGTTCTATCCAGACAGACTGTCACCAAGCTGGAAACTGCTAACACTCCATCAGCGACACAGGTTGAGCTGGGAGAGGCGGTGGGGGTGGACACCCTTAACCCACAAGGCGAAGGTGATGTGGCCAACAGAGCCAATCAACAGTGCCAGGAGCTGCAGCCGTGTGTGAAGCCTCCGCTATGGCTCTACTTTTGGGGTAGCAGTACTCAACAGCTCTGGCAGCATGGGCATGGAGGTTGAGCACTTTTAACGGGGCATTCACCCATCCTTGGATATAAAGCCAACAGAATGGTGAACTGTTAATCCGGGGCGATTCCCCACACTGGCAAAACTGGTACGCCAGTACCTCTGCATACCTGTATTGCCAGTGCCACCTGAGTCTGTGTTTTCAGCGGCTGGACTGATCGTGACTGGGCTGTGCTCCCTTCCGACACAGTGGCACCCAGATAATCTTATGCTGCTCCCAAGTGGCCAAAAAACAAAACAAAAAGCAGGTTTAAAGAAGCAATGTTTAAGAACTAAGACTACAGGTGGAAAACCTGATAGCTTCCCACTCAAGGGGGCAGTATATCTCATGTCAGGTCACATCTGCTTCTAACTGCCCTTAGCTTATTTGCTCAGATAGCCATGCAGCCAATTTAGCAGTCCTATTAGCTGACTGAGTCCAGAATGGGCACCAGAACAAGAGCCGAGCGTGCGGGACAGAGCACAGCCTCTGAGACAAACTGAGGCCAGTTTGAGACAGGGAATACAGCTGATTTACAGCGGCTGTAGTTTAGTGAAAGACAGAAACTTGAATTCAGAAGGTGTCATTATGTATTTTTCTGTTGAATAAGGAAAAATTTTATTTTTAGTCAATTTAATCCAAAATGAAAGAGTAAATGTCTAAATGTCTTTAGTTTTTGTTCATTTATTTCAAAGTCTCTCTCTCTCTCTCACCTTCCATTCACCAGCCTTGTGCAGAGTTTTGCGGTAAATGCCTTGCTGCCGCATGTCGAGGTTCCTCACGTGTCTATTTCAAGTAGCCAGCTATTTTAAAACCGTGATAAATTATCCGAAGGTCCCGCGAGGTGTGGACAACTCTGCACAACACTGTTGAAGCTGGGGCTCAGTCTGTTCAGCAACTGCCACTGCACACATACATGCTACAGCTACACATGCGCACTGATGACCCAGGGTTGGGATTGGAATTTAGTATTTATTCACGCACTTTAAAAACATTTATTGAAAGTTTTATTCTTTTTACATGTTTTATTTACAGCAATAAATGTTGAAAGGTATATTGTAATAGGCTGTATATTAACTTTTTGGAAGAAAACAGATAGTTCTCTGTAAATAACATTGTGTTAGTACTTCAAATATATATATTTGCTTATTGTTTGGAGCCCTATCTAAAATAAAAATAAAAACTAATGAAAAACCCAAAACTACAATAACTTATCTCTATAGACACGTCCAGTATGCTTTCACATACTGTGAGCTTCAAAGTGCACAGTTAGTCTTTTACCTATTTCAGCATCTACTGCATCACTCTGGAGAAGTTGTAAAGGAGAAGGCAAGTCAGGTTACATTTAATGGAGTCACCTTATTTGTTGCGTAACACATATGAATGCAACATTTTTTGATATTCTTGTATAACTTAAATCGCATATACCTGTTTTTTTCTGCCACATGCAGTGCAGAACCTATTAAATTGAAATGAATTAGGTAAAGCAATATCTGTGTTTAATGATGTAGAAATGACTGTCCTATATGCCATAACTAAATGGGTCTCTAATGTTCTCAAGTCGAGGTTAATTACTGAACACTTTCAGTAAATACTGTAGGATTGTGACAGCAGTGCTTCGCAGGACAAGAAGCACAAACAGATAAAAATAGGATTTATAAAACAAGAGGAAGAACAAGCATGTCACGCACACAAACATGTCTCCTTTGCTCATATGTGATTGTGCGTCTCAGTGGAAGAGGAGCAGCCAATAGCAGGGCTGAAGTAGTCAGAAAATGATGAGAATGAAAGGAAATGAGGAAAATGATAGGAACAGCTGATATGGTGGCAGTTAAGGTAGGATGTACAGCAGACGGTGCTAAATGAGGCTAGACGGTAAAAAACGACAGTGTCTGGCTCTCTGATAATGGCAGGAAGGTTGTGTCTAATATCTGATAGAATATTAATGCAGCCTTTTATCTTAAATTAATGAGTTCATTAAATTCTAAACATTTAGTTATTAGATCACATTTTAATAATGTCATCGCATTTTATTTTTCATTCGGTTTTACTCAGCAGAG
Source organism: Lepomis macrochirus (assembly GCA_024633595.2). Classification (NCBI taxonomy): domain Eukaryota; kingdom Metazoa; phylum Chordata; class Actinopteri; order Centrarchiformes; family Centrarchidae; genus Lepomis; species Lepomis macrochirus. The sequence continues at coordinate 24,531,646 of JALXJV020000021.1, read as the reverse complement.
CTGGAGTTTGTTTTTTCCAAGGAAGAAAGCATACTAAAGCAAATTATTTTTTATTTTCGTTAACATTACATAATAGATCAGTTGGGAGTTGAGATGATACTATAATTTGTAATAGTTTTGGAAATATATTCAGACACATATAGTGGTTGCACTTGCTGATTTGCATATCATGAAATACTGGACTAGTGGCCTTGCTGGAGGTCCGCGTTCTGAGTGACCTTCTAGTTGTCCGGTGTTCTTACATGGCTAAAACATGATATACACATCTTGCGTATCTACATTAGCTGACTGATTTGACAAGTTTGATTTAGTGCCCCTGACAAGATACTACACTGTGCGAGAGAGCAGTTTCCTCAGTTTATTGTGCAGAAATGTTACGTGTGATATATGCTGTGATGTCTTGTTTCTGACAGTACACAGCAGACCAGATAAAACATTCTGATTAGCTGGTGTGGGGATAATACAGACCACTTCCTGGAGGCAGTGTATCTATTCAACCTGGCTCTTCTGAACTTCACACTCTGGGAATTGTAATGATTAGTCAAAGATTTGATTAATGTCTTAATTACTAATCCATCTTGCTCTCTGGTTGTCAATTATTCTCTCTCGCTTCGCTTCTTGTGTGCTGTTCACCTTTCCCTGCTGGGAGTGTAACCTGTATGAGGCTTGCACTGAGCTGTGAATCCCATACCAACTCCAATTATCTTCAGCGTTCAACCGCTTCTTCAGCTCAGAGGCATAAACATGTTTTAGCACTTCACTGTGTCACACTAACATTTTTTTCCCACAAATATAATCAGCCTTGAAAGGGGCAAACAAATAAAGGATATGTAGCAGTGAATATGTTTATGCAATCATGTTAAGACAGTGAAAACATAATGCATTTTTAAAATCCAAAACATGTTATTCTGTTCTCAGGGAAATGAACACAAGTGACTCACATTCAAAGTATAGAAGAACAGTGTTCATTATCTGCAACCCTATCTCCTAGCAATTATTTTCATGTACCACTAAATGGCTGATATGGTTTGAAGCGGAACGTAATTGCTGTGTGGATTATGTTGATGGATAATATTCAGGAAGTGCTACATATGTTAAGACTCCAGACTTGGAAATCCTGTTGATTGTTTGGGCCCCTGTTAAATAGCGTGTCAAATGATCACAAATCTGACAGAAATTTGGTCTTTAATCTAAAATTAGTCTGTGGTCAACTCTGGGGTAAAATTGGGCTCCGTCTACTAGTGTCAAAAATACAGATTTTTCGATACATATCGACTTTGAAACTGTTTCAAACGCATCAATTCCATCCTACCAGCTGCCCTTCCTCGCTCTCTCTTCTCTCCAACAGAGAGTGGACATGCACACAAGTGCAGTGCCCACATAGCCCCGCCTCCTCTGAGTAACTCTCAGTGCTGTGTTTTTGTCACCACTTGTCTCATTCGCGACCAAAGAAAGGCAAAGGACACAAGCAAGCCAATATGTAAGTGCTAACTAAAGCTGCTAACACAACAAATTTTGCAAAGTGCCTGAAGGACCAACCTCCATGAATTTCAAGAGGTTGGTGAGAGCTCCTATTTTAACATCACCAAAGCATTAAACAAGATGGCCAAGTAAACTCTTTTTGATAAGTGTTTCTCGTATTTGTCCTATTAGTGATAGACAGATTAATCAGTTGCCTGATTAATTTGTCTTGGCTGATACCTGCACTCACTGAGGCCTATATATCATCCTAAATGATGCAAATCTAAAACCATTACTGGCCAGGATTAAATATATATTGTTTACTGTAGAGAATAATCCATTTGAATGACGTCACTTCTGACAAACTGTACCTTGTTCTCCCTTAAACACCAGTCACATTCTGAAATCTGCATTACCCAATTTGTTTTTCTATTTCATTAATTAATAAAAATTCCATCTAAAACAACGTGTTAATGGCTAAAATAACTTGTATCAAATTGTACTCTGCATGGAATAATGGAATCATATATGACATTGTTTTAATACTGGATTTTATATCGCCCATCATCAAAAAACGATGAATAATGTCTTCCTACAACAATTTGCTCCAATGTATATTTCGTCATGAATATGATTGCAGTTGGGTATTCTTCTCTGTGCTCAGAAAATAAAAAAATAATCATGTTGAATTTGAAACTAGGGCCAATACAATAGGCTGCTCCTAATAAAAAAATCACTTCCTGCCACTTGATTGATATGATTGCAGAGCACTGATATCTTTTTTTACCTGTGGCTGCCATTTTCACAAAATATGGGGTGTTGAGGCGCAAAACGACTGTGCCTGCTCTGCTTTCAAGTTGTTCTCACCCTGCACATGAATCATGTTGTGACACTGGGGAACATAATGACATGTATAGTGAGTGGGGAAAAAAATGAAGCTCTATTTTAGTATAGCTTTGTTTTCTTAAAGGCACAGAGAATCTATAAGACATTGAAAATTCTTGTGACAAGGGGCTTAATTAGGCTTCAAGTCTTCGAACAAGGTTAACATGATTGATGCAAAATCCACCTTCAAATTTTAGTAACACAAACAGCCATCTGTTCTGTTGAAAAGACCTTGAACTGCTCACGCATTTTGGAGATTGAGTTACCTGAATTTTGAGCACATGGCTGTGTGCTGAAAATCTCAGACATTCCATGAAACGTTTCCTCCCAGAGATTGTGCAATCCTGGTGATCTGGCCATCACTGACGTCCTTGTCAAAGCAAGGTTCAGCACAGTACCTGTGACAGCCTCAATCGCTTCCCGTTTCATCAAAGCAGACATGTCAAATCCCACCATGAAATAGGTAAATGTGCCGCGACATTGCATACATGAGATGTGACTCCACAGACCTTCTGGGGAGGAGTGGGGTGGGGGTGGGACAGTGAAAAGAGAGGCTTGTGGTAGAGAAACACACCCACCTCCTTATCAGAGATCAGCATCAAGATCATAACCCACATTCTGGATCTTGGTGTGACACACTGCAGAACTTTGTTGTGATCAGATATGACTCTAAACAAAATGCCTTGTTATTGGCCTAATGTTTCACTTAGATTACATAGCCTCCCTCCTGTGGCGATAGGGAGATTTTAAAGGCAGATGTGGCGTATTGGGGTCCAAGTGAAGACTGAACGAGTTGCCCTCAGGGTGAGCGAGAAGCAGACATTTCTGGGACACTTGATGTTACAGAGATGGGTAATTGGTACACTGGATTTACACGACAAAGTATGTGATGCCTAGGGTACAGAGTGTGCTCTGTCTAGAAACATCTCAGTGTTAACGCCACATTTTTAGCCATGCTAGTGGCATGGCCCTAGGGATGGCAGTGGCGGTCGGTGTACCACTTTGATCTAGAATGAAATGTCATGACAATGGAGGGATGGATTGCAATGAAATCCAGAGCACTGAATCCTATTAACTTCGTTGGATCCCCTGACCTCTCATGCAGCCAGTAGCAGGTCAGAATTTTCACTTACCTATGAAATACATGTACATCTACAAGATTGATTGCACAACATTTTGCACACGTTCATGGTTCTTAGACGATGTATCCTATGTATGGATCCAGTCGTGGACCAAGTACAGAGACCCCGTACTTGAGTAAAAGTACAGATACCCTTTTTAAAAATTATTCCACTAAGTAGAAGTCTTGAAATTAAATGTCTACTTGAGTCAAAGTATAAAAGTACCTGCTTTTAGAAATACTTAAGTATCAAAAGTAAAAAGTACTACTAGTACTTGAAAAATGTCTTAAACGATCAAAGTTGTTACCAAACTGTTGGGTAGTTTAATTTGTAACAAAACATGTTTTAGAAACTCATATGTTAAATTTCGTATGTTTTGTGTATGAAAATCGTAATTTGTAAATGTAGATAAATGTGGTGAAGTAAAAAGTATATTTCCCTCTGAGATGTAATGATGTTAAAGTAGAAAATGGCATGAAAAGAAAATATTCAAGTTATGTACAAGTACCTCAAATTTGTACTTGAGTACTTAATTACTACAGTACTTTAATAAATGTACTTAATTACTGACATTAGCTCTAGAGCCACCAGCAGGATGTAATTTATTCTACACGGAAGCACTAGTATGGCTGTAGACTCTTAGTTTTGTTGCTCTTATTTACATTTCATAGAATTAACTAAGTACTTCAACAAATGTTTAAAAAGATTTTGAATTCAAGGTCACCTGCAGTTGATGTGGTGAAAGCGAACTAAACTATTTAGAAAATTACACTTTTTCAAAGACTGGTAGGTAACAAGAGCCTTTACAGAATGTGCAGAAGCACTCCCTGACTGTATTAAATGCCAAGCACAATCCAGTGCTATCTTAGTGTGCATGTGCTTTCTCTAGCCCTCCCTCCCACAAAGCAATATGCTTATCTCAATCCTCTAATCCTTAAATGCTGGCCCATTCAATCTAAAACACAAGCTTTAAATACATTTCTTCATGACATTTTTTTTACAGCTTCAAGGTAACTAATTAATGCCAGCCTAGAAATCTGCATGGATAACCTGTTTTTCACTTTCATTTCCACATTGACATAAAAGCCTTTTAAACTTTGAGTGTGTATGAGCGCAGATGGACCAGCAAGGGTGAATCTGGGTTACATTTCCAGCTTTGTATCAAAAGCAAAGTTAAATGACACTTTTTAAATCCAGCATACAGTTGATTTTCTTTTCTTGATTCAGATGACTAGATAGCTGCCCCAAATAAATCTGTTAAACTCTGGTGAATTGGTTCTGATACAGAACTTTCCTTTGGTGAACACATCAAGGAAATATCTTTAAAAGCTTCTTTCCACCTCTGAAATACCTCCAGGACTAGTAATTTCCTCTCCTTTAACTGACCTAGAAAACTGGTCCATGCTTTTGTTTCTTGGAACTGTTTACTGCAGTGCTCAGTACTCCGAGGCTGTCCCATTCACTCTCAAATAACACCCGACTCATTCTGAACTCAGTAGCCTGGAAACTCATGAACCAGAAAACACGATTGCACGACCCTGACCTACTGCAGACTTGCCTTCATTGGCTAGGAGTACCAGAACCTGTGTCTTCAAAGCCCAAATATACTTTCTAAAAATAATTAGAACTCACCCTCAGTACATCACACATTTACCTGATCTGTAAACCTGGCCCAGCTCTCTGCTCCTAGACAGTCCTTGTTATTCTCCAAACTCAAAAGAAAAACCAAGCCATCCTCCTGCCCACTCACTCAGAGGGTCACATCCCTTTTGGAAACAGGCACCGATTGCAGCAATTCAGACCACTCATTAGTAAAGTCCAAAGTCAAGACCTACTTATTTAGTGCAGCTACTATCCAAATTGCGCACTGTACTGTATTAACGTCAGCCTTGTACTCTCATTCCCTCAGAGCTCCCAGTGCTGATCTGTGACCAAAGTTTTATTGCCGTGGATATTACGATGCATACAATTTAGGCTTGTTTACAGTATCTGGCTAGAGCTATTCACTGAGTTCACAACAATGTAAACAATAAAAGGTTAAACCGATACAGCCAAAAAGGTAGATGTAAAGGGGAGAAAAGATTTTAGCTTTAGATTCCAAATATATCACAGATGTAAAAGATAAAAGGTATGAAATCTACACATATCACAAAGCAGATATTTACAGCTACGTGTTTTGCAAGATGATACTGAGTTGTCTGTTCCATACTGTGATGCTTCCTGAAAGCTAAAGCCTGATCATCTTTTGAGGCTAGACTGTGGAAAATCTTGAAAGGATATGCTTGAAGCCTTTATGCAGTGTTCTTGTGCATATAGAGAAAACACAGCGTAGCCTGGGGCCAGAATGAGCCATGCTTGGGTAATGATCAGTCAAATCCTGACATCCAAAACTGACTAAGCAATGCAGAAATTCGATATTTTGGTGCTGGTGTTTCCACATCTGGGAACAGTCAAAACCTTGGAAGATACTGTCTCCACTGATATTGATTACAAGATGAAGGCGTGAGTGTGTATGGATAGGAATTTCTCCCTTTAACAGCAAACAGAAAACACCTGCTGTGACCTCATATTTGGCTCTGATCACAACACTACCTCAAGTGGCTTACCATGTCCTGTGCAGCCGTCATGTCTGCCACTGACTGTACTCGGTGCCGTTGATTCATGATGTTGCCAAGTGGAGCATGCAATGAGAATAAAAGACTGGGGCTAGAATTGAGCCTTGAGAGACCCTAAAAAGGGATATCTGCTGAAAAAAGATAAAGCATTGTCCATTGTTATACATTAAGAGAGCTAACACTATCTCAGAAAGCAGGTTCAACATATTGTGGTCAGCATACTGTATCTTCAAAATGGCAGAAATGGCCTCAAAGTGAGTTGAGATTATAGTTGAGCTGTAGAAACGTTACTTCAAAAAAGGCAGCGTTTGTAACAAACAGCCAAGCACATGCAACACGGACACATCCAAGTGTTTCTCTCAAGATCAACAAACGACTGAATTTGAAACTTCTAAAAACAGGAAGCAATTTTACAAGATATGCTTCTGAGGTGAAAACGTGTCAAAACAGTGTTAGACAGTTACCGTAATAAAAAGGTGTAAAAACTAGCGTCTGCCAAAGTCGTTTTGTGCTATATGTTCATCTCAGCATCCTCCTCCATTGTATCTGTCCCTCGTTCTAATGTACAGATGAGCTACATCTACAGTAAATCAACAGAGAAGTATGGGCACCTGTCAGTTCCTGCACCTCGAGGTTAAGAAAGTCTTTTATATTCAGAGTCGGCCACATGGCACCCAGAGCTGCGCTGATTGAATGCTGTTTGTAGACTTCTAAATCAATCACGCTGAAGAATTTCAGTGTAGTTAATATGCAAAGATAGCGGCTAAATAATGTAAGCAGCCTACACTGTGTGTGAACAGCTGGGGAATGGTACAAGTTCACTGATCACAGTGCTACGTTTATATTGACAAAATGCTGGTCAATATACGGTCTCTGCCACAGTTATGGCCTGACCTGTGATACTGCCCATAAGGCACTCTTGAAGTTTGGTTATTGGGGACATTTGATCTGCACGTAGTTATGTTAATATAATTATGCTAGTTATGTTCTTTTTTGTGTCATGCACATAGTCTCCAACACTACTGGAGGGTTGAACCATCTGGTTAATTGCCTTCTCACAAACGAGTGAGTTCAAAAGAAAAGTGGTTGTCTCGAGTCAAATGCCAAAGTGTGCGAGCTGACAGTAGGACGGAGCAGCTGCGCAAAACACAACTTTAGAGGTCTGAAATGTACTTATGAGATGTGTAAAAAATATTTTCGGTTCATTTTGAAACTATGGCGGAGCAAATTAGATTATGGTGTGCCGCCATGGTCTCGTTCATTTATGGGAAACACTTGTAAAGGTGTTCTACTTACATACTTTTGCTTTCTACCCCGCCACTGTAATAATCTTAAAATAAGACCATGAGATCCTCATCGACAGCCTGAACATAAACTGGTCCGGAGAAGTTTATGTGTAGAGACTTGTAACAATATAGAACAGCCCTCAAGTGAGACCCTCAAATCAAAGTTCTCCATAACACACTAATGTTGCTATGTCACACAGGCTGTCGGGCCAGGTCATTGCTGAGCCGGATAAACAACTCAATGCTTAAGGCGTTCAATTAGAGCTGCATGATCAAATATGTCAAATGCCGCATAAGGTCCCAAGACAAAGCAAAAACCATCTCCAGCATCTGCTGTTTAAAGGAGGTCATCTAGGGCTCGCTACAAAATTTCTCCAAAATAGTGCGTTTTAAAAAGAACACTTTGATGAAAGACAACTTTGTCATCTTTTGCTCCTGGTAAAGACTACACTACAGTTGTTTGTTTCTTAAAGATATTTGACTGTTATAGCTGAAACTCTCAGTTCCATTTAAATGGAGGCTCAAGACTTTTTCTTTTTGCTGATGCCTTTTATTAAATCCAATGTGAGACTTTTGATTAATGTCTTATAATGCACTAACTTTTCTTTTGTCTTGTTTTTCTTTTTTCTATTTAACTATTTTTAATTGAATCCAAATGTATTTTTATATTGCCCTATGTTGCTTTTTTGTAAAGCACTTTGAATTGCCTTGTTGTTGAAATAAGCTGCACAAATAAACCTGCCTTGCCTCTTCTAGCTGAGTAGTGAAATTAACAATGTGTAATGCCTAATGGCTAATACCTGCACAACAATCTGCTGTCAATGACATTAGTATTTATGTTTTCAGTCTGATTATATTACCCAACACTAATTGTCCTTTTTATTGTGAAAACAATATTATCATATTAGATTGTTTAATATTGTCCAGCTCAAGTAGGTTGATGTCTGTAATTAAACAAGACTGGGTTTTTTCAGTGTGTAGAAGTGTTGCATATATTAAAGAGAAGAAAATGTGTCAGTAGATAACTATATAGAGAAAATAAATTACTGGGACCAACAGTGTCAGAATCATCTGTAACGGAGATCGCAGGAGCAACATCAGGACAGGTGGAACGCCTCATGCAGAAAGTGGCTTCCCTTGAGTCCAACACAAATATTTGTTTGACATGTCTGTCAGACTGTGGCCACAGAGAGTAAGAAAACATGAAAACAAGAAGTTGCTGTGGTTGGTTACCTACTATTTAACATATAGTGTTTTTTGATACATATTGATTCTGAATATTTCAAACGGTTTTCCCACAGTATCGATCCTGAAAATGTACTTTTCTTCTCCCGGACAGCGAGCTGTTACACACACACCGCTGCAGGGCCCACACAGCCCCGCCTCCTGTCCCTCAGAGCGCTTTCTTGTCGTCTCATTTGCACTGTTTGAATTGCGTTTTTTTCCCCTTGCCAGAGTTGACGGCACAGAGCGGCGCTGATGTAACGTTAAGAGTAAAGCACCTGCAGGACCAACATGCCGTGCTCTATAAAGAATGTCTCTCCCCTTTCAACATCACTAAACTATTGAACAAGATGGCCCAGTAAACTATTGATAGGATAATTGTCCTGTTGTTTGCCTAACAGTAAGAATGAGGATCGTTAATTTTTATTGATATTGAAACTCTTATTGAGACTACTTAATGATCAGATTCTTTTTTGATACCACCATTGATACTTTACTATTATTTGGTGACAGTTATTTGGTAAGACGAGATCCAACAGACATGAGGTAGGCCTCTATGTGGAAAATATTCTATGTGCAATAACATTGTAATATAGTGAGGTGACATATGAGTTGTGATTTATAAACATTGAAGTGTGCATATTAACTACTTGATTGTTTTAAATTAATTGTAGGATTAGACTTTAATATTTTAAATACAGCTAAATGTTGTTTCTAGAGCAACATTAATGTTTACAACGGCAAAGTCATTATATATAAGCTCATAACATCAGTCTGTATCAGTCTCTCCTCCCCTCCTCTCTGTGCTGGTTTGGCTCAGCCAGAAGCTGAGTTTACAACAATGTGCCAAATTTTAAGACTACAGACGAGTCTATGCTACAGACACACAGCTTTCTTTTTAGCTTGTTTGTAACATTTGGCTAACTGCCAAGCTAACGTTTGCTGTGCTTGTATAAAACATACAGGATGACAAAGTGAGGACAAAGATAATTAAATTAACCCTTTCTATTTCATATTTACCTTACATGCAGGTGTACTGATATAGTATTGTGTTTATACTCACAAAGGTTTTATTGCACATACTTACAGTAACAAACATAGCTGTCGGCAGCTCGAGTAGTTTGGAGCTAACGTAACTTCACCGTCTCCGCCGCGATGGCGCGGCCTCTCCCTTTGCTGGCCGCTGTGTGTGTATATGGAGGAGCCGACAGAGAGCAGCAGAGGCTACAGTACTGGGCCTGGTTAATATCGTGTTTCGGAGCAATCAATAAAGAAACATTAGTTTTCTTATCCATCACGTTTCAAGTTGAACCTGATTTGACGCTCGACCCATAACGTTACATTATAGGACCCGCTAGGCTTGATAGCAGTATCAATAAGCTCTGACCTTACTGATTTTCGGTTTTAAGACATTTTGGAACCAGGTCCTTTTAGAACCAGGTATGAAACATCCCTACCTAACGGACATGTATAATTCTCTAAACTAAGCTAATCCCCCTCAGAGCTGTCAGTGGGGAATCTCAGACAGCAGAGTTTCAGTTGACTAAGGTCAGAAGTATATTAACTGATGCTGTTCTGCTTAACACAAAGTACTATTAACTTTACTTACTAAGGTAGGTTGATAAGATAATTCAGTAATTATATTCAATAATGTAATCAATGTTGTGTTTTCCCCTGTGGTATCGAAAATGGTATCAAATATTGATATTTTTCAAGTTTTTGTATTTAAGTTAGAAATTCCAGTATCGTGGTAACACTATTACCCTATTAACTATATAGTTCACGTCAATGTTGCAGTGCCATAATTTATATTATATTTTCCCCTTAGCAAAGCTAGAAACAGCTAAAACTGGTGGGATGGAGGGGATAGGGTGTTAAAATATCAAATATATTGATTGAAAAGACTGCAAAGGAATATTTCACTATTATGCCACAAGCTGTAACTTCCAAAGAAACTCTGTGAATCAGACTCCAGATGAAAAGGTCAGGAAAACACGGCGGTGTGTGTGCAATCCTAGCTGATTAAACTGTGTTATTCTGCAATGGACGTTCACATGTTGCACAAGCCAAAATGACAAATGTTCTCCAAGTAAAACAATTACAAGTAAAGTGAATACAGACCGATTACCTGCTTAGATGACTCATTGTGATGATTGGAGGAAGGAGAGGAGAAAAATACTCACCATGTCTGTATCCGACACTGGCCCGAAACTCGTCACATAGATGTTTGTTCTGACTTCTGTCACGCTCTCTGAGGAAAGAGAAAATAAGGACCGGAAAATATTACAGTGCAGTCCATATACAAAAAGCTTTTACTGCGGCTTTGTCTTTGTTAATCTGATTGTTTGTGTACATGACAGTGAAGTCTGCCGAATGGCATTTAACTAAGCTGTTTCACACAAAAATTCAATCATAAACAAGGGTTTGAGGCACATAAAGAAAACCCTGAAAAACTGTAGATTTATGAACTCTCACTGAAGAATTTCTGCCACTTAATATCTGGATTCTTACTGTGTTAATGCGTCATTTTGCCACAGATGACAAGTTTAATATAATGTTGAATCAATAATGTTCGACATTTCCTAAAATGTAGACTAAGTTTTGCTAGACAGCATTGGGTAGATCACTCCCGACAATTTGGCCCAGGTTTTTTTTTCAACCTCAATTTAGGGGCAAAATGTTGCTGTGATTGAGTCTTTAGTTCAGTAAAACTACCATGTGTTTGGCTCAAGCAAGTTTTGCCCACCACAGCATAAAATCTGCTTTGGGCCAGGCCCAAGTCTGTATCTTTGGAGAGAAGACATTCCTTTTTGACCCAAAATATTTTTAGTTAGTCTGCCCCAAAAACATTTAACAGTTCCCAAGGGACTACTGGCTCAGGAATAAAAATGCAGCTGGGCATTAAGGATGCGTGTCTGTGTTTATTTTTTATTCAAATAACAAGCACACTGCTGCCATTACACAAATCTATACAGACATTATAATCACATTAGGCATGATGTAGACTATTGTAGTATGAATCTGCCATGACTGTTGCAAGGCTTTTCTGCTCTGTATATTCCTAGGGCCAATGTAGTTCTTTAATTATAATTACATGTATCATTGCACGTTGTGTTACATTACAAGCTCCATTATTGCTGTTGTCACAATGATTTATAAATCATTCTTCACATACTAAGAATGACCAAATTGATCATTATACAGTAAGTTTGTCAGGGCTTTTAAAAGTGTGATTAATTATGAGCTGTGGAATAATTGTATCCAAATACTTCACAAATTATTTTAATATACAAGTAGGGCATGATGTGAAAGTCGTGACAGATCAAAATGTGCCCTCTTCAGTGTGGGCTGAATCAGCTCCTCTGGGCCATTGGTGAGACAAATAGCTGCTCCCAGCGGTGCAACAACTAGAGAGTGATGAGTCTTTTCTCCGAAAGTGAATAGATCCCCGGCTCTAACTGTGTCCCAGATCTAAGCGACCACCCACAGGTGAAGTCTCCAGTTCTTTGGAAAATGCCCCCCCTTGGGGAGGAGATCCATTTCCACATTAATCATTCCTGTGACACAAATAGCTCTCACAAATATGTGATTATCACAACTCCAAGTCAGCAGTTTGCATGGCTGGCATAGGCGAGGGAATAGAATGCATAGCCCTGTTTCTGTTTACAACAATGCACCAGAGCATATAGACACCACTGAAAATTCAATTTAATGGTGTTCTCCAGTTTCTATCCACTCCATTTGACTGAGATCGCCCCACATGACTGTTTCTAACAAGGACTGTGGATGGTGAGTCATGGGGGTGGCCAACAGGAGGAACATTGGTAGTCTTTTTCATGTACATGTAGAAGATCTCGACTATGACTGAAGAAAGCCCCAAGTGGGGTGTGTGTTTGCAGGTATCAAAAAACTATTGATGGACTATTGATATCCCAAAATATATCTATTAGCAGGGTTTTTTGATCCTCTGCCTTTCTGTTAATAGTTTTAGTGTTTATGTAAATCACATTATGTCTAAAGCTGCAGGGTTGTCGTGTGGGGTACCTCAGGGTTCTGTCTTGGGACCCATCCTCTTCCTTTTGTATACATTTCCTCTAGGACAGATAATTAGTCAATTCAGTGACATATCTTACCATCTGTATGCAGATGATATTCAGCTATACTGCTCATTCAGAGAAACTGAGTTCCATAAATTGTCTTCTTTAATTAACTGCATGACCAGTATCAAACAGGACCGTGTCTGCGTGTCAGTGTTGCGCCACTGTTGTAGGGTAGGGTAATGTTATGTGAATGGAAACATCCAACAAGCTAACACACATTAAACTACATCAACCAAATGCGCGGATCACTGGGATGAGGAATAAACAAACCAGAGCCCAACTCCTTATCCCAGCTGCTTCCAAGCCAATACTATATAATACTATATTTCAAGCAGCCTTTAGATGCAAAAAGAGAACAGGTTGAATAATCACTGAAGCAACTGTCATATTATATTACATTAGCTTATCTAGCCAAGGTGTAACTAATTGTAATAACTCATACTGCACAATTTATTTTGTATTTTTGGTTTCACACCATAAGAATTCTTACTGCGACACATATATATTTATTTCATAGGTGTCATTTACAATGGGGAAGCTGGGGACATGTCTCCATCACTTTTTTAAAAAGCATTTGTTGAATGTGTTCTGAAAAATGGCTTGCAACAAGAAATGTTTAAAAACAAATGAAAATGCTCTGAGAAAGGTTTATTTGCACAATAAGAAAACAACTAAGTTAACTTAGTTAACTTAAGCTAAAAAAACAAGCTGCTGATTACTGCATTACATTCTGTTTGAATTGTCACATGAATTCACTGAAAATATCTCCAGAATGCAGGAAATTAAGTGTTTGATGCTCAAACCCCCAGACCCTCCATTTATATCAGCATTGAATATTTGAATTGAACCCAATATTGTGCATGTGAGCTAAGTGTATTGTTACACCCCTAATTTGAACACCTATGTTCCCACCACTTATACAGCATTGAAGTTGGCATTAAATTTCATCTTAGGTGGTATTAAAAAGGTCTTAAAAAGTCTTAAATTTAACTCTGAGAATTCTGGGGGTACCCTGAATTTCTTGTATACACTGAGCCACCAATGGTGCTGAGGACTGGCACTTCACACACACCACACACGACAGTTAAAGAACACGCAAGAATATTTTCCAGAAGTAATTATATGTTGTCGCATATAAAACGCAATTGCACCGGAATTCCGGCACACGCCGGAGAACTTTAAGCCCTGTGTTCTTGTATGTAGGTTTTCCTGTGTTTGTTGTGTGTCTCTTGTGCATCTGGTGGAAAACCCTTTGTTTCAATTATCACACACATCTTTACGTTCACTCACTGCACTAAAAGAAAAAGGAAAACATCATGACTGTAAGCCCTCAGTGGTGCTGGCCTCACCATCTCCTTGCCCTTGGAGATGTGAACCTCCATACAAAGGCAGAATATGACATTAACGTCTCATGCCTGGTTCCTCTCTCTGGTTGCTGTCATGGAGTTCAGGTCATCCAGCCTGGTAGTCACGCTCGTGGCTTCGGCAGCAAGCAGTAGAGCAGAAATGACCATTCCAGTTGGCTGGCTGAGAAATGGCAAAGCCTGCTTGAGCATGTGGGCTTGCTGTTATGCAGTTTGTTGTCCTTGGGGGGCAAATATTTGGATGAAATGGCATCAATTAGAGGGATTCCCACTGACATATGTGCTTATTTGGGCATGACTGAACAAAGACATTCACCCAAGGGAAAGCAGATTTTCTGCGCACAGTGATCCTGGTGTCGATGTGCTGTCTGTATAAGTTACCATAAGACCATACCTCAGTAGATTTACAGAGAGTGGGTGAGTGATTTTCTTGATCCATGAGGTCCAAATGCTACCAGTAGTAGAAAAACAATTTGGCAAAGACTTCTACAGTATAGAGTTGGATAATTATTATAGCAACAAGCAAATTTTTTTAATGTCAGTAACAATATAAAAATCCTCTTTGTACATAAACCATTCCATCCAGATAATTAGCTGCTGGCTGCATAAACAAGTCAGTCCTCCTTTTTATTTTATTTTTTTTACCAAACCTGACTTTTGAAAGAACCGTACAGATTATACAGGGTAGACATGTGCGTAAAACATTTAGTATTCTATGTGCTTATATTGTTTACAGCAGCATGTATAAGCATGCATGCACTTTTTTTTCCAGGAGCAACAGTAGTCTCACTGAGCAGTCTATAAGGCTTTTTTTCTGTAGGTGTCTGTGATTTATGTAACATAGCTTACCTCCCAGCCCAGGACGTAGCCTGTTGTCATATCCATCCAGCAGCCTGTCTAGGATTCGGGTGAAAATGGTGATATTGTCTTTACTATCATCAGGCAACGGCTCTCTGTGTCCAACAACTGCCCTGCAGGAAGAAATGGAGAGAGGAAGGTGGAGTCAAAAGATGGAAAACACATAAAATGTAATAAAAAAACTTTTGAGACATTGTTCCACTGAGACTGGCATGCTCTGAGTGTACAGTGGTGTGAAAGCCTGCTGTTTGTTTGTATCAGCCATTGCTAATTCAATCTACCGTCTTACAGTAAACATACATGTTTAAATGTTTTGACTCTCCACAACAAAAATGGATTTATTAATGAATTATTAATTAAAACATTAACAGATACCAGCTTTCAGTATAAATGTATGATGTGAGAATTATTTTTTTACATTGACCATGATCAAAAATGAACTCTATAGGATATTTAAATAAATACTGATATATAATATATTCAGCATGATAAAGTACTATAAGTGTGACCTCGTGTTTGGTCTAGTTGCACCTGCTTGTTTAATATCTCCCTCATAGTCAAAATACCAGTCAGTGATCAGCCTCGGGTCTCAATCAATATTTGGATAATAATGTCTGGTTGTGTTTGTTTTGTTTGATTCATCTTTATAGGCTGGAAACTTCATATTTACAAAAAAAACAGTGAATTTATGTTAATTAATTCTTTCCTTAGAAGAAAATACTCTGCAGCGTTTTGTTAGAGAATTCATCATATGCTATCAGCCACTGGTTCAGATTAATTTACATGGCTCACAATCCCCTACAGAACAATATTGTGGTGGGTTGAAAAGGCCATATATACTGTAGGTGGAACATTGATGAGTTAATGAGCACCATCTCATTAACTCATTAACCGTTTAATAAAACTTAAATCCCCTGAGGAGCTGACTTATAATCAACAACCACTCCATGTCCCGGTGCTCTATCACAGACAGCATTGTGCTGCATGGTAAGAACGGAGCTTTGAGAATTTTAGGACTTGAAGAGTAACCATCATTTTTCTTGAATGTCGCTTAAAAGGAAGCCTGCACTCAACAGCAAGTCTGTCTTTGCCTCTACAAACTGCTTTCTGTAGCCTAATCTCTCCTGTAATAACAACTCAACATAAGAGTCCGTCTGAGCTTCAGCATCATCCATTAAAACCCAATCTGGGTGAAGATCACTGCTTAAAGGCATTACTATCAATTTGAGGTGTTCGGGAGTTCAACATGGCATTCTTGCATGCTCTGAATGCATCTTAATTGTGAGGCATTTGGGCGAATGACTTCCACTAGCTATTACTTGGGTATATGTGGGCAAGAAATAAATATCAATTAAGCACCACGGCTCCATCATGTTCCAATGGTGTCTAGTATGATAAACCAGGACAACCAAAAGGAAAGAAAAGGGTAGGCGTTTACTTTATTAAATTATAAAATTTTGAATAGAGCATTAATACCTCTCCGTTAACCACCAGACCATTCTTCTGCCGCAGTTGTACTGATAACATTTTGTTGTTGTGCGGATCCTCAGTTGAGATGGCCAGTAATAATAAAGGATTAATAATTTTATTAAGTTTTTATTTCCTGCTGCTGCTTGACATTCAAAGTATTTAATTGTTGAAACACAGAGTGGCTTTTATTGGATAGCAGCCACAGGAAATGCAAGGTTGTTTATTAAAAATGAGTCTACAAAACAAGACAACAGTGATTCTTGGCATTTTATTGCATGGAGTAATGGAAGAAGGGAGGTGAACGAGCCGAAAGAGGTGCAGATGACAGGCTGCACATCTGCAACCCTTTAGGAAGGTTACCAACGTTACTGTGTCCTCCGGGTGTGTTATTAAATCACTATAAACAGAAACACCAGTTGCTCTTCTGTTTCATTTCTGACAAATCAGCTCATGGGTGCGTTTGCTGTAGTATTAAACACTTGGTCACCATGGTAATCACAGGTGTTACCAAATAAACCGGGACTAAAATCTTAAGAATTACAACTTTAAGAAGACAGTACAAATGGTTAGCCTGATGATGTCAGATATTTGAGGCTCAGTAACCCCAAAGTGCACTCCACTGAGACTGAGCCTTTTAACACGAAGCTCACGATTTGCACCTCATTGAGCGGGGCACGGTTTGATTTATTCTGGTTGTCAAATAGGTATCTAACTGTATAATTAAGGTCTGCCAAAAATATGTTAAAATATGACAGTGTAACAGTGCACTCATAAATATTTGAAAGAAATATACATTTCTGGCTTTTCATTTATGCACCCTGTCAAACAGACAGGTGTGCATGTTTGAGGCAGCAAAACACCAAAGACACAAGGCTTTAGAAATGGCCGGAACGTGTTTAACTGCAATAGGCAATATCTCACTTAACATGAATCATATATCAAACAAAAAGCCTCTGTGGCCTCTCTGACAGCACCAGTAGAAGCTCAAAAATTAATGAGAAACCTTTAGTCCCTGAGAAACCATTCAAACAATGTCTGCTTCACACTAAAATATCCACTTCAGAAAAACAAAGTACTTGTGTGGCATGTACACACTTGTGTCTTCCAGTATCAGTCAGCTTTTTAAATTCCCTGATGGAAACAAAGAAATGGGCCAATTTCTCTGAATTTGACATCATTTTTGTTAAAACACAGGTTTTATAATCATCCCAGCCGCTTGTTTGACTTGTTTCTCCTTCATTATTCGTACTCTCAATACAAGAGTATAGATATCTAATAAGAAAAGAAAGAATGACAGAACAGTCATTATTTTCTTGAACCATTCATACATAAAGAAATAAGATTTGAATAGGAAAACTCTACTTTAATAATTGACATGGTTGAATGTCTGAATTTTGCCTGCAGCAGAACAAGTTGCATAAGTAGCAGAAAAAATAGAGAAGGAGAACGAGAGCAAAGAGGTGTAAACACTGAAGATATAAAAAACACCTAAACATTTACATGGGTTTAGCATATAAATACTATTCATTTTTAATAACTGCACTGCAGTCTGATTGCATTATTCTCTGTGGTCACTGTGAAGTTGATATTTGATGCCTAAAAGTGAATTGTGAGTATTTGATCATAGGATGACTGATGCATATTAGCCAGTGCGGTGTGGGGCGAGCCTGGAAAACTGTCGGTAAAAGGTCCCAAAACACATCTGATAGAAATTTAAAATAAATAAATAAACTGCAAAAAAAACCTGTTAGAAATGAATCACTACAACATTGCACATGTGGGGAAAAAAGGCACAGATATAGGAAGGTGAAATTTATTGTTAAATTTTGTTCTACTACCTTTATGATTCTTTTATGCTTATAGACTGTTTTCACACTCTATAAGAATATGAAATAGCAGTTTCACATTGTTAAGCTCAGCTGTAGCTAATAACGTTAATAATACAATAGCTGCATTCCATTCAGATGTGCCAGTTCCAGGGTCCTGATATTATGCATGCTGGCTCATTACGAATGGGTTATTGAGACACTGTAAATGGCGTGGTAATCATAAATGTTTATGACTGTTGTTTTTCAGCTAGGACAAGTCAAAATGTACTGTTGTTAAAAAAGTTTTTGTTAGTTGAATGGGGTTTGGTTCATCCCCAACAAACCACCACAGGCTGAAAGTATGTGGACACACAGTTACTGCAAGTAATTACTTAGTTAAGTCTGAGGCGGCATGACGTTTGCTATAGTAGCAATTTTAACATGTTTGCCTGATTACACTTATTTGAAATTACAGATTATTAGCTGCTCAGTTTCATATTTATTTAACTTTTGAAATCACCTGAAAGTTTACTGTAGGTGATCTGTTGCTCAGCCGCATCATATAGCTGACAGATCTGTTTGACAGACTAGACTGGAACTGACCCTTCACATTGACCAAATTAGCAATATTAAGTAACAAAATATATCAAAACATTCACTCTCTGCTACAGTCTGTAGAGTAGATTAATTGTTGATACTTTTCTTTGCTACAGAACTGTATCACACCTTTGGAAAGTGCCCACTGTTTGGCTGTTTGGCACTTTGTCACTAGTTGCTCCAAGCAGGAAACAGCAGACTTTTTATATTTTGGTTTATTTGCAGCAAGTACACACTGTGGCAGAAAAGTCTGACATTTTACAGTACCAAAATTGACAACTCACGCTTCGCTGAAAATCACTGCCACATCCAATGACACCTCAGACTTAATGGAGCAGAGAATAGTGCACAGTATTAACCTGAGGCAGGTTTGACTGGAAGGCAAACAAAGATGGATTTTGTTGGCATAGGCCTACATGTTTTAACCCTCAATTCTAAAAGTAAAATTCTAAAGTTATATTGAGCAGTCTGATATGAAACATTTGAGTAATTATTATTATTACTACACAAAAAGCTTTAAAGGCATAATTTAGTTAGAATCATATTTGTGGTAACAGTATAACGTAGCAGCACATTAAACACAACAGCTTCATATTTTCTGTTGGAATCATAAGATGAAATAAACAAAATAATAAGTCTAGCATATTATATGTCCTGGAGCATATGGACAATTCAACGACTTTATACTGTGTGTGCAAACAGACTTTTAACTTTACTGGGAGTTTATTCCACCAGAAGAAGAGACACACTGCATTGAAATATCACCCTGTAAAAATAAACTTTCTTAATTGGATATGTTCTGAAGAAGTCATCTCTTTAATTAATTATTGCTCAGTCCCATTTCTGCACCGGATTTGCAACATTCTTCAGCTGAAATATAAGGAGACTCTCGCTTCTCTTTTTCAAAGATGAGAGACAGAAAATCTTTTAGATTTTGTAAAATATTAAACTCATGTGCAAACATGCACTATTTATCAGCGCACACAAGGTCCAAAAACCACTGTACGTACATACAAATGCATTTGATAAATACCTCATTTCCATACTTTCATCTCACTGGTTTCCTCTTTTACCTTGACGGTATTTATTAATCTTCATGGATGTTGCGGTGGCCAGTTTCTGCTGTGGAGGTAGCGTTGTCTGTGGTGTGTGAGAAGTGGGTATAGACTTGTGGGAACAAATGTGTGTGTGGGCCAAACAGTCTGAGTTAGTGGAACGGGCATGTACTAAGTGAGTGGACTGGACCTGATCCAAGGTTAGGGCACTGAACCAGTCTGACAGGTGAAGGATTGCGAGCTTGGCCGGGGAAGAGATCTAGTGGTGGTCTCTCAGGGCACACGGGTGCCTGCTGCCAGCCAGGAGGTGTGGCGCGAGTGGGGAAGCTGGGGCGAAAGTGAGCAGTATAAGAGCTGTCTGGTTGGGAGTATGGGATGAAGGTGCAGCATGAGCTGACAGAGTGAAGGCAACTAGGCTTCAGTTAGGAGGAGTAACTGTACAAGTTATAGTTCAAGTGTGCAAAACTGTTTTTCATTCAGTGACTGATTTGACATGGTTCATGAGGTCACTTATTTTTTTGTACAGCTCCTGGGTGTTGAATGTATGAAGCAGTTTGATTAAGTCCTCTCTGTACACACAATGGGGCACACTTTTCATTATCAGCTCAAGAAAAGAAATCTGACGGGGCACCGAGAGAGGCCAGATGAAATTTTGACCAATTAAAACCAGAGTGAAATACTGTGGTTAAGCTGGTGAATGTACTCTTACTCTGTCACCTGCACAGCCGACCT
This sequence comes from Lepomis macrochirus, assembly GCA_024633595.2. NCBI lineage: Eukaryota > Metazoa > Chordata > Actinopteri > Centrarchiformes > Centrarchidae > Lepomis > Lepomis macrochirus. The sequence goes on along the minus strand of JALXJV020000021.1, from coordinate 24,511,070 downwards.
GAAAGTCCCATGGAATGGTACAACTTCCTTAATGTGAGATATTCCATTTAAAGCAGGATGGTGGAGCGGCATATTAGACAGTGAGGGATCAATCTTAAGCATATAATCGGCTTAGGTAATTTTCTTTGATAGAATGGTCATAAAAGGTCAGACTGTTGAAAATCTGTTGACTTTATTGGTTGGACTTTTACCAGGAGGTAGAAACAACACAGGGTTGTGCAGAAAAAGTTGAACCTGGCTCAAATTCTGCTGCAACACAACATAATCTGGGAAGGCGCTGTGTTGGCCAGTACATGCAAGCACACATTCTTGGCGGACTACTTTGTAATGTGAACACTGTTTATATCAGAACAAATGATAAAATAATTGCCACTGCGTTAAACCTTAAAATTCATGGATCTGTTGGACTCCCTCGATTTTGTTTCACATTTTACTGAAATCCTGCGATGGACTGGTGACCTGTCCAGGGTGTACCCTGCCTTTCGCCCTATGCAAGCTGGGATAGGCTCCAGCCCCCCGCAACCCTGTACGCAGGATAAGCGGTTGACGATGGATGGATGGATGGATTTTACTGAAATCTAAAGCAACTTGCCCCGACCAATGTAGCCCCCTGTGTTTTAATGGATGTGTTTTAATCCTTCAAACTACAAAATGACATGATTAAGTTTAAAAAAGACTTTTCCTCTACTCAAAGCTTAACAATTTACATATTATTTATAATTATACTAAACCAGGTGTTTTAAGCGTTGCTTTACCTGGTCCCTTCAGATTTATGCTTTTCTCACCGTTAGCTTAAGTCACTGACTGCGTCTCCTGACAAAACACCACTGTTGTAGTCATTACTAGTCCTCAACCCTGGGGACTGTCCTGCTGCCATCCTGTCTAGGATATTACTTATTTCATGAGCTATTTGAGATAATGCATAGTCATAAAAAAAAATTTAAAAGTTCAACAAAGTCTATCAGTAATCATGTAAATAATCGTGATTTCAATTATGACAATAATAATCGGGATTATGATTTTTGCCATAATTGAGCAGCTCTAGTAGGCACCAGGTTTTGACAAGTAAGAATGTGAGGAATGAAAAATGATTCTGCTGCTTCGATTTTGTTTTAAAGCTGTCCAATGTTAGTCTGACAATGTTATAGAAGAGCCATGCTAAATCAGTGGAGTACTTTTTAGATGTAGCTTGGAGAGGTGACTATTGTTGAACTCTGATAAAACAACGTGAGAGAGGAACGAAACAAACTGCCTCCTGATTCACTCCTATCCCAACAAACATTTGGCTGCTGCTGCTTCTGCTTCTGGAATCCAAAGTAGGCACATCAGGAAATGCCCCGGCATCCTCACCCAACTACCTCGTCTCTCTCTAAGGTGCGTCACCCCCTCTGGAATGATGTGTGAACCACAGATAACTGATGAGTATCCAGATATCCATCCACAACTTAAAGTGCACAGACGACGCACTCACCAAACTGTCTTGCTGTTGAGCACCGGGGGCGACCGGAATCGAATGGAGGGGATTAGTGAGGCTGCTCGGAGCTTTGTGGAGAAGATATATTTGAAGCTGATGACTTTTCTCGACTGTGGTTATGGGGGCACTGGTTTATTTATTATGTGTGGCAACAAATATTTAATTCCATCTTCCTGTCATCTTAATCCCACAGGCGTTGGGGAGGGGGTGTCTAATTAGCACATTCTTGATTAATAAATAGTAAATTCCAAGCTTGAATTCATGCATGAGTTAACCTTTACAACATAACTAATCTTCCTCACCAGGTCCTCCCACACACATTCTCTCCAAGACTACCAATAATATATTGATAATGTTATGCAGCAGCGCATTATGCAGCATATTGTCTCTTACCAATGGATGTTATGTATCATTCAAAGCCTTTACAATATGACAGATTGTTCTTTGTTTGCCTCTTTTTTCTGTCTTCCACTAGCCTGTTTTGAGCAGATAATATGCACAGGAGAGAAACTAAATGGGAGTAGCTGCTAACATACAGTAGCTTTGGCTGACTCCAGGGACAACTGCCACATCTACCATGTTTGTTAAAAATGTCCCATATTCTTTTATCCACTTTGGTTCAGATTTTTGAGAGGAGCTCTCCTAAGAATTTTTAAATTTAGATAAACTACTAGAGTGGTTTTGACATATCCTAACTTCAGAAGGCTGTGATTTCTTGAACAAATATTTATTTTTAGCCATGCTAGCAGTGTCAGTATGTCTACTGCTTTGGTCCAGACTGAAATATTTTAAGTACTGGATGGACTGCCATGTAATCACTTTGATGATTCCTTAACTTCTCATCTAACGCCTTTATCGGTTCAAAAAACTAATTTGTCCAATACTTTGGTTTACGATAAAATACTTGCAAACTTAATAACATTCCCATCAACCTCAGCTGTGTTCAGCGCTAATTAGCAAATGTTAGCATGCTGGCATGGTAAACTAAGATGGTCAACATGGTAAACATTAGACCTGCGTTGCATCAGCGTGTTTGCATTGCCACTGTGAGCATGTTAGCGTATTGATGACAGCATTTAGCTCAAAGTACTGCTGTATGCAAGTGCAGATTCACAACAGTAGGACTCTTACTCTTGTTAAATAACACATTTCAAAGCTTTCTACATTCATTATCCATTGTAGAGCAGTACCTGTGTCAATGTCCATCCATCCATCCATCCATCCATCCATCCATCCATCCATCCATCCATCCATCCATCCATCCATCCATCCATCCATCCATCCATCCATCCATCCATCCTTCCTTCCTTCCTTCCTTCCTTCCTTCCTTCCTTCCTTCCTTCCTTCCTTCCTTCCTTCCTTCCTTCCTCCCTCCCTCCCTCCCTCCCTTCCTCCCTCCCTTCCTCCCTCCCTCCCCAGTAATTTCCTCCAGCTCGTCCTGTGGGATCCCCAGGCGCTCCTTTGCCAGCTGGGCTGGAGTCCCTCCAGCATGTTCTGGGTCGGCCCCTGGGCCTTTTCCCAGTTGGCCATGCTTGGCACGCTTCTTAAGGCACGGACCATGGGGGACATTTTTAGCAAATGCCCAAACCACCTCCACTGAACACACTTTGTATGTGTGTTTGCAGGATATGCCAAGCTAGGTTGGGTGTCCACTGGGAACATTCCTGCTCTGACTACTTTTACCCATTGTATTGACTTAAAGGAACAAACTGTTACAAATTTCAGACAGTACCGAGAGATTTGCATTGACTTTCTTGTTCAGAGCAGAGGACCGCTGAAACTATTTCAACTTGGGAAAAGGTTTTCAATAGTTGTTCAGCAATAAGACAGCACTGGCCAGCACCTCCTCCCCACCATCTGTTTAACACTTCCAGTTAAAGCAAGAGGTGGAGGCCAATTTGGGGCTTCCTTGGCCCATTGATCTCTGTTATAAGCCAAAAGTTAGAGACTGTGTTTAACAGGCAAAATGTTTTCAGACAGTGGAACAAGAGGAGCAGTGCTTGAAGTGGGGAAAAAATAAGTGCCAATACTCCTCTTATTAACAAGTTGACGTGTGTATTGGCCTGTGTGAGCAAATCATTAGGTATTACATTCTGAATTTTGTACAGTGAATAAAAGATACTACGCGATATTACTGATGTTCACAGTATACATTTATTTAACCAGGGTGACATCCATTTAAATGATCAGATGTGGTAGTGAAATGCTGCATTGGAGTTATTGTCATCACGCAGGTTTGATATATGTTAGAAACTAATGTGTTGAAAAAGAATTGTAAGAGTTTTATGAAGTTCTAATGAAGGGCGAAATATTTAGCAGAATCTCCGCCATAGTCATGTTAATTGAACGTTGTGATGTCCGCCAGCCATCGCAGATAGACAATCAGCCCAACCCTACCTCACACAGTGCTTTAAAACAGTTTGTCGGTCTAAGAATAAGTAGACCTCTACAGAACAAAATGAGGTATAAACAAACAACATTTACAGAATAGGATGAGTGAATATTTACTCAACTGAGTCTGCGCTTGTACTGGCTGATGAGCATCTCCTCTACTTACAAACTTAAGCACAGCAAAAAACACTAATTATAATCTAGTTTGACTGAATACTTAATGATTATTATTTGACAGATGTGCATCCATATTGCCCAGTATGACCAGCTAATCCACAATTTAAATTTAATATTTAATAAATAGTCAATGTCAAACCATTGCTTTTCATGTGCCATTAGTCCAGAGCTGTAACTAAACTTATGACTGAAAGACTAGACAATCATTGCCTTGTCTTAAAATGATGTTTGTCTGAGGAGTTTTGTCATGCCCATGTATAGTCTGGACTGGTTTCACAGAAGTTGCTGCTGGAAAGTACGAGTTTCATTTCGTGCACGCACATATGAACACGTGTCCATGCGCAATGCGGTTATCTTTTCCGAGCTGCAGTTTATAAACACTGTTGCCCATTGGTGTTCACCGGCCCACTTCTAAGCACTGAGGAGGAGGAAAATAAAATCAATTGGAAAATGCTAATTTCCAGCTGGTACTACCAAGAAATCGACCAACACTGCTGTTCTGTGCCCTGTACTTGATGGCGTTGAGAAAAAAGGCTATCTGTGACTGTTTGTGGAAGTTGGCTCAATAAATTCTTAGCACTTTGCAGTTTCTCTGCAAGCTCTGCGTAGAAGAAATATGTGTTTAAAGTGTGTGTATATGACACTTCTGTCATCCACTGAGAAATCACACATAATTAGAAGTCTATTATGACAAATCAACTCAACAAACTGCAAGCTGTTAAATATACAGTATCATTTGGTGCATATTCTTGTCTACAGTGAAAAAGCACTGGTCCACTGTGCTCCTCTTTCCATTCAATATGCATCCATCCTGTCTGCTCCTCCCACACAGTCTCAATTCCCCAGTCCATCGCTGTAAAAGCCTCTGCCTTACTTGATCTTGGATTTTAACAGTTTTCGCCTGTCTTGTTGTCCTTGATCTTTAACTAGCTTTAATTCACTGCCATGACAACCAAGGCCAGAGAGAGGGCAGGGAAATGGCTTTCCATTGTCTGTTCAGGCTGCAAAACGAAGGCTGACCCAAGCTTAGACTACATACAAAAAGAAAAAGTTGAGAAATGTTATTTTAAAAATAATGAGCTAGGTCAGATAAGTTTAGTATTCGCATTCTAACATTATAAACAATAATTTCAACCTAATCAGTTATAAAAAGGCAGGACAGGCTCAATGTGGAGATCCACAGCTACGTGTTACTGAGAAAAATCTATGTAAAAAATCATTTAACAGTGATTAAGGACATACATTTTGCAAGAGGAAACTGAATTGAACTGTATTTGGAAATGCAGCACCACAAAGAAATATATTGGATAGGACAATACTCTTCCTACAGCAGCAGGAAATCATCTTACGTAAAAGATATGATCTGAAACGTTTGATATCAACTTTGTGACACCAACCTACTTTCCCAGGCATTTTTAGAAGAAAGCCACGGCTCTCGGTGTCACATGCAGCACTGATATCTACAGGGATTACAAAAAGCGCTTAAATCACATGCATCTGCACCAACAAAGAGATCATTTATAACGTAAGCGTGCTCCATAGCATGCCATGCCATGAAGTGCTGTAACACTTGACTCTTTAAAAGATGTGGTTATTTTTCATGTAAGAGGACAGGGCCAGAAGACAAGTTCATAGGATAAGTAATATCCTATAAAGCCACAGGAAAGCTAGATTAAAAACAACTCAGGAAGTGATGATCTTGAGGCTGGCATTCCCCATTTTTTAATTCAAAATCTCATTACATTTTCCAAGAAACACAGCAGTATTATAGCTAGAGGAAGGGGAACAAACAGAAACCAATCGGGCCGTGCTGAGTTTATTGTAACAGGCCTACCCATAAATCCTGGCTACACAGGCCATACTACACTCCGTGTAATTCCCAACCTGGGGGTGTGCCTATATTTCTTTTCATATTGCCTAAATTGCCTTGATTTAGTGACCTTGGAGCCACAGGTAAATGACACGTACAACAGTGTCTCGCAGGTTTTACAGCCAACATCCCCATCTGGCTGGGCAGGGTAAGTCATAGTGTTGGGTGTTCTGTGAAACAGGAGGCTGAAAATATTGGAGCTCGGCTCTCTCATTTCTCGTATCCTTGACAGCAGTCTTATCCTTTCATTGTTTTCCATCTCAGTGAAACATGTCCTCTCTCAATCTCTGATCGCTAGGTTCCTTTCAGCTTGATTTCTCCTCTCTTTCTCTCTCTTTTTTTTTTTTGCTGACACCACCAGAAAATGACTGTATTTCCAACCAAGTGGAAGAAGTAAATTTTACTCATTCTATGGAACTTGTGCATATTACACACAGGTAAGGTGTGTATTAGAATAAATGTATGGAAGTGGTTTTATAAACTGGAGGGTAAAAAGGTTGTCTTTCATAGTAAACAATTTACTATATACATTCCGTTTTTCATTGCTTCATTCATAGTGAGTTGTTGCCAGAATAGCCTCTGCAGTAAAAGTCCCCAGCAACCTGTGTCAGTCACAGTAGTCCGTTCAGCATGCTGACCATGCTGCAACATTAAGGACATTCAGATGACCTTCCACGCACATAGCCACACAGTACTTAGACCAAGTTAGGGAATATATTTAGCATAATGGGCTCTTGGTTTAATTTGAGTATAAAAAATGTGATCTGTGATGTTTGCTGGAAATGCAAATTTGTGATTAGAAAACATGATATTTAGTGGGAGAAAGTGATTAGCACTTGATGGGAATGTACAGCATAGAAATTAGGGCTGCGTCTCTTCATTTCAATTCATCTCTTCGATTTCCCGAGTTGTGAAGTCGTTTTTCTGACTTCAATGTGTGTTCATGTGCTCTTAAGTCAGAATGTGGAATCAACACGGACACTACTATAAAGATGTGTTGGATTAGCATTATCAGAGCATAAACAACTCCCAGAGATCAAGTTCACTCTACATGGACAGCAAACTAAGTGTATAACCATATTTTCATGTTTGAAAAATATGTATATGCAATACATGATTTTGCACTAATCAAAGTTCTGTGTACTACTTTCTGTCCCATGTGCACTTTAATTCTCTTCTTGCAATGAAGATCTAAGGAGGAAAAAAGGATTGATTATTCCGACACCACATGAATGCACCATCAGTCACCGCGCCGCCCCCCTCCCTTTCCAAGCGAGCAGGAGAAGCTATGGTTGCCTACACGCTTTGTCTGCTCTACTGCTAAATAATGTGTGATCCTCCATTTGTCCAAATTTCTCTTCTGTTGTTGCTCCCAACAAACCAGATGACGACTACTACTAACGTTATTTGTTCTTATTCGTACATACGTATTCAATGTAGTGATGAAAAGATTTCTGTAAATAGATCCTCCTATATATTACTCGCTGAACCTTTAAGGAAAGTGTTGTGAAACTTCTTGGGTCAAACTCTTATTTTCAGAAGAATGCCTCAGAAAACCCATGATGTCTCACAGAGCATTGTTTATTGAAGCCTGGTTAGGGAGACTGGCAACAGCATACAGAATGCGGACACAGTAGTACTGAGCCAAATCTGAAGAATCCGTACTGGTCCACAATATTTATCCCTTTGCTATGGTTCGGTTCTTTACTGGCCTAAACCCGAACAGCCAAATCTGCTGGATGGTAGACTCAAATGCATTACCTAAATCACGTTGAAATCTGGAGGTCTCATGTATTGCATTCTAAGCGGAGACAGTGCGTCTGTAAACATACGAGAGTCCAAGAAAACACCCCTATCTGCTAGCCTTGAGCCTGTGTCTTCAAACAGCTGTAGTCACCATGACAGGGAGTGAGACAGAGGCAAGGAGTCATGGATCATTCTACTTCTGGGGTTTGCTTGTGACCCCTAAGTGTTACTTGTATATGACCCAAGGGCGGACTGGTCATTGAGAGTAGGAGTGGATTGCATGACAAGAGGGCCAATAAACCACAGTGTTAAAATAGAGACAATAAACTTCAGTTGAAAATTGATTGGCATGTCCCTTGATCGACTGGTCCATTGTGCATGGTGATTGGCCCAGACCCGGGTGTGGCTGTTTTAATATGATTGGCTGTGTCAATCAATCCCACACTCACATATTACATGGCCAAAAGTAGAGTAGTGTTTTTTGCAAAGATGCCACAAATTGAAAAGGGCTATCCTACAGTGAAGAGACACATCTTATTCCATTAATGATCTATTAACATCAAATTCCCCTGTCTTTATCTGTTTTATAAAATTTGGTTTAATATCACATAGAACAAGAAAATCACCACATTCTCACAATAGAGAAGCTGGAACTCTAGAGCGTTTGGCATTTTGCTTAAATGATTAATCAGTTATCAAAATAGTTAATTAATATTCTGGCAATCGATTCAGCTCTAATAGAAATAGCCAAAAACACTAAACTTCATAGTAGGTTGGTTCTTTAAAAGGGTACTTAACCAATTTTAGCATTGCACTCTTAAACAGTCAAAATCCCAATGTGTTATGCCAGTAGCAGCTAATGTAGTCTTGAGCCGTTAGCCTCAAGCAGACATGAGTAGGCTACAGAAGTCTGGTAAACTTGCTTCTTTCTAACTTCCAAGTCTTTTTCTTTTTTAAATGTCTTCAAAGTGTTCAACCCCCAATGGACTGTAAACCAGGATACACCGGTTTGTTGACTATCTCACACCTGAGACAATGTCAAAAGCTTCCAGGCAACTCTGTAATCACTGCACTTCTGGAAAGAGACTTGTGTATATGACGACACTGTGGCACACATTACACCTCCACTTGTGACACCTCTGAGGAAGGTGGTAGAGCTACACAGAAACTGTGAAGGAAGGGTTATCACAGTGTAATCTAACAGCAGCACTGCTGGTTCCTATCATTTAGATCTAGGTTGGAGCAATAGCCCCCCACTGTACCGCTTGAAGAGTTTATGTAAGCACATTTGGCCTAAAGTAAGGAAAGTAAAAAATATGAAAATTTGCTGAGCCTATAATGTAGATAGATCATTTTATCTTGCCAATTTATACAGTTGTAAGTCATTTTAAAAGTAATCTATAAAAACAAGTGTTCACCCGTAGCTAATTACTGGACTGCACCCAACACCAGAACACAAATGACACAAGCTCACAGATTTTATGTCTGCTGGATCATCTTTTGTCCCCAGTAGATGAGCCAAGTCTAACTGTACCCAAACCAGTGTTATAAATCTTTTCCTGTGGTGTCCTGCCATTATGATAACGTGCCATGAGTGAATGTTACTGCCATTGGTTCAACAGCAAAACCATCCTGAGTTTAGTTTTGGAAAATTGAACATTGAAGCATACTTTAAATAAAATGGTATTTAGATAAAGATAAGCATAATATAATCAATGGAAACACACTTTTTGACTTTTTTAGGATATCGTGCAATCATTTTTCGTGCAGTCCTCTGTGTTGAGGAGCTCAAATAAATACCTTGAGATTTCTCTTTTTCCTCTAAGACTCTCTTGGTGTGTTGAAGAATGGATCTATTAGTGTTAAAAAAAAACCAAAAACGAAGAGCAATGGCACATACATGTGGTATTGTGCCTTTGAGTTAATGCTTTGCCTTTACGTGTAAGTGAACTGTAAAGGAAGCAACATTGTTAATAATGCTCCAAGTTATTTTCAGTACACAATCAAATGCCGTGAACAAGTTCTACGGTTACTAGATATCTTAAACAAAAGTTGAAGAGTAAATGTTTTTACTCTTTTTATTGTAAGTGAACAAAATGATATATCTAAATAATGATACAGGTCCATGCACTTTGTTATCACAGTTATAACAAAGTGCATACATGTGTACATTAAGTCTGGCATAATGCAAGTCTGACTACTTGGACTAAGATTTCCAGTTTATTTCAAAACCACATAGCCTGGAATTAAATTTGGCATTATCACAAGGCTACTTTATGAAGCCTACTCTGTCCCTCTGCTCATTTTGTGTTCATCTTGTTCCAGACTTTGTTCCACTTTTCCCTATTTAACCGCTGCAAGTGAGCTGCATTCATACTTTGGATCATGAGCCCCAAACTAAACATTTGAGAGTAGAAAGGATAAACTCTATTTACAACAACACAAATTAACAGAAATAACAAAGGGTAATTAATAGTTACTACCAGTTTATCTGTGAGGAGATCCACGTCTATGATCTATTAAACAATCACAATATTAAAAGGATACGCTGGCTGATGATAAACAATCGCAAATAAAATGATAATCAGCTTAACTAGTGGCAGTTCATTGCACAGATATTGTGATTAGCTTAGTTCCTTAGAAAGAGCTGGCTATCTTGACTCTGCCTAACATTTAATTTAAAAAAGCACAGACTGGGGGAACCATAAGCATCTACCCTATACCCACCCCTTTTTTGAGTTAATAAAAAATGCATTACAGCTGGTGTGTGTGATATTGCATTCTTTTACTGTACCGCTTCCCTCCCATTTTATGACTTAACTTTCAGCAACTGTTTGTTTTTAGTCCATGAAACAAGTGATGTAGCCTTGAGCAGCAGAACATGTATGCAGTCAGCTTTAGAAGAAACTTCTCTCCTGCTCTGAGTTTCCAACAGGAAAGGACTGTGGGATCTGCAATTAGTTACGTTTCAATAACTAAAACTAATCACAAATGAGTGTTAATTTGCCAACAGCAACACAGATGGTTTATATGTTTAACTCCATGAAATAACCCTATTTAAAACCCAATTGCCCTATAAATCATTTTATTTACTTTCCTTTTTTAATTGGACACTTACACTTTCCATAAAAAGCCATTACAAACCCTTTGTTCATTACACTTTGAGTCAGAGTGTGGAACATTTTCAAAGGCACAGTTAGGTGTAAGGATTTTAATCTGTATTGAATGGGCTGTTTATCCATAGTGTTACCTCAAACACGGATTCAACTTCAGAAGGAGTCGGGGGTGGATGGATATGGATGTACTGAAATGACTGTGTTTCATAGACAATGCTCCATGGAAAATGAGTCACAGCCATTTCCTCAAGGAAAAAAATCTGGAATAAATAACATAAAAACAACATGGAAACGATACAGCTGGGCCATGTTAGAACAATTTAATCTAACAGTATCATCGTATCGTGTCCCGAGGGTCCATTCTGAGAGGCATCAGACATTAGTTCAGCATTTGTATATATTCCTGGACTGAGTGGTCCGTATTCAGCTGTGCGAATACCTTCTGGGAAATCCATTCCAGCCTCAGTTTGATTCATGCCTGCTGGGGTTGTCCGCTAATTGGCTACTTTAATGATCATTGGCCAGATGCTCACTATATCAATAAAAAAAAAAATCAAAAAAAAAAAATCGACTGAACTCAAAAGTAATTAGGTCACAAGTCACTGACATTTTTAAAGAATTTGGGATGTTGGAAGGATGGTGGTTTTTCAGGACACTCTGCTAGCATAGCATTATCTCTCTAGCTGTTTGCGGTTAGTGTTCATGTTCTGTAGGAAATCAAGCTTTCTTTAAGTCTGTTACTTCGTTTATTAGTCACTATATAAATATAACTTTGACAACAGTTTATTGTAATTACAAAACAGATCAAAAAAAAACTTTAAAAGGACTAATGACTAATGGATTAATTACACTGGCCATCCATTTTAAGCATCCATTATATCTCACAGAGCTAGTTTCTGGTACCACTGTGACCTGCTATACTTTGCACTATGCAGTGTTGTTGTTCTATGCCCGTGGACTGAATTGAAAAGAGTATTTGAGTCCACTGTGACCCTCACCAGGAAAAGGATGATGATGATGATGATGATGATGATGATGCTGTAAAATAAAGAAAAATTAATTTCATTAAATGCAAAAAAATGGCTGCATATAATTGTTGTTTTGTCGCCTCATTAAGGTAAAGCAGGGGGCAACTATTCACAGATTATTTCTGATTATACATTACTAGTGTCTTATACCCGGTGAACCTTTGACTTTCTTTTGACTCCATGTAGAAACTATTTGCCTGGTCATTCAATCAGCAAAGTGGCTCAGTGAAGAATACATTACCCTTGTCCAGACCTGTGACACATTAACCTTGACAACACTACCGAAACAGAATGTTATCTGTTGACCAGGTCACATCTCAAAGTGATGCCCATCTCTGCCACGCTCTGAATAATTCATGAGAGATTGGGTGAGAAAGCGAGTTGAGGCTGGACAACCTCAGAGCCAATCCATAGGCAAAGTGTACATATAGCATTCTCATTCTTATAGCTATTGATTATGTGTCACTTTAGCCAGCCGCTTGGCGATAGATTATAAACAAAACAGACAACAAGGCGGCCCAAGTGTCCACACTTGTTAAGTGTTGACTGTAGAAGGGGAGGGTGGGGGATTGGAAGCGAGGCGAGCTGATGGATTGAAAGACCGAATGGAAATAAACACAGCCTTCTCATTCATATGTAATACATGGATTCCTGGGAATAATAGCTTAATCATCCCCGTCTTTCTGTGTGCGGGAAATGAGGAAATTTGGTGATGTGCAGAATGACAGACCCTTATATAGAGGATTTGTCTGTTACACCTTAATCCATTAGGAAAGTCTCCTGCCTCAACTGTAGTAAAGCCGATTTGGAGCCTGCCGATAACATCAGTGGGCATCAGGGAGGTGGCAGTTCTCAGAGAAACAGCACCGCTGATACGCAGATATTCTGGGAGGATGTGCGCCCTGATGTTCTGAGGATTATTTCTAAACTCCAGCAACTTGAGCTTTGATGGACAGTTAATATATAATTATACTTTCAGATGCAAATTTCCCGTGAAATTCCATTTTTGGTCCAGGTTTGGATTTCTTGAGAGGCGACGTATAGTAATGTCTTCCCTCAAATGAACTAAGGTAAACACATTTTACTCAGTTTAACTAACCCGCACTAAATGAGGCGATGAATTAAGGAAAGACTGCTGTGCAGGGGCTTTGCATATGTGCTCTACATCATGTCTCAAGTAATTGCAGAAAGATTAACATTTGTGAAGATCCTTGTCACGTGCTGTTAGGTCCATGCATAATGAATTGCATTGACTGCTCGGGCCGTGCTGCAAAGAGTGTGATGACAATTTTCTGTCCCTGAATATGTCAATACTATTCCATTATTAACCACTGCTCTCATAACATCTAATTTTAATCTAAAATTTTTCACATTTTTATTTTTAACATCCTAAATACTGGAGCCTGTATTATTGTTTTCTGGCCTCGTGCTTCATAGTGACACCAAGGTTAGGTTTCCTGAACATTTTAACTATGAGTATATTATCTATTCACTAAATTTGTGTTGAAAGTAAATGTTTTGACAGTGTTTTGTTACTTATGATGAGAAATAAAACGCTTGAATGGACAAGTTTCTTTTCATCTACTCTGGTTAAACATTTATTGTGAATTTATATATAATATATATAATAATATATATCTTTACAGTGTTGACCATAAGTCAGGGGTTGACAATCCGCGGCTCCCGAGCTCATTGTTTTAGGCCTAAAGTCATCCTAAAATTATCCAACTGTAGCCTATACATCGAATAAAAATGTCAGCAACACTTTGTCAGCTAAAATGGACGTCATCAGTCTACATCCTGGCACCTTTTTGCTAAAATCAATAGCAGGGTCTTGTGTTGGTAGCCTATTCTCCTAAGATGGCTGAGTTCAAAATCCATAAATTCGGCGAGAAGTCAGCAAACAACAAAATATTCAACGCTGAAAGACATTTGCAGAAGCACACTGCATTTGCTGATAAGTATCTGGCTGGGGATGAAAGAAAGAAAGCGGTTTTGAAACTGCTGCGGAAAGCAGAGCAGAGAAACTGTTTGCTGCTTTTGTGGAACATGTGAAACCTTCCTCCAAAGCAAAGGTCAGACCTATCCGTAACTTGAAGATCACAATTGGCTGGAGAAGTTGCACTTCGTGGTTGAAGTCACCACAACACACTGTACAAAAGTCTCCAGAAAAAGGGGAGCGTGGTCCAACAGTTGCTGGAAGATGTTTTAGCGTTTGAGCCTAAGTTGACAGTGTTGGTGAGAGATGTACAGAGAGGCACACTTTCTCACTTCCCCTCTCTGACAGGGTTCGGAGAAGAACACAGTCACATCAACTGAGATTATTTACAACATGAGATCAAAATGCAAACTGCATTTGGGAAAGATACAGCGTGTTCAGAAGTGAAAACAATACACTACCATCCCCTGTCACACCCTTAGATAATGACCCATTCTTGTTAAACATGTCTGCATTCACAGGAGTAAGTCTTACTAACTTTGAATTGGAACTGGCCAACAATGCCAACACTGTCATATGGGTAAGTTCAAAAGCCTAACTGCTGAGCTTGAAGGTGTCCCCTTATAGAAGGCTATTCTTGCTCAAAACCACAAATAAAAAAAACAAACAAATCCAACAAACATAGAATGTTAAACCCGACAAGTATGCATTTGGAGTCCTGTCCATCTTTGGATCAACGTGCTACCAAGTTTACTCAAGAATGAACAATATAAAGTCAGAATATCTGCCTGCAGTCTTATAATCTTAAAACCCCTTTCGAGAAGATCTGCACCATTAAACTTGTGAGAACAGAATCTTTATTAGGTTATTATTTTGCAACACATTATCTCTGTCAGCAAGTCGTGATTTTCTCTGTGTATTAAATGACCTTGAGCAGATTGAGTGTTTTGTGCTCATCAGGTCCTGAATGCGTGCTGGTGGGAGGGTCCCTCGCTCTGAAGTGGACTTTGTTCAAAATTTGCCTGTTTTAAACTGGCCTGTTACTCTCACTATTTTAAAGCTACATTTAATTTGTTTTCGAGGTAGGGTACTTTTTAGTTAATGCCATGCATTTAGGCTATTCATTTTATTTGTACAAACACAGGGAGGAACTTGCCCTGCAAAGCTAATGATAGCTACTCAATTTCTAAGTTTTGTTGTAAATAGCATCCCCCAATAAAAATAATGAAAGTTTCAAGTGTTTTATTTGCTGTAGTACTTGTATACTTTCCTAAATGCACCAAACACTGCATTGGATGTGCAAAGTTAAAGTAACCAAATAATCAAATAGACTACAGGCCTTGTAGTTAAACATGAATGAATGGTCATATAGACCTATTAGTAATGTTAATAAGCTGATTGAGACTAATAGGCTGTGGTACCTGTATTTAAAGGGCTAAAATATTTTTTGTGCCTTCAAACTGGAGCCAAAGTGTCTCTTTAGATAGTAAAGGCTGCCGACCCCTGCCTTAAATGAATCTAGATCAGGGGTTTTCAAAAGTCGGACAGCTTGGGCCCCCCTCAGACATAACTGAGTCAGCTTGACTACAACGTCAGCCCTATATAGAGCCCTCCATAGAGTATTTAACAATTTGGCACCAATTAAAATACGCTTAAATAGCTATTAAAGTTCCCTTTTGCAGTGACTCAGTGGAATACTGGATTACTTTGATAGTGAAGAAAGCTTAAAAAAACATGACCATTCTCAGGCACGTTCGGGAGTTATGAGGATCATCTTTTTATCTCTGATTTCTAAGTGAAGATAATGCAATCCTCGTAAAGTGTATGTCACACTGAATCAAAAAATATCTTGTCTGTGTGTTTAGATTTGACTGAGTGACTCCGAGAGACAGGAGGAAGCCTCAATCCACAACCATGGGCATTAATATGCCGCAACAGCCCCCGCTCCCCTTTCAGAAACCTTCTCACAAAATGCTGGAACCTGGCTGTAGGGATTTGCTCCCAGGTTGGCGACTGATGTTGGGGGATAAGGTCTGGCTCGGAGTCAGCGTTTCAATTCATCCTAAAGGTTTTTGATGGGGTTGAAGTCAGTGCTCTGTGCAGAGCTGTCAAGTTTTCCATGTTAAACTGAGAAAAACATCTCTTTATGGGCTATGTGCATGGGGGCGTTGTCTGGTTCAAACAGGAAAAGGCTTCCACAAACTGCTGCAACAAGTTGGAAGCAACCTATGTGGCTACAATACGAAATATCACTATATGCTATAGCCTCAAATTTTTCCTTCATGGAACTAAGGACTCTAGCCCAAACCGTGAAACACAGCCCCGGACCAATGGCACTCAAGATTACTGTTATGTAGACAAACAGCAGGGGTGTCTCTAAGATGTTCAGGTGAACTATACAACATGTCCTTGAATTGGGAAAGGTACAGTAAGGCCAAAGCACATTCTTGTAGAAGATCTCTTTCCAGTGTTGGCCTGCATTTTCTCCTGGCCACACATTTCTATTTAATATATGTAATTACAAGCGCTGTGTGCTCCTAATAAGCAAGGAGAGCCAAGTGGCACAATGACAAAGCAAACTGGGCTAATCCCTGTCACACGGTTCTGATTTCTTTCCCCAGCCTGCTTTCTTCCAGGTTCGGTGAGCCTTTCCTAGCATGCACAATCTTAAAGTGATTTACACTCCACCGCGTCTCCCTGCCATAACATCCTACCTTATCGACAATGCTAACATGGCAACCTGCATATGCAATCTCTTCGTTTGAAAATACAAGGAGTGTGATTAGAATGACTCCTAGACATCCTGGAGCTTTTAAAAAAATATATTTTGCTGACTCTTAACACAAACTGAAAAATGTGCACAGGATGCAGGAGTGAAAATGCTGTGAATGGACAATCATAGCTGTGGTGTGCTGGACAATGCAAATTAATTCACCAGTCAGTGAAATATAGACCATGGCAGAGGAGAGCACAAGCTATATTTAGATGTCAGGATAAGCTCACATTAAGTTTATGTTTGGGCCTAATTTAGAACAAGGTGTCATGGATTATATTAAGTCCTTGTCCAAAAATGTGAAACTCCACAAAGACCCTCAGTGCAAAAGTTATATAGTGAAGGTGCAGGAGGAAAAAAAAACAAGGAATATTCTTTCTTTGATCATTCAGTGCTAAAGGTTTCCCTAGGCAGTCCTGTAGTTGTTTTGTCAACACCATTATAGAGGTCTGGTTATTTCATTTGCCAAACTGACAGTCACAGCTGAGACCATCACACTGTGTAATAACATAGAAACACCTCCCTTGCTTTTTTTCTCAGCTTACAATATAGATGGCCATTTGCCTCTTATGGTGTTGGTTAGATTACAATGCCTGCTGCAGCGGTGAGCCTGATTAATACAGGTATTATACAAAAACACATAACCAGGACATCAACAGGATGGACGGGGTCGGGGGAGTGAAAGGAAGACAGTAAATAGCAAACAGAAGAAGAGGTGAAATACAGAACGTTGTTGTACCTGGCTTCAGGAAGGAGGTTGAGGAGCAGGAGGAAGATCCACAAGCCCACGTCCAGTGATTTAGGCTTCCAAAGTGCAGCAGCCATATCAGTATAAGCAGAAGGCTCCTGTAGAAATGACAGAAGAGGGAAAAGGGGATGGTGTCATGGTGAAGCTACTGATAAAGACTGGCAACCAAGCTCCTATGTGAATTGAGGAAACAATGTAAAATGTTTATAGCTGAACAGGTGAAAGTTACAGACGTCAAATGGTCGACAAATTGCTACTGCTATTTCTACACATGAATTTAAACCTCAATTATAGCAGGCCACACTGCTCAGCCCGCCTACTCTTGACTGGTTTATGGTTTTGATTTATATCATTTGCAGGTGTCTGCTTGGTCTTATACTGACATTTTCATACTGAACAGCATGTGGCTGTCAAACATATCAATTTGTAATCCTTTTGTGTGGGGAAAGTAACAAATATCAAAAAGGTGTTTAAAAGTCAACTGAACAACCATCACACTTAAAGCTTTGTTAATATGTATAACTTTATAACCAAGTCAGCATGAACTCACTGGTGGAAACCTGGTTGTGCGACTCTGAGAATCATTTAATTGTTTAATTTGTGATGAACAGTCAAACAAGTGATCTTGTATTAGGCAAGATATAATTCATATTTAGTGTTAGTATTAGGTTCCTGTGTGGGGTGAAACTATTAAGATGCTCAAGCCCCTCAGCAGCCACAGTCACTCATGTATGTTCATTTAGTAGCTCTTGGTTAAAACATGCAAGATTTTCAATAGTACACATAAAAATTTATCACATAAAAACGTGAATAAGCTCTTTATGCAGCAGTACACAGTTTCCTTCTTCCTTATATCTCCACTCTCTAGAAGTTGCATTGCGAATGCATTCCTAACACTGAAATTATAGGTAATTATTACGAGGAGGTTGCAGTCTGACAATTTACAGAAAGAATTAATGACCGCTCATCAAAAATGCATGTGCTCAGAAACTGCCGTATCTGCTATTGAATGCAGCCTAAAAACACCAGGAAAGGAAAATGAAGGCAAATGTTTGCAAATGACTGCGGCACAGCATTTACACGGCCACTCGAGCGCACACAGACACACGTGTAGCAGCTGTGTCGTACTTAAAAGGCTTTCATTGTGCTTTTGTGAGATTCAGTCCCCCTTTATTGCCACCGTACAGAGAGAAGATCAAACACTTTTCTCAGGGGAATCAGTGTTTTGTGTTACTGTAGAGCACTGATCATTACAGGTGGAGTAAACAAATGAATGGATGTAAAGATGCACTTATGGTTAGTGCTCAAATAGAAGGCTGCGCTAATAATGCTACAACCTGCGACCATTCTTCCGAACTATGTTTGTGATGGCCTTGATATAAAAGCACTTTGAAGGAGCCATCTTTGTACTGATTGTAGCTGAGAATCAACTTTAGTCAAGATCCACATCTAATGAGTCTATTAACGTGACGCTCGTGAGCCAAAGAACTCAGAATTACCAGCCCATCCATCCATCCATCCATCGTCAACCGCTTATCCTGCGTACGGGGTCGCTGGGGGCTGGAGCCAATCCCAGCTTACATAGGGCGAAAGGCGGGGTACCCTGGACAGGTCGCCAGTCCATCGCAGGAGAATTACCAGCCAATTATTCAAAATTTGAGATATAAAAACTTTGTTTTGACAAATAAAGTGATACTCTGATTCTGACTCACTATTTGTGGCATTTAGCATCATCACAAGCCTTACATGTCATATTAAACTGACTGCTGCATCCTCTAAAATATGATCCTGATATCAGGAATAACAAAATGTTTCTCTTGTGATAGAGATATGGCCACTGGGTAGTGTGTGTACTCACTACTGCATATTTCAGAAAAATGCTCACAAAATGTGTTTACATTGACTGACCCAGCTTAGAGAAAATGTAAGTCAGCAAAAAACATTATTAGCTTTTTTATAATAATGAATTAAACATGTTTGGGATTTCAATCAATTCACTTACAGGGAATTTGACAAGAATAAATACACATTGACATTCTGCTTCATAAATCCAAGAGTCATGAGGTGTTATTGATGCAAAGATATTTACAGTCATCATTAATAACCTGTGACTATGTTGCCATAAATAAAGCAGCCATCCATCCATTTTATATGCGATCAACCGTTGTACTGTGGCTGAGAAATATGACAGTGGGTTACTTCTGCAACATGGGACAAAAATCACGATGGTCCCAGTGAGTGAAAGGGTGTGATCTGAATGTTTCTGTGCCCAAGCAGACATTTTCAGGTGAGCCGCTATAACTTGAATACGAGAGTATACATGCATTCGTCCAAAACTGAGTTAGCTGAGTAGACACTTAAAACAAACAAAACTGTAAATGTAGCCAATAAAACTAAATACGGTTCATCCAATTAGTTGAAATTTTACTTTTCATCATTTCAGCCCTCATCAATAAATGTCAAGCTCAGGGGCAGGTCAAGTCCCACACTGTCAGATGAAACCAATCGTACGTTGCTTGACAAATGCTAGTTAACAGAAAACTGTAGGCAGCTGAGTTACTAGATTGTTTTGGGGTTTTACACATCATATTAGACATCAACCTCTTTCTTACTCTCTTTTTCCTGTCTTTCTGTACAAGCCTGGTTTGTGTTTCATTCTGGATCTTTATTCATTGAAGATTTTATGTTCCCCATAAAAAAAACCCCTACAGAATGCCCTCTGGCGTCAGATGTATGATTTCCTTGTCTAATAATGTTTGACTGAAAATTGCATTGCTAATTTCCTGACACATATTGCCACCTATTCAAGTCACTTCCACTCACATGGAGATAATCTTTGTGTATGTGTCATTGCTAAGGCTCTTAAATGTCCTTGATGCATAAATCTTTTTGAAATACTTTGATTCATCTATGCCTTATGGTTCAGTCATAACCCAGTGTAGTTTCATCACCGCTGGTCATTATAGTTTGTTGCAGTTGAAAAGGAGGGTGAGTTCTCTTTGAAGAGATGCAGCACTGATACTGGTAGACTGTAATAATGTGTGTCAGTAAACAAAACATTTAGGTTTCAAGGAACTAAAGAAAACGGTGAAAATTGAATTATTCTCATTAGTCAGTCCATAAACTCAACTATCACATCTCTCTTCTCTCCTCAAGACAAGCACCAATTAGAGGTTCAGTGAAAAAACATCCAGAAAGCATACTAGACAGCACTCTCACAAGTGTCAACAAATCCTTTCTATAAAAAATAAGACAAACAGACATTAAAAGACTGGCTGCCAGCCGCTGTCCACAATTCTGCACCCGATTTACCAATACCTGTCATGCAAATGAGGGGCTCAGCGGTCCCTGGGGCTCAGATTGGGCTTGAAACAGAAAATACGAAGGGGGGGAAAAAAAGACATGGTGCTTTTGTTGGCAAATTAAAAATAGCTTGCCTAAGGTGACAGTAGAGCAAAAGCACTCTCCATTTTCCAGTCTTCTAACATTTGTTTTCAATTCTACTGTCAGCTGATTTTTTTTCCCAAGGAAAATAGCATATGCAGTGAGTAATGTAATCACATTTGACAGAATTAAAAAGGCTATAAATGCCTTTGATGCAAATTAGCTGAATTATCTGACTGGACGAACATGCAGAGTGATTTGTTGAGCAATAAAGATAATACATGGTAAAAATAAGAAGTGGCAGTGACTAGTTTCCTCAGAGAAAGATGCCAGACTATTTGGCTTTTCATTTAATTTTATAGTTTGGCTGTCATTCATAACCTAAAGGAAACTGAAATTCAAAATATAATATTATAATGTTCATGGTAGATTTTTTATGCAAATAAATCCCTCTGGTGCAGTTACTGCACAGAATGTCAAGAAACCGCTAACATTTAAAAAAAACCCCAAAAACTGTGGACCTCATCAGCCAATAAACACTGTTGACTGCAGTAATTGTTGAATTTAGGACACAGCTCTATAACCATGTAATCCAAGTGGCTGTTAACTAAAAATAGCCCTAAATCCTGTCACATTTGTTTTGATACAACAGTCATGCACTGAGCATCTACCAGTGATCCTTGTGGTCTATAATTCAACCACATACGTAAAGACTTTCCAGCTACACCCATTGTTGTTTTAGATTATTGGTGGGACACTGTACAGAAAACATATGAAACATAACATTTAAGTACAACAAGCTCAAAATCAAAACGGTTGAAATAGTTAGCTACAAGTAATGGATAATGGCTGAAATACTAAGCTAAAACTAATGGATAACTTTTAAAATCATTAGCTAAAAGTAAAGAGTTTATATTGTTATACTCAAACAACCTAAATTGACAGTTAAAGCACTACGTCTACTAGAATATAGTATTAATATCCATTTGAATGGAATTAATCATTTTAAATAAAATCTACTTTAAAGTCAGTTCAAATGACCACACATGAAACATGGAGGGTGATGTTGATGAAGAGATACTTGAGTTCATCTGACAGAAGGGAACCACTGTTATGTAGATGATTCCCTGCACTAAGAAACACAGGTGCATCTAATGAGTGAGGACAAATTTTCTCTGTTTTGGGACTGCTGAGCATTATTATGATCATTAGGCCTCATCACTGCCAAATGATCAATGTATTGGGCTGCCAGACAAAACTGTTTCCACCGGGGCCTATCACTGTTATGTTACGCCAGTGGTAATTTGTCAAGATTTAGGTTTGTTCCTCACAGACATGTAATGAGTGTATAGTGGGTCCATTATGAACACAACACCGCATGCCTCTGTTACTGTTTTTAGAACAAAAGAAAGAAAAATTCCATGGTGTCATTTTCATCTTGCTGTGCCAAGGTTTGGCTGACTAATGCGAACAGTATACTTAACACTGTTCACAGGCGCTGAAAAGACTATAGAATGGTAGAATAAAGCTGCCAAGTGGCCCTGATAGTCTAGTTTAATCAAAGCTAAACATATTTAATCTGCTTTGAATTTTAGGTGAAGTGACTTGATAAATGTTTTTATTACTGCTAAACTTGGCAGGAATCTAAGGTCCTCACTCGCTGATTTTGCCAAGATCTACTTTGAATAAGCTTACTCTTCTTTTACTGCAAGTTTTCAGGGGTGGAAAACTGTACAGCATTCTAAAATGCACTGGATTATTAGCATAAAGAAATTAATTTAAAAATTTACCAGATGGAGTTATTTTTACAGCGATAGATTTGGACTTTTCATGCTGTGTGCGTAATTTACATGACAGTAGAGGGGGAGCAACAGAAGTCTGGTTTACAAAATGAGGCCAAAGTGGTTAAAAGCAAAAGAATGTCACAGCCCTTAAACATTTTTTATTTGATGTTCAAAAGGAGCTCAAACCTTTTTTGAATATGTAAACTGAAAGCACAATAATGTCGTCTCGGTGGTGACAATACAGTGCATGTGACATGTGACAGATACTGGCCAAGGCTTTCAGAAACTTAAGCTCTCGTCAAGGCTTTGCAATAACAGATCAGAGATAAATGATAAAACTATACCAGAAGCAGCAGAGAAGTGCAAATTCTTGTAAGTACCTGCATGTCCTGTAATGTTTAAACCTGACATGCCACCATAAAATAGTGATGGCTTGCTGCTCAAGAAATGGCCTCATTTAAGATTGCTCCCTGGCCTGTATGGACTATTTCAACCTATTTCTCCTCCCCCCTTTCACAAGTAAAAGTGAGGTTGGATTGTTATATGGATCTAATTGTCCCCTCTGTGTCAGAATAAAGCAGATTTGGCTAATACCTTGATTCTATAAACCATCAGCACTTCTCACCTGTCATGTTACTAATGGGTTAGATCTATAATGCTTGCCCAGTTGAGCATGTTTGCACATACAGAGCACAGCTGGGTAATTCTCTATAGATACTGCTGAATCTACACTATTTGATATCCATTTATTAAATTTGCAAAGTATACTATGTAGAAGTGACTGGAGTGTGTTCCCATACAATGACACCAACAGAGCTCAATAAACAGTGTTGACAAAATAACCTTGATGATTAAAAAACTCCTGAATAAGAGCATACCCTTATTCACAGAATATTTGCCATTGATAATTGACACTCTAAAACAAATTTCTATTGTGTAACTAAATACCTCTGATCTGTTTCTATACTGAAATCATACATGATTATAAACTTATTGTAATGGGGCAATTGTCCATGCAATAACGTTCATTATGCTGGTGGGAGGAAGCGATCTGATCAGATAAATAGGCTAATATGTAAAATCAGTGTGACTACTGCAGATCTGTATACAAGTCAGCTACAGCCATAATTAAAAAACTGTAAAGCAGCTGTTAAACCAGGGACAGGGTGTCTGCCTTGTAGGTGAAATCTGTCAGAGTTCATCAAGGATTCCTGGTGAAGAGCAATACCTTCTCTAGCACTCACCACCTGTGCTGTGTATTACCTCAGGCCTTGTTACACTGTTTGCAGCTCAATGACTGCACAATTCATCACTGTTGATACACATTCTGTGAACCTGTTTTAATGACAATGTTGATACTAGTTATATTTACATTTAGGAAAGTAGTATTATAATGGGAGCAAAGTAAACAGGCCAAAAATGATAGTAAATAGGGGAAATATAAGTTCTCTTTTATGATGCAGTTGAGGGTAAAAATGCCATTTTTAAGAATGGGAGAAAATATCATGGTTAGAGGAAAAACAGTGCCAGGCTAAAGGAAATCTCTGCTAATGCAGCTTCAACATCATCATTAAATAAACAGATAAAGAACAATAACATCATTAGCAGTGGTTCTTCAGCTAAAATACATTATAACCTTTAGGGCAAAAGACAAGAAAAAGAAGTCAGTGTTTGCTCATGTCAAAAGGATGAGAAGAATAAAAATATAATAAAATAAAAATCACAATACAATTAGTGCCAAGTTCATAATCAACAAAGCAGCATTCACATCCTCAGGTTTTAAAATATAACTGCATTACACACAAGAAATCAGCTGTTTCCATTCTGTATCCTCGGCAAAATACATATATGAAGTGTTTTTTAATCTATCCAGTATTGACATGTGGTCATGACAACATGACGACTTTTTTCCTAAGCATTACTTTTGATTGTTCAGTATGGTTAGAATATATATATATATATATATATATATATATATATATATATATATATATATATATATATATATATATATATTCTAAAATATCAAATTTACAGATTAATTTAAGCCAGCAGTAACGCAGAAATGTATCGCACTGACACTACCAGTGGCATCTAAATTAAAAAGATACAAGCTCTCAACTGCAATGATTTTATTTTGAAAAGGAAACCCTTCTTGCACCATCATCGCAAATACATTTGAAGCAAGAAAATAGATGTCAAACAGAACGTTTGTAAAAGGCTTAACCAGACAAGATGCCTTCAAAGCTGATAGCATTACATGGCCAGCAGAGCAGGGCCCCACATGGAGGGGAAATTAATATCTCAGTTCACACTGTGACAAGTTCTGCATCTCCTCAATGGATTATGATTACAGCTGGAACAAAGTCTTTGCCCATTAGGAGGGGAAACCAAACTGGCTTACAATGAGAAGAAGTGGGCACCAGAAGGCAGGGATTGAGTCAAAATGTATAGTACTGTCAGAGAAAGTCTGATCTTGAAAATTGGCTCAGCAACAACGGTGGATATCCATTAAGCTGGAGACCTGTGTTTTGACCAACAACACCCAACTTAAATTGGAACCTGTGAGCCTTGGTGCAGCACAAGCCACGTTTGCGCATAACATAGTTATAGTTAAAATGCTGTGTTTATTTATTCACTTGCTGCCTTAAGTAGTATCGTTAAACGATACTACACCAATTTAGAACTATCCCCATCACAAAAGCGATGGCAATTAGCTGGAAGATGGAAACCACAGCATACATTATCCACGTGGGAACATCTGCTCTGTTTTAGCAGTTTTGCAGCAGAACCTTCAACATTGAATTCTAGGGGGCTGTGTTGATGAGGATCAGATCATATGTTTTCCTTATTTATTCAGTTGTATTTATATACTTGCAAATTAGCATGCACTATATAGTATGTACACCATGTGTCTGCAAGTATTGATTTGTGTTCTTGGTGCTCCCCTATACGAGTGACCAACATTGGAAATTGATGTAGTGGGGGAGGATGCATCAGTGATAGGACTATGTATCTATGGATTGCAGCAGACCAAAACGACCCATTTCTCTTTTATTTTTAGATTCAAAACACCTATGAAAATGCACTGCTTGTTAGAGATAACAGTTTCATGTAAATCTTGGTAGCCATTTCAAATATGGTGTTTTTATCCTCTCATTCCTTACAAATTTTCAAACCGATCCACACACAATGTAGAACACAAGTTTTATTATGCCACATCTGTGGCCATTAACATCTCGGCAGCTACTTCCATAAACCCATATTTGCAGTACAAGGTACTAACTTTGCATTAACAGTTAATTATTACTGCAACAAAGGAGAGTGAATCAGTAAGATTCCCATCGTTTAGATGAATGTAAGAACAAGAATGTTAGATTACACTTCATATGACAGTGAGTATGAAGATGCTAGACCACAGTTTGGCTTGTCAGCATGGACACACATGTTTAGCCCGTCAGTACACAGTGACGTTGACACAGCTCAGTTGTGCACAGACAATGGTACTGCAGGTCAGCACAGTAACCTACTGCTGTGAGGACGCTATGGGAATACAAATGAGTGTGGCGTGGCAAGGCAAGTCATGCGCTGGATAGGCAAGTCAGTGCTGCCCTTTCTCCACCTAGTGGTAGCTGTATTTTTAGGCCACTGGGAATTTTGGGATTGAGTTTTGATTATTTGGGGTTGCTGTAGCTGGTCACTCTGTAGGACGGGCAGAAGCAGCTTTATGTATCGGAATGATGGGCTGGAATATCGATACAGTATCGGAAAATGTATAACGATATGTTGCTGTATCAATTTATTCGCACACCCCTAGTGGAGATTGAACATGGGAATGTGCTGTGGACTAAATGTTGCTCTACATATGCTGAAAAAGGGTAGACTGGGTATATGGGATAATATAGCACCCTTAGGAACTTTAAACAGCAGCAAAATGAACAATGAGGTTGAACACCTAATGGCACCAAGCTACAATGGACTTGTATGCTGGTTTTGTCAAAATCAGGTTGGTGGTGTTCACCTGAGAAAGCATATTTGAAGTGATGATGCACCCCCACTAATTGGCTCTGGGGCTGCCTGTATAATTCATGGATAACAGCATGTTCCACTAAATTGCATGGCAGTAATTGTTATATGATTAACCCACAGATTGCTCACTTGATGCATTTAGTAAACTACTTTTATTCTTCTCTAATGTCTGATTGTTAGAACAATTAAGTTTTTGAGGTGCTTGTTGGGCTACTTTAGGCCAGGGGGGTCGGCTCGCCCTATAAAGCTCCTTGTTGTTGAATTTTAGTAATAAAGTTAGCCCCAGTGTGAGTAAAAACCAAAAACAATTTGCCTCAAATACGCTGTGAGAACTCTCATTGACCTGTGGTCTAATTACAACTGAAAGTGTTGGATTTCACAGCAGCCTTAACACACACCCAACAGCTGGGGCATTTCTAAAATGTAAAGTCTTAATTCTGAAAAAAAGATGCATTTTATATTAAAATCCATTCTCTAGAATCTCAGGAATATAAAATATATGCTTTAATCGAAATGATCTCGATGATTTATTCATAGTCACAAGGACATCAGGTGCTCAAACTAATTATGTGAAAAGTCATTTTTTGAGAGAAAACGTATTCATCACTCAACTACGAACAAACTGTTTACCAGTATGCGAGAAGCTGAGTCACTGCTCCATCAAATTTTTCTCCCAAAGGAACACTGGCTTTAAGCCAGGAAGCGATATATTATGAACAGGAAATCACTTTGTATGCGTTACATTCTTTTTCATTTTTTATGTTTAGTATCCAATAAAGTATACTGCTAACAAGACATTACAAGACAAGCCCAGAAGCAACAGCAGCTCTGCAATTTAAACTTTCACACTGTCTAGTTTTGTTAATGAGCTGAACCCACCATGTCACATTGGGGTTTTCAGGCGCTATGCAAAATACCTTTTCCAACTGCTTCCCCAAACTACTCTGAAATCTACATCTTATACTAATGAACCATTCATTTAATGTACTGTATAGGACACCTCTCGAGTGTCACACATCTTTGGTCCTTTCCTTTTATATAGCCAATAGGTGGGGTTCACTAATGGGTGAAGAACTGAATGGCATTAAGTACCCTGGTCCAAAAAAATGTAAAGTGCAATTCACAAGGTCGTTATCACTGAAACGAACTTGAGTTATATTGTGCTACACAGAAAGACTTAAATACATCACCAGCGTCATTTAATTGTTGGTCCATTAACTTTGTCTACCCTTGTTTAAATCACAGCTTTCTGGGTCATAAAATGGAATAAAATGTTACCAAATTAATATTAATACAAAAGTCCATTCACAAGGCTAGCGGATAGACATTCAAAATCCTCAGAGAAATGGGGTAAGAAATGAGAAGAGGGCACAGCCATGCTAGCAGTGTGTTCTTAGGGATGGCAATATCGGTCAGTCTTTGCACCATTTTGGTCCAAACTGAATTATCTTATCTATTAGATGGATTGCCATGAAATGTTGTATAGTCATTCATGATCCGCAGACATTAAATCCTAAGTGCTTTGATGATCTCCTAATATATCCTATATTGTCACCATAAGGTTGGCATTTGTGGTTTTGAGTGAAATGTCTCGACAAACATGGGATGGATTACAATGAAATTTGGTACATTTTGAACATTCATTTCCCCTTCAGGATTAATTGTCACCACTTGACTTTTCTTGTAGAGCCATCCCCAGTTCAAAATGCTCATCTTTTGCATCTTCAGAATGACTGCAGACTCTTAGTCTTGCCGTTCAAATGTTTTGGAGCAGACTGCCATCCATTGCCGCCCACAAGTATCTAGTTAATATTAGAGGTTATGGATATTGTAAAGGTCTTAATACGACGTCACTGACTCTATCCAACTTAAGAGTGTGTCTCTGAAGTGGCTTGATCAGTAGCTATCGATCACACTAACAGGCAAGGTATCCATGGGTATGCTGGCAATTCAGTTTAAGTAGAAGCTATAGTCATTACTAACATGAATGACAGCTATATAGCCTAACTGTAATTGGAATGCAAGGTTTCACTCTCTGGTAATAGCCATACAAAGAGCAGTAGGGTTCAGCACACGCACTAGACTGCCCCAACAGAATAATTTAAACCATAAATCAAACATCCATGCTGTGGTTCACCTTGAAGCTCTACAGCCTTGTCTTTGCCACTTAGCTGGAAATTGTGTTGAATATGCGTTCTTGTTTTCTTATCCTATCCAAACATAGATAATACTGTGAAGCTTCAAATATGTACAATACTACAAGGGGCAACTTAAAAGATGAATGAGGCAATTTTCAAAACTAACAAGCATGTTTCATTTGTGGGAATAAATGTAATCTGATCCGTAGTAAAGACACACAAGATCAATAAAAGTGAAAAACCCCTGACTGAAAAAGTATTAACACTAAGCAAGATTTTCACTTCGGATAGCACATTTACATTTATTCATTTAGCTGACACTTTTATCCAAAGCAGCTTACAATTGCTATATTGGAGGTGGCACAGTTCTGGAGCACCTAGGGGTGTTTTGCTCAGGGACACATTGGTGGATGTGTCACAGTGTGTTAAACCCGGGTCTAAGACATATGTCTTATCCGCACAGTACTAACTACTAACAGTACTAACAGTAGGAGAATGAATTGTGCTGAAACCCTTTTAACAAGTGACTCAGTGTGGTGTTATTATAAATTAATTTTAAATCATGTTTTAACTGATCATCATTCAACCAGATATGTAGGCGTGTATGCCACAGGCAAGAGCTGGCCACCCATTTTCCTGTATGACACAGAGGAATATTACTGATGTTGTTCTCCCCTGAAGTACATTGGGCTTGCAAGAAATACTTAATCTTATCTCTAGAGCAGATACTGTGCATCAAAAAAGACCTTACACTGCAAATGTGAATCCCACAAATCTAGGCACACACATCAAGTTTCATTACCTTCTTATTACATCACACAGAAGGATAGAAGACCTATTTAAATTTGATCCATAAATGTTGGTGCAGCGCATGAACATAAATAAATTCATATCTTTTCCGGTATCCTCTGCCATTATAAGTTACCTTTTCCTGGTTTAGATAATAATTAGCTTTCCCTCCAGTGAAATGAGGTGAGTGTGAACAGGGCTGTGATCAGCTTTGGGACCCGCTGTGAGTCTCTGTGGATGAGATGTTTACTGGAATTTTTTGTGTGGCCAGTAGGATCCCACTTAGTGTGAATGATGGCAGCTGTGAGGGTGCCTCTGGCAAGTGTGACTCCAACTATGGCTGTTTAGTCTCATGTAGCATACAGCGCCAGCTGCTCAGGTTGTGTAGCACTCCAGTGAGCATGACTGATTGTGACTGAGGTACGCACGTGTCTGGCAAAAGCGATGCTGAATGCAGCATTGTGCAACTCTGGCTACAACTGTGGCAGATCACGGCAAACAGCAGCTCTGTGCAGCTGGCTGCTTGGACTGTGGCTGCATCAGCCCAACTGTGGCAAGTGTGACTGAGTATGTGTGACGAGCATATTTCTGGATGCTCTGTGTGGGCTGCTGCTGCAGAGGCTGAAAAACTGAGAGTGATTCTGGTGATCAAAGTAGCTTTGACTGCTGGTGCAGCAAGTTATCACTCTGGTGGAGTTTGCTGGTTGGGCAGAGGCTGTTATGAACACGACTACAACAAGTGTGACTGACTGCAGCTGGGGTGAGCAAGACACAGTTAAGCATTGTTCATGCTACTCTGTACTCAAGCAGCAATGGCATGTGTGGCTGATAAACTCCAGTACTCCTGCAATCTGAATACCCACAGACGAGTGTTTTTGGTTACAAATGTGGCCAGTGACACACACCATTTTTGCAGCGTTGCTGTGTTGCAGTCAGAGGTAAACTTGAAGGGGAGATGGTCGTATTTGGTTTAGATATGACTATCACATGTAACGTAAAGTATGTACATTCAACATGTTATTAAACTAAAGCGGAGGCCCGCAATTTGAAGAAGTGACTGAGTTCTGCTAATTGAGCTATGAATTGATCACTGTGCCAAAAACTTTGAACCAACTTGCTTATTGACTCAGAATTACAATTAACAACTGGCCTAACTGATGACCGACATGCTGGCTTGAACAAAGTTAGAGCCAACAGTTGTGCTCTAAACCTATATATGTAGATATATAAAAACTACACATTCGGGTAAATAGTCATTTTCCTGTCTGCCCAAAGTCGCGAGTTACTATAAAAAGTTAGTGTTAATAAAAAGTAACTTTGTGGACTACTTTCATGGAACCCACTTAAAATCATATCTTCAAAATGTGCCTCATGGTGAAAGTCTTGGCTTGCACAGAAATGATGATTATGCAATAAATGTCATCTGCCTCTGAAAGGAAAGGTGGCTTTCATTTATTTTGATACCACTGATATTTAGTCTGGTCTCAGGCGATGCTCCTAACAAAGTGGTGAGTACTTTCAATTTCTGAGGCACAGCTAAGAGTGAATATACAGTATCTCACAAAAGTGAGTACACCCCTCACATTTTTGTAAATATTTCATTATATCTTTTCATGTGACAACACTGAAGAAATGACACTTTGTTGCAATGTAAAGTAGTGAGTGTAGAGCTATAACGGTGTAAATTTGCTGTCCCCTCAAAATCCCCTTAGATAACATTTTCAAACAATTGTCAACAATAGCCACAACCAGGGCAAATTTGGCCTATTTCAGAAGTTGTAAAACAAGTGAATATCTATAATCTCTGCTCACAGTAATCATGTGAAACTAAGTGCATTGTACAACTGTACAGCAATTAAAGCCAACTTTTTTACACAGTTGAATAAATGAGCCTAAATTAGTCAGCTACTTATGCATCACAGACTGTTGCTTACATGAATAATATATTAACTGAATTTATTACAAATTCAAAAAAGGAGCGTCCATAATGTGGATATACTGAAAATACGGTTCTACGATTGCTGGATGACCTCCAGAGGCATTGCTTAACAATGGATGTTGTTAATCATCATGAAAAATGTCCCCACAGAATCTTCGCGCCAAGATTCAGAGTGACAAAAAACTCTGGCGGTCATTTTCTTTTAACCACCAGAGGCAGTGCTTCACACTGGATGACTATTACCAACACAGTCATGAGGAATCCTACCATACCAGGAACAGCGTGAGGGTTCCTGAAAGACAGCTGCCACTACTGCATGGGGCAACATTGACACTATTATAATGGGCAAAGGTGCATGGTGTAGCCCAGGTGACTCCAGCGCAAATCTCACTCAGAGGCACCCCAAAGTGCTGCCCAGGAGGTGCAGACATTCCTGGTGGAGTGGCCCCGGATATTAAGAGGCAAAGGCAGTCCTTTTGACCTGTATGCCTCCTCAATTACCTCAGCAACCCACCTGGAAAGCCTTTGTTTGGAAAGTGTGTACGCTTTCCCACAGCCCTTCTAGCGGACAAATAGGCTATCAGAGTGGTGAAACGCCCTGTCTGGGCAGAGCAGTTCTGCTGAATTAGCTTCCTTATCCCATGGACATGAGGAGTCACAAAATGCCAGCTCAGTGACCTGATTAATGTGGGCTTGAGCCAACCTCTTTGGGAAGAATGATGGGTTAGGCCAAAGTGCCACCCCAGTGCCATCAGAGTTCCAACCCATGCACACTTCACTCACCAACTAGGTGTGAAACTCACTCACACGCTTTGCTGAGGCCATTGCCAGAAGAAAAGAAACCTTTGCTGATAACCAATACAGCCCAACCTGCTCCAGAGGCTCAAACCGAGGGAGACAAAGGGCTTCCAGTACCAGAGACAGGTCCCATGAGGGAACCATCATAGCCCAATGGGGCTATGAACTTTAATGAACTGGGTCACCGGAGTGTGAGACTGCACAGTCTGGTTATTCACTCTAATATACCTGGTCAAAATTGCAGCTACATAGGTAAACCTTCAGGGTGGAAACAGAGAGGTACTTTTCTAGCAGGGACTGCAAAAAAACAGTATTATCGGCACAGAGGCATTCTCAGGGACTTCTTTATGAAAAAACTCTTCCACCTGTTATAATGTGCCCTGGTGCAAAGGGGCAAACCCATAGCTGCAGGCGTTCCGGGCTTGGATGCCACCAGATTTGGCCCCCAGCTGCGAGAGCAGGTCTCACACCATGAGAACTCTGTCCATAAGTCTGGAAACTAGGGCCTCACTGGCCAGTTTGGGTGACCAACAGGAGTCTGTGGTTGCTTTGCTGCACTGTGTAACGTTACTGTCATCAGTTGAAATGGTGGAATGCCACAGGGTAGGTGATCTGGCCACTGGTGTGCCAGGGCATCTTTTCCGAATGGACTTGTTGCCTCCATCGGTGAAAACCAAAGAGAGCAGTGGGTTGAGGATTCTGAGGCAAACGGGTCCACCTCTGCTGTGCTATATTTGCTCTATCCTTCCCTGTGCTGTCCAGAGCCCCCTCACTGCTCTGTGCGGTCACAATTCAATTCAATTCAATTCAATTTTATTTATATAGCGCCAAATCACAACAACAGTTATCTCACAGCGCTTTTCATAAAGAGCAGGTCTAGACCGTACTCTGAAGTTATTTACAGAAGCCCAACAATTCCCACCAAGAGCAAGCACTAGGCGACAGAGGCAAGGAAAAACTTCCTTTTAAGAGGCAGAAACCTCGAAGCAGAACCATGGCTCAGGGTGGGCGGCCATCTGCCTCGACCGGTTGGGGGTGAGGGGAGAGAGAGAGAGAGAGCAGAGAGAGAGAGAGCAGGAGAGAGAGAGCAGAGGGAGGCAACCTACACAGTATACACATAGAGGTACAGACAATAAAGGTAATGGTGCTATAGACTGAATGAAAAATGGTACAGATATTTATAGTAATGTTTAGTGATATTAATTATAACAGTAATAATAGCAATAGGACTAGTAATAGCAGTTGCAACTGCAGCAGAGGGCGTCGAGCAGGAACACGGGGCAGCAGGAGACTCCCAACAACAGGTCCAGACTCCACAGCTCCAGAGCCAGCAACACCCGCGGGAAGTGAGGGGAGGGGGGAGGACAGGAGGGGAAGCACACGACCACGGGAGAGGGAGAAAAAATCGAGTTAGTAACATGCATTAATGGGATGAGGTTGCACTCAGAGAGAAAGAGAGAAGAGGAGAGAGGAGCTCAGTGCATCATGGGAAATCCCCCGGCAGTCTAGCCTATAGCAGCATATTCACACTGTCCCCCACTTAAGGTGAAACTTTGGTCATCACTACTTCACGATGTGAGTGGGTCGAAATCAATGAGATGCCTCTGGCCAGACATCTGAGCCTGGATCTGTGCCTTGGATCTAATGGAGGCCACTGATCCAAATCTTGAAGGGACGCAAATACAGTGGATGGAGACCCAGTGGCGCCATTGATATAACCAATGTCTACATACCCAGCAGCCTGAGAAAAACATTATACTTGAACCACCCTTTAGCTGGGATTCAGACAACGTTTGGCCTAATTGGCGGTGCTAGTGCTGCCTGCAAGCACCTTATTAAGACCCTTGGGGCCGAACAGGAGCACCTTAAATTCAAAGCAGAGGTGCTGCATGTGATATTGCACTATTAAAAATCGATGGATGTGACCCAAGTTTGCCATGTCACAGCTTGGAGGACATATGCTGTACTATGATTGTGGACTCCTTCACAAATTAGTTTAGCTCTCATATAGGGCAAAACCCACCCTCTTTTTTTTGGAATCAGAAAAAAAACTACCCACCTTAGAACCCATCTTGCTGTGCCTGACGATTTACTCCTATGTAAATGTAAATCCTCATTTGTAAAGTGCCTTTCTAGTCTTTTCGACCACTCAAAGCGCTCATTTACACGCATTCACACATTTATACACTGAGCCTAAGTGCTCAAACAGAAACTAACATTCTCACACACACACACATTCATACACTGGTGGAACAGCCACCAGGGGCAATTCGGGGTTCAGTATCTTGCCCAAGGATACTGCGACATGCAGCCTGGAGTAGCCGGGGATTGAACCGCCGACCTTCCGATTAACGGGCAACCTGCTCTACCTGAGCCACAGCCGCCCCTATGATGGCCTCCTTCTCTAGGAAGGTGGATATTTCCTATCTCACTGCCTGAGACTTTGTGGGATCGCTGACCTTGGTCAGCCTGTTCCCCCTGAAAACTGGGGTCTGGCATCAGAACTGGAGAATGTACGCTTGGGATTGCATGGCCACCACCCAATGGCCTGTAGTGCAGCTGCTGAGGTTCTGCTGGAAGAAGTGTGCATCTGAGGCACCATTCATGTAGGAGCCTGTTGATAGTGACACTCCCCCGTTTATTTGAGCTTATTTGACCAGTAGTTTCCTGGTAATTCAGGCTGAGCTAATTAGATAGTAGCAGCTAGTTAGCAGCAGTTAGCTGTTAACTTCAGCAACAAGCAAACCTATCTGTCCATCAGGAAACTCTATAAATCACAGAGTTGATGCAGAGCAACCTGGGGACATCAGAGAGAAATCTAGAAAATATTTTTTCCATCAAATATGATCCAGTTTCAGCAAAATCAGTGAATAGTGTTTTTGTACTGTTAACAGTGTGTCCTGGTCAGCCCCAGGAAACACTATGCTTCAGCAGCGTCATAAAAATTGAGAAAGCTTTTTATTGGACTCTAAATTAATACAGGCCCCCGAGTGCAGGATGATTCATCAACATTGTAAAATCGTTTTCCCGGAAATGACACAGTCTAAAATATCTTCAAGAATACCTACAAAATAATGTTTTTTGTCATTGATGGGCCGGATACAGGTATATTGGTAAGGTATAGTCCAAGGCATATCATATAAAAACATTTTAACATCGATTTTACATGTTTCTCTAACAGTACACAAAGCATCTTTGATACTCTTGTCTTCATTTGCGTATTTTCTTAATGAAGTATTTACAAAAGTAACTAAAAGCAATCAGATTACATAACTTTTATATTGTTGGACTTAGATTACATTACTGATTACATTTTTTAACAAGAAATTAGTAATTGTACTGGATTGCATTTTTAAAGTACTCCTCCCAACCCTGAGCCAGATGATGTGCACACAAAACAAACAAACAAAAGTACACAAAATATATGCAGCTTCAGTCCTTTGTTAAAACTTAACCCTCCTTTCAGTGCACTGAACAAGGATGAAAGACTGATAGGCCTATATCTTACATGAGAGGTAGATTTTTCTGGACAAAAGTGAGCATATATGCCTTTTCAGCAACGCGGTTTCTATTCTTGTCTTGTCTGCGTTGACTATCAACACTTGTGCTGAGCTGTAACGTCTTGCCAGCGTTTGCTCGTCTCACTGCCTCAACACGGAGCCCCGCCCTTCACTCTACATGCAGCCGTTCATTCACAAATTCTCTAAGAACATGCAGGGAGAGACGGTGCTGGTCGACACTGCTGAAGACCTGGCTTCTACAAAGAAAAACGGTTCTGTCCATACACTTTACCTTAGTGGGCTGCCCAGGTACATTAACGGCCACCCATTGTAGCATTTTTCAAAGAAGTTATTGAAGTTATTACGTTACAAGTCACGACCAACATGGTGTATATTTTACATTTTACTCCTTCAATTGTTGCAAATAGCAACTATAATATCCCTTTTGGACGGCGACCGCTTCCACACGGCAGACATACTTGTACCTCTTTATGCTCACAGACATGATGACGTCATGTTTGGTGTAAACCAAATCAGCCTGTCATATTGGCAAAAATGTTCATCTCGGGTCAATACTGTTATTTTAAAGTCTTTATTGGCCGATGCAGATAACGTGCTGATTTATATATTGTGCATCCCTAGCCTAAATAATATGCATGGGAATAATGAATTCTTAATAATACACAGTAGACCCATGCCAGATCAATTAAAGGTATTGTAACGAAGGTATTGGTCCTTTTCCGGAGGCTCTGCAGTTTATTAAGTCTTTCATGGCCTACCAGCCTGTATCGTGTTGCCACTGAATCTCACTGCAGAGTCTACTGTTCGTGTCAGGCCACAGTGCTTTCATCTTTTCAAAAACAAACTCCTTATCACAGTACTCCCAATACTAAGAAGTAAATCATTAAACACACATTAGCACTCACACACAAAACATCACCAATCAATAAGGTCAGAGACTACTGCAGAAACGATTGATTAATCATTTAGTCAAATGGACAGGAAATAATTACGGCAATTTTAATAATGAATTGTTTTTATCATTTCGTTAATTATTGGCCATTATCAGCATAGACACTGGATTTGAACTGATGTTTCGCTTGGGTAAAAACAATTTATTTTCATGTGCTTTCTTTGATGAGACTTTGAGGCCAGAAAAACTCCAACAGTAGCTTCCATGGAGTTTGTATTCACTAAGGCTGTCCTGCTTTTTTCTTTCTTTCCTCATCCATAATTGAAAACCAGCAAACTTACTTCTTGAAAACCCTGACCGTTACTCGACACACAACACTAAACACAAAGCACTGGGTCATTCAAGTTTACTGTGTGTGTGCCTGGTTGAAAATAGGAGCAATCACATGTAATCACAAACAAGAACATTTGAATTCCCTTTTGTGTGGTAAAAGCTTTACCTTTTTTCCCCAAGCAGGAATGTCAAAGATTTCTTGGTCATACAGTCAAGTAAACTGAATTTGTTTGGATTTTGACTTGAACAAAATCCACAAAATGATGTCACCTTGTGCTCTAGGATTTTGTGAATGGCATTTTCCCCATGTTTTTATTTCATTGTAAAAAAAATCTGCAGATTAATCGATAATGGAAATAATTGTTCGTTGCAGCCCTAAACAAAACTGAACTTTCCTTAGACAAGATCAGTTTACACAACAGAACTGTCATCTTGACAAAATTCATATGACAAATATTGATATGACAAAATTCATTGAATTACTCTCCGGCCCTCTGATTATATGCATGTATAGCACAGCTGGAAAAGGCCATGTTCTCCAAGGTAACCTGTGACAGGTCTTACAGGAGGACACAATCACTGCTGCATGTCATCCGGTCTACACACTGAACTGTGCTCACATTCTTGGCATGAAGTCAAACTTGTTCAAGGTGTGTGTCAGAGTTTAGCAAAGTTGTCCCCTCTCTTATTCGTGATGTGCATGGATATGCATCAAGGCAAAGCCAAGGTCTGACATTCCAGCTCAGTGACATTAGGATGACATCCCTGCTGATTGCAGGAAAAATGTCATCCTTTCTGCCTTTTGTCTGACTAGTATTTGTGGCTGTGTTTTTTTTTTCTTCTTACATTTGTGCACACCAAATAACTATATAGTTGCATAGTCTATAATGTAAAGATCAGCATCCATCCTTCTCTTTAACATGTACTCTTGAGCAGGTACAAGAATGACACTGACGGTGCATTTACTTTCATTTGAGGACATTATAGCCCCAGTTTTAGGATTACTTAAGGTTTGAATCAGTATTCATAGCTCATCGGTGTTGTAAAGGTATTATATAGGTGTTTTTTAGTGCATTAGAAATTGCAGTACATGTCTGGTGTGTACATTTTCAAGCAGGATACAGTATAAAAACTCTTTTGGCAGACTGGAACCCACCATGTAAAACCTTAGATTTATGAATGATATATTTTTGAGGTATATTGCATCTGCAATGTACTTTGATTTTCTATCAGATGTAACACAGCAGCAGTTTTGTGAAAAACACGTTTTATTATTACCTCTCCATTAGTTCATGGATGTGATAAAAAAAGATATGGTAAAATTATCTTTAAATGATATCTTAATAGCGTTCTAAGTGCTCATAGTGACTTCAATACTGCAATGCCTTATCTGCCTCAACCATGAAGCTGCTACAACATGTTCAAAAATGCTGCAGTGAGGCTTTTAACTAAAGCAAAGAGACAGGATCACATTTCCCCTGTTTTAGCATCTTGTCACTGGATGCCTGTTTCTCATTGATTTTTAGAACCACTAATGTTTTGTAGTCCTTGAATGACCTGGCTCCAACTTATCTCTGAACTTAAGATTCTATATGCTGTTTGAAATCCAGTCTGAAACCCTCAGACAAGAGCCTCCTGACAGTTTCTATGGCAAGGTTAAAGACTAAAGGTGACCATGCTGCGGCTGTCAGGGCTCGGTAGCTTATGAACCAGCTTCCAGCATAGTGGCATCGCAATTAAGGCCTTTTTATCATCTTTGATGTTTATTCTTCTTGCACCCTGCTGCTTTGAATTATCTGAGTATTCTGCATTTGTTATCCCCATGACTCCCTCTGTTTATTGAAGCATTTACGTTAGTCAGTCATTATAACCTCGACTAACAGATTTGCTGCGGCAAATGCAGACAATCTGATAGTTATTGTTCTTGACAGGAACAATTTATGCTATAATTTAGACTGTAAAATCCCCTTGTGCATTTAAAACATATATTTCAACAGCTATCATCACACCTACACCATCTTTGAGCATGGCAATGCAATAGTGATGTAAAATAATCTCTGTGAAAGAAATGTCTCTTTGCTGTTACCTGGTGCAATAAAGAGTAGGCTGACACAGCATGATGGTGGCCAAACGCTACACATATTAAAATGCCCACAATCATCTGGCAGCCTGTGATAAATAAAAAATGATAGGCCTACTATGGTCTCAGTAGTGAGCTTACTTATGAAGAAGCAAGGTGTTGATTTCTGTGCAGAAATGTACTGCACACTGCAGTCCTATGAACTAGAACTAGACAGCTTTAAAGATGGCTCAAACGACAAACCTCCCACTGCACAGGCAGGAACTTGTTGTTCACTTTAGCTACAACTAACAGTTATTTCATATTATATTACTGATTAATGGAGTTTCGAAAAATACTAAAAAAGGTCATAATTGTCTAATTTTGACATCTTAAAATTGCCTGTTTTGTCCGACCAACCGTCCAAAACCCAAAGTTGTTCACTGTATTGTCACAACAGACAAACAAAAGCAGTACATTCTCACAAGTTAGAAGGAGGAAACAGGGAATCTTAAGCTGATGATACACAGAGCAACTTTTAGAGCAGTCGTGCAGGGCAACGTCGCCATCAATGGTAATGTGTAAAGATTACTACCGTAATCCCCTTACCCCACCACTCCGCCACCCGCCCTGCACCACCACCAGACATTCAAAACATAGTCGGACTTGCCACTAGCAAGGTTGCCCAGCAACATTGCTCAAAAAGTTGCCCTGTGTATCATCAGCTTTAGGCATTTCGTATGTCAATAATAATTGTTTTCCGCTCTACTGTCCTTGTATCTTTTACAAGGTTTTCAAGTGAGGCCCAGGGGCCTGTACCAAGGAGCAAGTTAATATCTTTTTGTTATGTGGCTTCACTAACCCTAACAATTGGGATAAGCTTGATCAGTCAGCACATGATTTCCCAATGCAGACATGTGGGTTCACATAAGAAAAGCGGTGTTAGAAGCAGATGTCTAGTGGCAGCAAAGCAGCATATTTTACAAATAAAGAGCAAACTGTAATATTAGACAAAGTCTAAGTAGCACAGCTACAGCTGACACTTGCAGGAACTCACTTTTAAGAAGTTCTTGTCACTTCAAAAATCTGACCAATTTATTCAACGCACTCATAAGTGTTCAAAACGTTGTTCTAAATGAACTTCATAAAGCAACATAATGAAAAATCCACTCATGCCAATAAAAGGTGCTCAAATAATGATCAAAAGACTGAATCTCAACATTTAGACTACTGAAAACTCCCCCCACATTACCTGCGTCCACACAGGAACAGGTGGGGTGCTACATGACTAGTCTCTATAATACAAGACAGCTACTAACCCAAAATAGACACATACATAGTAAACTTAATTTCAATAGGCCTACCAAACTTTATGCTCATAAAATTCAGCCTCACATAAGAAAAATGAAACCCATTTATTTTAACAGCAGCTACAGGCTGTGTGAAACAGACTTCGGAGCAAATTAAGAATATAAAACACATTTCAACCGTAAGCTGTTACATCTTAAGCAACACAGTAGGTACGGGCCTACTTCATTCAGTCTCTGTAAGATTATAAATAGAAAAAGTTTCTCGGCAGCCAACTTTAAAGCAGCCTATAAATCAATCTGTGGGATTTCCTACAGATGGTGATGTCATTTCCCAGAAGAGTTGATTGGTCAGTAG
Organism: Lepomis macrochirus; assembly: GCA_024633595.2. Taxonomy (NCBI): domain Eukaryota; kingdom Metazoa; phylum Chordata; class Actinopteri; order Centrarchiformes; family Centrarchidae; genus Lepomis; species Lepomis macrochirus. The sequence continues at coordinate 24,470,477 of JALXJV020000021.1, read as the reverse complement.
GCGGCGTTTTTCTAGAGTTAATCTCTTATCTGCAACATCACCTGATCCGAAGGAGGTCAGCCGTTCAACAGAAGTTACCATGACAATCTACCCCGTTGAGAAGTGAACCACCGTTGTAGTGCCGAAAACCCAGGGTTAACACTAAAGTTACCTCGCTAAGCGCAAATCCTGCTTCGTGGTACAGGCCCCAGACCTGCATCTTAAGGCCTGTGCCGTCACTTGGAGTAAACACAAGTTAGATAAAAATGCTTTGGGTCATTTGCATATACACATTCTTTGATAGATAAAATAAAGCTGGCAAAATCAGCACAAATTCAAGAGGCACTATCTCAGGGTACAGACAGGGTCTTTAAAGAATTAAAGTCTTCTATTCCATATTCTAAAAATAAGGCCTTAAAAGTATTAAATTTCGTTTACAAAAGGTCTTACATTTTTTGTCCTTTTGTAGTATTCAATAAATGTGGTAACATCATAAATTAACACTTTTTAGTCTGTGTGACTTTATAGTTTAGTCCTTTTGGTGTGACTTGATGTTAAACGGCAGTACAGGTAGCGTTACTGTTTATGTTGGTGTTTAGGAAAGAAAACAAAACGTCTCTAAAGTGCTACTAACAAGCTAGCATTAGCTAGTCAACTCAGAATGGGCAAGTGTCTGCAGTTCAGAAGGCCAGAGATACGGACAAGTTGGCAGACAATTCTACCATAAATTGGTGCAGAAAATGTCTCCAGAATGCAGGAAATTAAGTGTTTAATGCTCAGGAATTTCTAGGGGAGGACCCCCAGACACCACCTTTCATATCAGCATTGAATCAAATAGTGTTAAAATATGTTATTATCTTGTTGTCATGAACCCAATATTATAAATTGTGTGAGCTAAGTGTATCGTCACACCCCTAATCTGATCCCCTATGTCCCCACCACTTTCCAACACAGTGACGTCCTTGATTCATTGTATGTTATCAGAGTATAAACACACCCCAAAAAGTTATAGTGTATTAAATATGAATGTGAGTATTAAAATGAAGTGTTTTATTAAATTCAGGTAACTTTGTATATAATTATTTTCTCTGGCTTAGAATTCAAACAGATTTCCATTATACGGCAGTGATGTTGGCATTAAATTTCATTCAAGGTGGTATTAAAAAGGTCTTAAAAAGTCTTAAATTTAGAATCCTGGGGGTACCTTGTATCTACGTGAGAGTGCGTTGCCCTTGCTCTCGCATGTTTGATTATTTTGCTGTTATTATTTTGCACTGTTGCGGGAGTAGGCACTCAATCAGTCAGGGAATATTACAGTTGAATATTTTAAGATTCACTGCACATTGCCAAAGCGGGATCACACACACAAACAAGATTCAGAGTTTTTCTTAATTTAAAATTGTGCAGCGAGCACCAGGTTGTCACAGAATAACCACAAAAACTTATGCTCTCTTCCGCCTCACACTGGTTGGGTTTTATATTGACATCCTGCACCACTGCCATCAGTGTTGAAGATGGTGACACTCTTGGGATACACAGTTTACTCAGGTCCATTAAAAAAAATTGTAAGACAATTAACGGTTCTCTCCTCTTGATATCACAGAAAGCCCTCAGGGCCCCCATTTCCCAATCCCCTTTCCATATCTTAAGCCGAGAAACACCAGGTTTCCGAGGCAACAGCTGTGTGCATCGTCTCTTTTTTCCTCCAATGTGTGTGGCAAAGGTAGAGGCCAAAGCACCATCGCTGCAACAGAGGTAGACCTGTGACTGACGTGGTCAATGTGATAGAGTAGATGAATGACTGTTCAAAGCCATTCAACTGTGTTGGTTAAATTTCACAGAGATACAACAGGAAACGAGAATTTGTCAGTGAAAAGAAAAACACTTTTCTTTTGGATCATGTACAGGAGGTTATGCAACCATGTATGGGTTAAATTGTCTATTCCTGTGTGCCTGCAGCCTCAAAAACACCAGAAGCGCGCCGCCACTCCCTCTGCACACGTCACACTTGACTGCAATTTGTGCCATGCGCCTCGATTCACAGAATATGCACTCACTGTCTGTGCCAATAACCTTCAAGCAATGTTCTTCAACTTATCTGGATCAGGAACAAAATCAGGAACACTGTCTTTGACTTAAAAAGCCTAAAATACCTCTTAATCCTCTGCCAACTTCAATCGAAGGTCCAAGATTTAATGCTTTACTTCCTCTTTTGTGCCAGTTGATCAAATTAATACATGAATGTGCCAGTGCTTCACTGGAGAAAAAAACATTTTAAAATGTTTAGCAGCACACCATTTCAGGTCATATAATCCAATCGCACGTTTTAGTTTCTCAGGGCTTGCAGACAACTCTGCATCTCCAATATTGCTGTTCCTGATATGAAGCTTCTGAAGCTTCTAGATTCTGACATTTGTGACATTTTGACTGTCAACCATATATGTCTTTCAGGGTTTACTGTGACCTTTATATTTTCTACAACCTTCAGTTACATATCGATTCAGCTTCTTGAAAAACAAAGAAACCTATGAAATGAAAATAGAGACTGTTTTATTTCAACAGTTCCTACGATGCTCCAACCTGAAAAGCACAATTCAAATGCCTGATGGGAGCTTGGATTTCTTGCTTTTTTGTTTTGTAGAACAAGATCTGTGATGGCCATTTCTTCCTCGCTTCCTTCATATGTACAACAAATGCAGCATGAGAAACAAAAGGGTGAACATCTGTGGTGACAATGGATCCTGAGGATGGGTATTGTTAGAGGATGAATGTTCATGAATTCATTTAGAGGCAAGTGTGCTAAACTGTGCAAAATGTCTCACAAAAAATGCTTTCAACAAGCAGTTTACAGCTAAATACAAAAATACACTTTTAAATAACAAATCTAATCTCAATGATAATTTAACAAGACCAATTTGAACAGCGTAACTGTGCAACTGCGGCAGAAGCCCCAACAGTCTTTCATCAAACAATAGTCGATGATTTGCTCTGCACATAATGTACTTGTTGGAAAATATTTTATGCAGCTTCTGGCAAGCAGTTTCAGTCCTAAATTACTGAGATGTGCATTCACATGAGATCATTCTTGTCACAAGTCCTCTGTTTCTGCCAAAATACAGTAATACACGTAATTTGTTTCTGGAGTTCTTACGTAGCAAATTACAGATGTGGCTGAAAATTTGCACGAGAGTACAATCAATAACAATCACAGAAGTGATCACAAGTCAGTGAGCGTCTGGGGGTAACATTATTCCTGTGTGAATGGAGCTTTAGTGATTATTAATCTTACTCCTCTCCTGCACATAAATGAGGAAATGATAGGAGCTCACCAAGACAGAATGAATGAGGTAAGTAAATTTCTTGCGAGCAGTGAATGTGTTGGGAAATTATAATGCAATGCAAAAGCACTCCACAACCTTAAAATATTCAATTTCTTCCCTTCATCCTACAAATTATGTTTGGTTGTGCTGGATAAGTGAAGTAAGTGTGTCTCCATTTCTCCCTGTCTGTATTAACCCGCATGGCCTTCCCATTGTCCTGCTTTGTTCCACTTCTTATCATATTTGCCCCTGCGGAGCAAAGCTGTAAATTTCCCCTCAAAGCCTCTTGGTTATGACTGACATGATCATGGTTGAGGCTTCAATATACTTAGAGGGCCATCGTGATTACCTCCTGTCAGCTGTTATCATTATCACCATCAGGCAGTAGCTTTGTGCCTTAGTCCCATCTCCACTTGAGCTGTGTGGTGGATCTCCAAAACAAGCTCCTCTGTAGAGCAATGTGAACACGGACAGTAGTGTGTGTGTGTGTGTGTGTGTGTGTGTGTGTGTGTGGATGTGTGTGTGTGTGTGGGGGGGGGGACCAAATTATTTAGCATACTGAGTCATTTCCATAACACACTGTAAACCTTAACATTCATTTATGGGCAGAATATTTGCCTCCTACAAAGGCTGTACTATCTGATAACACTCTGGGAGACATTACCCTCATTTATTGTGAAATCACTCGAGATACTTTGCATTTTACTGCATCATGCCTTAATGTGCCTCGAGGAACAATATAGAAATGCTAATCCCTGCAACGATCTGCCTCTGTCTTTGCAACACGTTATGACTGCATCTGCATGCAGAATCCAAAGAACTGCAATTACAAACAGATCCTCTAATCACGGCACTTCAGATGTAGCAGGTTCACTAAGTCACAGAGGCACAACATATCCATCTGAATCTCGCAGAAAAGATGACGCCCCTTATCCTCAATAAAATCTGCTCTGCCTGACACATTCCCTGCTGGACAATAAATCTGAGTTTGCTTCTCTTCCACCACGCAGCCATTTACTGTGAAAAGGGGCTCTCTGCTCTGTATGTCTCAACAGATGAAGAAGCTGGCGGAGAAAAGTCATTTACTTGTGGTCACACTCATGAGCCCAGGGAGTCATCGCATTATGAGCCCTGTAGCGTGCAGACTGAGAGATGGCAGGGGAAAGACTGCGAGGAGCTACAGATGACTGTGCATTACATCAAACCAGAGGTGTGGTTAAAAACATGGAAATGAGGTATGGAGGAGGAACTCCTTAAAATGTGGCAACTCTGGCTGGCACAGGACAGAGTAGGAAATTATCCTCAGAATAAAAGACGACTTATAACCCTGATCTGGATGTTGTCCAATAATTAAGACCAGAGCATGGCCTCTGACATTGGCTGGTTGACAAGCATGAAAAGATGAAACTAATATCAACATAATATCATTGTTCTAATGATAATGTTCTAATTTAAAGTGCCTAATTTAAAGTGCCTGCATGCCAAGTCAGCTTTTTAACCTTTATGCACACTTTTTAAAACCTTTCCAGGTAACCTTTGCACACGTGCAGAACCAACAGGTTCTGCACAGTTGCCAGTCACCACTCTGTGCACAAAGATGCATCAAAAATAATCAATTTTAAGAGCATAGGTGCTTAGTCAGGAGCCTTCTCCAGTGCTACCACTGGCTAGAAACCATGTGTTGCCTATTTGTCTGACCCTGTGTCAACAAACAGCAAAGCAACAGTAATTCTGAGAGCATGTCTTGTTTGTGTAGTCTGTGTTGACCCAATTTTTTAGTGATTTTTTTTAAGGAGGAGTTGCATGTACTTCTGCAAGGGGTGAGATGGGAAGATTTGAATTATTTAAGCTGTTGGGACTGATGCTGTAAAAACATCATTCCTGTTGGACATTGCTCAGCATAAGTGGCTACTGATACACTGCATGCCATGCATGGTCACAGACAGAGAGGAGGGGTAAGGTGATAAGGAGGGAGAGAATAACAGGCAGAAACACAGAGAGAGAGAGAGATTGTTTTTTTTAATGAGGCAGGCTTATGTCTCCTCAGTATGTGCACAGCTATACTGACTTTAAATTATTAAGAGAAACAAATTAAGTGGCAAACGTGTTAGTTTTACACACAAACTGACGCCACTGGCTTTAATTTGATAGCAAGTGCTGTTGCTGTAAAAAGCTGCCAGACCCTTCGCTGGAACGTTTTTTTCTAATTCAAGGTTAAGTTAACCTGTGCTCAACAGTCTTTTCACAGGTTGCGGTAGCTTCCTTCTGACAGGATTTCCAGCACGCTGCTGGGTCAAGAGTTACAATGCAGGTGCGGATTTATCACCACAAACGTCACGAGCGCCGTCGTTTAATTGCCCATTAACGGAAAGTAACAATTACCGCTCGAGCCGGAGTGTCGCATTGTGTTGCCATTTGACTGTCCTGAGAAGTCGAGTCAAGCTGGAGAAAAAAAACATTTAACACCGCCATTGTCTTGAACTGCATATCCACTAATAACAACAACAACAAGAAAACCCTCCACATTTGTTGCTGGCGCTGCTCAAACATTACTTTAAATACCCTGACGAAATCTTTATCATACAAGGCAACAGCGCCGCATCCTCACGTCGGCATCATTTCTACTTCAGCACGCCAGGGCGACCTGTTAAACCGTCAATTATACTGCGGTGGCTACACAAACAGCAGTTGTTGCATGTGAATGAAACATTGCCATTGAGCACATTTGCAATCATCTCCGACTGTTTTCCTGGCGGCGACATGTGCGAAACCCAACAAATCACGTTACATGAACCCCACCATAGGTAATGACTAGCATTTAAAAGAAATATTCTCACCAGCAGCAATAAGGTGTCTGTGGTTGCTTTCTCTTCTCTCTCCCGTCTGGGTTTCCTTGGAGTTAATGAGGTTCTGACGTTTGGTCCGTCTGTTTTCTCCCTCAGCTGTTATTGTCCACTGGGTTTGGATTTTTTTTTTTTCCAGCGGTGAAATAATAGGGAAATCGGCGTCCTCTCGCAAAGCTCTGCCCTCTTCAAACTAACCTTCCCGCCCCCTCCTTCTACCCATCTCAGATTGGTGCTGGCCAGGAGGGGCAAACTCTGAACCCGAGGGCTGCTTTAGAGGCGGTTATCTGTCACGCGGATCAATGCCCACATGGACGTGCTGTGGACCTTTTGCGGGAGGGCTCACTCTTAAACCGACCAGCTTGTCAGTGATGCTCTCGACAGCTGGAAGGGACTCTCTCCCCCCCACCCCTCTCACTCCTCGTGCGTTATTGCACAACAACCTCCCAGGCGAGAAAGAGCAGTGAGTGGGCCCACTTATTCAACGGGCAGCGCGGTTTGAGCACTGACGCAGGGTGCCCAAGGTCCAACCGCGACTGACAGAGATGCCAAGCCTGTGAGCTGCTGCTGACAGTGATATAGCAATCTCATCTGAGTCATTGCAGCAGTAGGAAAAGGGAGCCGATCATTCCCACTCTGTGACCTTGTGGTGGTGTGGTCTAATCAGAGAGGAGCGCAGGGGAACATCTGAGCAAGGGGAAGAGATAAACGAGACATCCCACCTTCAGTCTCACTGATGTGCTCAAGGTGCCCTTACGCAAAGCATACTCTCACCTCTAACCTCTGCTCAGCAAATAGTAGACTGCGCTTGCACTGTGCCAACTCCCAGATGTGTTTGTGGGAGTGTTTGTGGGAGCTGCTAACAGTCTCTGACCTGATTTTCTCCTCTGCTATTTAATGTACACTATCAAATATATTACAACTGGCAGGAAACAAAAGGCAAAACTGATATGTGTGACATATCTGTCAGATTTCAGCTCACATTTAAAATTAAATTTTGTAGCTCCATGGATTTGGTATTTGTTGCCTTCAGTAAACACAGACATCCTTTTTTTTGTAATTCTTAAACCACACTGAACCCCCTGGAAGACCCATGGAAAATAGCTTGCTGTGTTTACTTTCATGTTAGCCCACATGTTGCTTTCATGTATTTATTTGGTCAAATAGTTCTAAAGCTAAGACAGAAGTGGCCTCTTCCAACGTAACAAAGCCACACATTTATGCTGAGTGCTCCATGTGTAAAACTTAAACTGACTTGTTCTGTCTCATCCTGGACAAAAAAAATGTTTGAATGTTGCAGTGCTGTTCAAACTGCCCTTCAATATAAAATATTGCTCCTAATTGTTACATCTACAGTATTTGGGCTGTATAAAGTATTCTCTGTGACAGTGGTAGTAATGATGTTGGTGCAGTCTGACTAGTGTACAGTGGTAAACCAAATAAACACTTCATTCATGAGTAATAAATGAGACAACCTTTGCAGACAAAGCCATCTGAGATTTGAGTTATCCTATCTGCTAAGACATTTCAGCCCAGACCTTCAGGTGACAGCAGCCATTACTCTTGAATTAATTTAGCAAGACAGACAATGGAAGAATTAAAGCTTAGGTTCTCTGGTTTTCAAGCCAGGTCTTATTTTAATTTTGCTTCCTATCATTTATAATAGTCCATAGGATGACTTTGAAAATGTGCTTGGATACATTTGTGCCAAAAATAGGGAAGTTGTGTAACACAAAGTCATCCACACCACTTTTACCACCAGTTGCATGGCTTTTCTGGAAAGGGGAAGGAGAAAGCAGGATTCCTTCCTGTGAGGTCCATCCCAAGGGTCGTCGCATCTTGTCCCTAATTAAGTTTCCGTGGAAGGGTTTCCCCTCATTCTCACAGAAGATGTAAGGCTGGAGTGCCATTTTCATTTATCATTTTCATTTATTGTTTCATTGTAAAGCCATTTGAGACTGTAATTGTAATTAGAGGCTGTAATAAACTAGATTTACTGTGAGCTCCTGTGGGCGAGTAGAGGGAGAGGTGCTGGCCAGCTCTGCCAAAGCCACGAGTAGAGCCAGAGTCTGGGTGTCTGAGTGAAGTTCCTGTGTGCTTGCTAGATCCCTGCCTATATCATCAATAACACCTGCTATGTAAGCTGCCTTTTGGCTTATTTCTTTAATCTCTCTCCTTATTTTTTTTGTGTTTAACCTCCCAGCACGTAAGGATCTACTTGTAATACTTGCAAACATGTCCAGCTTAAAGCAAGACGTTTCACACCTGTTTCACATTTTACTTAGTTGTCTTACCTTTAAATGATATGGCTAAGCAGGGGCTGTATGACTGCAAGCACAATGTGCCATTTCCACAGTTACCATGTGCTTTATAGTTAGCTCTCTCAATAATTCCTTGAGCCGGCAAAATCATGTCCTCCAGCTAATAATTATAAACTCTGGAAAAACTGACATTGAGATATGAGTGTGTCTCGGCTGCTTTTGTTAATTAGTGCCAGCTTGTGGAGAAAGATGTGTTGGCTTTTGAAAAAACTGTATGCAGAAAAAGTGCGACAGGAGTGGACAAATAATGTGTAATGTAAAGAACCCATTAGCTTTTAGAATGTCTTCAGTGCGTGAGGTATTCTCAACCCTAACAGCTCATAAAGCTGACCACGACTGCATCTCTGTCTTCTTCAGCACATTCCAGGTCCAAACACTGTAATCCCTGTAGTCAGGTTGTTTGAGGCGCAGACTTGAGGCTCAAAGGTTGCCCAATCCAGTTCAGTTTGGATGTGAATGTGAAATTCTTAACGCTCGATAACAACTACTTCTGGGGGTCACTTTGAGTGAGACACTTAAGCCTCAAGAGGTGCTGCTGGCCAAAAGGTTGCACTCGGCAGCTCCAAGGTGTGAACACATGTATCTGAATGTCATGTTGACAAGCAATCTCATTGTTACATCCAACCTTTTGCTTTTTGTCCCCCCCTGGCTTTCTTCTTTTCTCTGCGTCTAATGAATGTGACCTTTTTGACATTTTGTATTCCTGAAAGTGAGGCCGCTGTTTTTCCTACATTCATTATCGTATATTGGAAATTCAACCAAGGGGCCTCGGTGCAAGGGTTGTCAGGGCTGATAAATAAATGCAAGATGATTTGATTTCTTGATGGGGCTTTTTTTTTCATTAAGGTGATGCTGATTCTTGCAGCTTCAGATCTTTAGATGAGATCAATCAGTGCTGAGCCGCCTTGTGGTAGCTCTGAGTAGCTGCTTAAGTTAATGAACAATCAATCCTTATCATTATGCATTAAAGGCTGTCATGTACGTGATGTGTAAAGTGTGCGAAAGTGCATATATTTACAGTTACAGCTTTGCACAAGTTCAGGCAGGAAACAAGTTATGCACGCCACCTCAGTTAGCCATCAGCTGATCCCAATTAGCTCTAATTACTTTCAGCATTTAATGCCAGGCAGTTCATTTAAGCTGTCAGCTCTTCATTTAAGCCATCAGCTCCTCTGTCATTCAGTGGTTCTACAACACCGTCCATTGTGTGGGTTTACAACCCCAGCCTCTTCCTGGTCTGCTTCCCTGGTATCCAAATACACATGGGGTGGTATGTTTCTATGGGCCTGTCCCTCATAATGACGTGCATTCCACATCTCAGTGATATGGGTTTGTAGGGCTCTGGTCAGTACAGCACTGGGGCGAATTGATCTTGAGCTGTGTAGATTCTGACAGGGAGAACTGTAGAGAGCAGAGTCTCTGTTGCCAAATAAAACGGCGTACACATTTTAAGAATAATAGCTTTCACTTCCTGACAGGAATGTTTCTGACTTGAAATGTGCACGTTTACCACAGAGCACAAACCTCGCATTTAAATAGTATATGCTGCTTTAGGAGGAGTTACAGTGCATAAAAGAAGCTCTATGATCATCACATAAAAATCAAGCAACACAAATCACTGTCAACCTTATAATGAATCACCGAATGCTTTGGGATTCAGCTCATGAACACTGTTTGTCATGCTTCTAAAAAGGAAGCTTGATGCTAATTGCTTTTGAAATATATTGTTGCTTGTTAACAAGTCCTCATTTCATCCATCAATCTGTCCACTCTCTGTAAGCATTCCTGTCTTACAAAATAGGTACTTCGTCAGTGTACTCCAAAATGGCGATCCATGCATAACCGTAACAACACTGAAATAGGGTGTTAAACTTATGTATCTAGCACCATCATGGGTGAAAACAACCAAAGCTGTTGGTGAACAGTTTGACCATCTACAATTCCAACCTCTAGCCACTTACTTTCCACAGCACTATGAAATGGTTGCACTTCTTTCCGTTGGGCACAGTGTCCAGTTGCCATGTAAGTCTAAATTTTAGGGGTTTTGTTTGGTAAATATTTACTGTTTAGTTTAGTTTTCTAGTTTTTTTTTAGTCATTTTTGGTCTCAAGCTACCCAAATGAAATCCCCTCAAAGACTATTTGAGGGGATTTCCATTTAACTCAAAACATCGGTGATGCCATCTAATGCCCTAATGTAACTCAACAACATCAAAAATATTTTCCATATTACTATGGAATAATCTTTATAACGTAGCCTGTCTCGCAGATATTCAAAAACCAGAAGCTACTCGCAATAATATTGCTACATTTTATTTGAAGTCCACGTAACGTGACCCCCACACTGCATTTAGAGTGAGCACGAGAGGAGTAAGAGAGAGCTTCAGGGTTGTCAGCGACTATTGAATTGTCCCTAACAAAGTTGTAATCAAAACGTTTAAATATAAATGTTGTCCGTCAGTGTCTAGTCAATGTAGGCCTATTTGCTACACAAACAGTTAACAGTCCACCGCAAAGTAGCTAGAGAATAACATGACATACCTGACCGCGGCACGGACACCTGTCGCTCTCTTTGTTGTCTCTGTTCTCCTCATTCAGGGACATGTTTGTTCTGTTGGACTGTCTCTTTGCTCCAGAAGGTTTCCCTCTGAAGCGGCTGTGAGCTGCACTTTATCAGAGATTCTGAAGTTAACATTTGTGTGGATTTGTGGTGATATTTCTGTCAGATCAGAGCCCCCAATCAGGGATGGAAATTAACACCTGCCACCCGCCAAATGCGCGTATATTTTCCGTTTGGTGGTCAAATGTTGGAAGGCTACCTGCCACATTGGAGAGTAAATATATTTGCCATATAATGACGTTAATTAGCATTTTGATGGTAATTAGCAGCAGACCGGCGTTCTTGTTTGTTGTGTGTTGCACTTAAACTGGTCCCCGATGTACCAAGGGGATCTAAAATCGTGTTCATTGGTTTTTGTTCATGGTCTTTCATGTTACTTGTGTTTGATTGGCGTAGATTTGTGAGGGATGGACGTTAGGCATCAGGCAACAGGAGTCGGGAGGGGAGAGTGTTGCCGCTTTCCGCATTTATGTTGCATTTGCTTTTTCTTACTGAACAAAAGTTTGCTGCTTTATTCTGTGTGAAAAGGCCTTCATCCTGCAATCATGTGTGTGTTCACATAGCGGACCGGCTTTACCAGTGTAACACCAAAATCTGTGACCTATCAGATTGTGATTCTGACTACACCCAAACGACAATGTTTTCCTAACCATAACAAAGTACTTTTGGTACCTAAACCCAACCAAGCTACAACCGCTTCACGTCGTCAACAAAGCCTCTGGCGCTTAACTTCCCTTTTGGGTCACAGAATTTGATAGGTCACACATTTTGGTGTCACACCAGAAACCAGTGGCGTGCTGCGGCATGTCAACTGTGGCTTTTCACAAACAGATCGTTCCGTCTTTCTGTCTTTCCCTGCTCAGAGGCGAATAAAATCTGCTCCATACCTTTCATAACGCAAGCCATCAAGTAGCCCCGTGATATAAGGCAGTGTGAAAGCTAGCTAATTACAAAACTTGTAATAGGAGTGTTTTTAGCTTTTAGCTTCTTGGCAGTCCAGTCAGTGTCTGACACACTGTCAGATCTTCTAATGTCACAGCTGTCCTCCTCAGAGATCAAGGATTATGATCCATAGGCTGTATTAAAAATGTTGATCCCACAATAGCGGTGATGCTGAGGCACCAGGACTCTGTCACAACCAGGAGGCCAGAAGAGGGTGATTGTAGAAAGTGAGCAGTCTGATGAGGAGGTTTAAGTTGAATGATTAATAAGCATTTGTAGTAGCAATAATATAATTTTGCTTCAAATTACACTCTGACCTCTTCTTTAAGTTTGGGGTTGACCTAATACCTTATTATCTCAAATAAAAGGTCTCAGATTTGTATGTGACACAAAAGGCAATTTATTATTTTGGCCGGTAAAAAAAGTGGATTTTTTCATCTACCAGCCACCTTTGCAGGTGACCCAGAAAGTTAATTTCCACCCCTGCCCCCAATGTTTCAAGAGTTTAGAAACACCCCTGGCTCAAAATAATCCCACATGGGACTCACACTTTTCTACACAAGATGTGTAGCTGCTCTGAGGTTTCATGGCCAAACACGTCGCTCCACAGCAGTGCTTCTCAATCCTGGTTCCTGGCACTCGGGGTTCTGCTGGTTTTCTATCCCATCACGTCGTTAATTGAAGCCCATTGCATTCTCTCAGTATCATTCCTTAATCAGTCCCTGATCAGATGGCTGAAATGAACTGGCCTAGAACATATTTAAACTGAAAACCCCTCCACAGTTGTCCCCAGATGTATATATGCAGAGGGCCTCTTGAGATTATGTGAGCACTGCTTGTCCCAGAAGTGTGTTGTAGCGTATTTGGCTGTGGAGCACAGAACAGAAGTTTACATTTGTTCTCAAAAATAGTTCTCTGGAGACTGCACAGGTCTGTGCTACTGGATCAGACTGATTTAAGTTCCCAGTTGTGTATTTGTGCTGTTTATTTCACAAAGTAACACTTTTCTAACGTGCTGCAACAACTGTGAGGCTTAAAATGAGCTAATTCTCTAAACAAAAAAGATATACCTTCTCCTTTATGTGTATATATTATATATATACACACAAAGGAGAAGTATATTTTTATGTGCAAAAAACAAAAAACTAGTTGTAATGTCATACAAGCATAATTTATAGCTTGATCTGAAGCTCTACCTAAATATTATTAGCATTAAATACCTTAGCATTACATTACTTGGCTGTTTGTATGATACTATTGATCTTTACAGATGTTGATAGAAACATTGTCTTTTGTCACATTTTGTAATGGTAACATACACATTTTAATATCATGCAGAATCTGTCACTCCAACCATTTTACGACAGTATCATTATCAATAAATAACCATGTGCCTGTGTCAAGACAACTAAAATACAGATATTTATTTGGTAAGCAACAAGTAAGAAAATCTCCTCAATTCAAAACTGGCAAAAACTTGTTTGCTGTTTCATCTTCACATCTAACAGATTGCCTATGATGATCCTACAAATGTGTAAGAAGACTTCTTTTCTTTTCTTCCAAAAAGGTCTGGTAAAATATAAGTTTATTAAAAATAATCATGTTCTACATACTGTATAATAAGTCATCTAGCACATAGCCTGTAAATACCCATATATGATCGCTCTGAACTGACTGATCCCAAGTACCACCCCATTCCCTCAACGCACCAATCAAAGCTAAGAATGAACGACGACAGCTTCGTGTCTCGGCTGGCGAGTGCCCACATATACATTTCACAAACGGCAGAGACACTTTGAAGATGCTCAAAAGATGTGACTGGGGACAGGATGTGCCCAAAGCCCACAACAAATCTAGTTAAATGTCTAAAGTGGATTAAGATGTGCTGGAAAGCTCATGGTGAGATGATGGATTGTGGATGTCTGTTATCTTTACTACAATAACTTGATATTGTGCTGGCAAATACTGTATTCTTAGAAAGCACAGTAACTCTAAGAATGTACTTAAACTTTCACTACGAGCACAAACTGGACCCCAGGGGGTGAAACTGTATAATGCTGTAGTTTTAACCCAGAACTCTTTGTGCGTAGCTACATCAATGTCAGCTGCTAACTCTCAGTTAGCCCGAGTATATAAGCTGCTGAAGATAAATAGAATAATAGGGACACGATGAATAATGCATAGTTAATGTTAATATTAAAAGAAGGGAATTCAGCAAAATCATAGCTCTGTAAGAATATAATGGTAATACAATGATGAATACTATTGACAGTGCTCATGAAAATCAGAAATGGTGGAAGAAGAACTTCATTATAAATGCTTCTTTTGTAATCCAAGAGAGAATTACGAGACATTTTTCTCATATTCTAATAATGTGATTATAGAGCAGCTGGGTGATGGGAAAATATTTTAAATTCTGCTTATTGTTTATATTTTAATCAGCGTTTTTGTCACCACCACACACATTTAAAGCAAAGGATTAGGAGGATGACATGCAGCAAAGGTCCTGTGAGAAAGTTTTGCAAGAGACACACATTATATCATTGAGCCATCCGCATGTCAGCTGTCTTAACATAAGCTCTCTGGTATGTCAAAATGTAATATGTACCGTTTGTCTCAACACATTCTGTCACAATGAAGGCACTTACTTGAACACCTATAGGTTTCGTGTAGCTGTCTTAAAGAAAAATTGTAATTTTGAGGATGTTTTATTCATATCTTTCTTTTAACATGAAGTTTGATCTTTCATCAAGTGAAAAAATGTTCACATAGTATCCAAGTACATCTTCAGATAGGCCCCGGTGGTTTGAGCTACATGTAGCATCACTGGGAAAGAACCTGCCTGCCAGTCAGCTCTATGGGCTTCAAAGAGTTTGAAGTTGTGGTGTGGATTTTCTGAAGCAGAAACTATGCTGTCAAGATTTTCGGGGTGGAGAATACCCGAAAGAATGACTTCTGCCATGAAATATTTCCAGCAGCAGTCATACAGACATAACAACCTTAGATGCTTGAATTAAGCTGCGAGCTGAAAATTAATTTGTTATTAAACAAATTTAACATGACTGTGTATGCAACTACAGCCGTGCCTGCCTAACGGTATTATGCAGGCTACATAAAACTTTCTTTGCATAAAATGAGAAGAAATCCTATGTTACTTGGACTTCTGTTCATCTCTTCCTTCCAATCAAATATTCCATTAGTGAGGCTACTGAACGTGAAGTATTCATTTAAAAAATTCACTTTGTAAATATATCTTTTTGTAAATCCCTTGTTGTAGACAATGTTTTCCATTTTAAGTAGGGAAGTGTGATGAATTCAGAAACAGTCAAAGAAGCTTATCTAGAAAGACGAGAGACACAGCAGCACTTGTGATATATCCGTAGAGGATGCAAAGTTGGTGTTTCTGTAGATACAGTTGGCACTGGCAGCATAACCCTTTGCTGCAGTGCATTGGAAGTAGTAATTTAAAGTAAACCAACAGAAATGAATTATTTATGTGTTATGAGAGACAACCATACATCATTATGGCATTTTAGGTGGAAAGAAAATAAGAAAGAATTATTGAGTAGGCACAAGTTCAGTCAGCCTGGGTACACAAGGGAATGAGAAATGCAAGCATAGAAAAATCAACTTAGTGTCGTGCTAAAGAAAACAAACACCAGCCTGTAAGACCTGACCTTCTACAAAGGTCCATCATTCAGCTTTCTGTTTACTTTGGAAAGCTCACTGTGCCATAGGAAGATGCAGTAAATGCTTTAAGTCAGGCATATGGAAGTAAAAAGCAGCGGAAACACCCAGAGTCTGCAGCCAACGTTGAACAGTTTACAGCTTGAAAAAGTGTGGCCGAGGCGTTCATCAACAGCCAAATGCATCTTCAGAGACAGATAAAGAAAAACAGCGAGTGGCTGTGGTGGAAGAGAAACGACTTTCCTGTGTCTGGGACCCAAATCCGGAAAATTCATCTCAAGGGATAGCTGGCTACAGTAATGTGTCAAATACAGTTGTGGGGGGTTGTGGTTAATGAAATGCATTTACTTAACGCCTAAGCCAGCAATTTTAATCTGATCCACTCCACCCCTGTATTTATAGGCGTGGCTGGAACCTGCTTCTGGTTGTTATTCAGAATAATACGGTTGACATAAATCACCACTGGATCGTTGATTCCTAAGAAATTACAAAATGATTGATTATATCCCATCTGACAATCAATAAAGCCTGTGTGATGACTGGACTTGGTCAACATGGTGGCAGAAAGAGGCTGACAGTAAGGGTTATGACCTTTTCAATCACCGGCGGAGGTATTGTAATGAAAGGCATGGAAAGCAATTACCTTGTGAGCCCTGGGATTCTGTGTGATCAATGGACCAATATGGCCTCATGTCTACAATCACCTTAAGTCTTCAGTAGCCTCCCGATGGTGTTGGACCTGTCAAAGCAACAGTGCAATAATCAACACGGCGGAGTTGGTGTGACTTTAAGCCCCAATTCAAATGTCACAACTCAAAGCACATCAGCACAGCCTTGGTACATCCTAAAGGACAAGTCTTCCGTCACTCTGGCCACAGTTTCTATAATCTGAGTCTTGTGCACACACAAGATCACAAACAAGTGCTGGTTTGAGAAATGTAGAAAGTGTGTCACAGAGGTATGCGTAGGTTTTGACGGTAGCTAGTGTGTCCATGTGCAGCCGAGACAGCAGCAAGGCTCTAGTGAAGCATATTAAATCAACAAAAGTAACTCGGTGGTAGGTCTTAGTCATCCTGTGGTTTCTATCAGAACAGAAAGCAGAGGTATGCTTGTGAACATGTTGAACAGTGGCAAATAATGCTCCTGCACCCCACTGCACTGCACCTGTTTCTGCTTTTTGAAATGTTATTGAGATGTGATTTTAATATACATTTTTTCCCATTGAACTTGAGAGAAATAATGATTTCACATTTATCCTGATGATTAACGATATCAAATGATACGAAATTTCAAACATTTTCGGCCATATCGCCCAGCCATAATTTGCTGTGTTTATCTGTTTTATTGTCACTGGATAGATATTTGGGTTTTGGACTGTTACAAAACAAGCAATTGGAGATAAAAAAAAAAAAAATCATCCATAAAGGGGTAATGTGTAATTTTGTGCGGCCCCTAGCGGTGCGGTTTATTAGATTGCAACCAGGTGTGCTCTCGTACACATGCTTGAATTCATGAGCGAACATAATGTGACAGACAGAGAGCGAAACACTGGGCGACAGCACTACACAACATGCTGGGAACTCAGGCCAGTATAAACACATAATACCAGTGGTGCACATGGATTGCGTTAGCTGGTGAAGTCATGTGGAAGGCAATAGAACCGTAGTATTTTGCATTGGATAACATTAGCAACTGGTCTGTGTTAGTTGGCGAGCCAACGTTATCTAACTTGAGTCAACTAATGCACAAATTCACAATATATTTCACAGTATCACTTTGCAGTAATGTTAGTTTACCTGTCCAATAGGATGAAAGCCAACTCCGTGTCGGTTTTGTCGGTTCCAAAACAAAGCGGAGGTCTCTCCGTGATAAAAGCCTTTCAGATGCTGACTTTTCAACATTGTGGAGTTTGTGTTTGAGTCTGTGCTGTGCTGGGGGTCGGTTGTTTTGTGGAGTTAGTGGATTAAATTTTGTTAGCTGTGGTGTTGTCGATGTAGTTGGAGAGAGCCTTGGGAGCACACCTGCAGCTACTGTACATCTCGACCCGGTGGCCTCACATTAATAGCAGAATAGCAACAGATAAAGCAGGCATGTGGTTCCTTTCTAACTGAGGTTATAGCCTGTTTACGAAGAGGCAGTAAAACAGTGATTTATTAATAAGTGATTTCATTGAAAAACTACATATAGCCCCTATAAGGGCTGACTATTGCTCCTGAGTGAAAACCAGATGGTTGATTATGGTATTCTTTATGGTCAAAACATGACAAACACTTGCCAAACAGTGGACCTCGTAACACCTGTGTAGAACATTCAGATCAATTATGAGAAAATCTTTTTTCAAAAAATATGCATGAGTAAAATTAAGTAAAATCTTTTTTCAGTCCCTTTTCCTCAACAAAATAATATAATAGAACCATTGAGTGCTAATTTGTTTGTGATTCAAATGAATGAAATCAAACCTTTATTAAACATTTGTTATATTGTTATTGAGGAAAATTATATCGCAATAATTAGCATCATTGTTTTATTGTCCAGCCCTGTTGCAAATCCTCACATTTAAAATGCTTCTTTTGCTTTACTAGATAACAATGTTTTTCTTTCCCTGATCACAATAACAACCGAACAGCATGGAGTTGTTCGGTTTACTGAGAAGAGAGCTGGTAGTTAATAACACTGTCTGGCTCCAACAAAGCACACTGGAACCATTATTCCTCCTTATTCGCTACCACAAGGGACAATTACCAGAAAACTGTCAGGTCTTCACAGTTGGTCAGTTGATAGTGAGCACATGGACTAACATTTAAGGACTCTTTGTCCCATGAAATTAATCAATGAATATTTTGATAATGAGGTGGCCGTGCCATCACACTGCAGGGCAGTATTTTGAATAACACATTTCAAATTGAAGATAATTACCCACTGTTTGCTCTGGGCTAGTGGGAGAGGAGTAGTGTAGCAAGCTAGCTTGCCATAAATGTAATCCCTTACCACTGGGGCCATGGAGCTGTAATGTTAAGGTAAGAAATGCAGACTAGAGCCTCAGAGACATCCACTGCTAATGATCAGATTTTCCTGGAAAATATGTGTGGAGGAGGGGATGAGTAGCACTCTGCCCTAGAGGAATCACAGTGGGGAGTTTTTCCTGTGGCATGCAGTCAAAACTGGTCATATTAACCCCACACTAGAAACAGCATTATTTTGGCTGATTCTTGCATGCGTACGTGGAACTGTTTCCTTGTCTGTATTGTCATGGCATAGGTTTTTCTTCCTTCCATACAGTAGTTGAATGAATTTAAGGTGCTGGCTCCACCTAGATTGCCGCTGACACCTCCCACAGTTGGACAGTTTCGGGCAGCGACTATGCTGTCAATCCAAATGCAGTTCACAGCTTGCTTCTGTTGTTGGTGTAGTTTAGGTTCATGACAAAAGAAAAATAGTGACCACAGTTTTGTGTTATAAAATAACTGGCTGCAATTTTAAGGCTGCAATTGCTGTAATTATAATCAGGAGGTAGTGGTTATCATGCTGCTGTGTTCGGGCCACAGTTTTTAGCCCCGTGGATAGTGCCGACTGAAATAGCCCAACAATAATTGCATTGATTGCTTTGGAATTTGGTACAGAGACTCATGTTTGCCTCAGGATTATTTGTAACACCTGTGGTGGTCAGCTGATGTTTCATCTAGCGCCATCATCAGGTCAAAATATTAATTGGTCCGATACTTTGGTTTAGGACCTTGCATAATTAATGACATTCACACCAGCTACAGCTTTGTGTTCAGGGCTGATTAGCAAATGTTAGCATGCTAAAGTGCAAAAATTAGATGGTGCTCGTGGTAAATATTATATATAGCTATATATACATCAGCATGTCAGAATTATCATTGCGAGCCCGTTAGCGTGCTGTGCCAAAAAGTACAGCCTCACAGAAATGCTAGCACAGCTGTAGACTCTTACTGGGAATCCACATGAAAAGTGAGATGTGAGCAGCTCAAAGGTAAGCAGCCGGCCAAACTGTCTTCACCAGGCTGACAGACGCCAGAAATTTACTGAGCAAAAATAGTTTTCCGAAAGGCTTCATGAGGATTAAACAGGACAAGATCAGCATTGTGTTTTCTTTATTTGATTAATTGATTTTGCTTGCAGTGAAAGCTCACAGTGACTCCTGCAGCCTTGATCAGTTATTAGAGATACCGTTAATAAGTTTAGCGACCATAAGCAGCTGGAGATTTAAACAGCTGTCTGTGGAGATTACGCTTACATTAAGCCAGAGGAAAAAAAATTGACTTGGAGCTTTAATAAAAAGGCAGGGGTTCCTGGGGTGGCACCTGTCTCATGTATGTCTTGTAGTCAGTGTGGATTGATATATTTCATAAAATGCAAGGATATCTGTTCAGAGACGTAAAAAACCTGGCAGTCTCATTTTTAAACATTGTCCTCTGCTGTGTCTGTCCCTCTGTCCCATTGTTAGTGTGTTTATATCCTCATGCCACAGCATGACCAAACAGACATTTGCCTCACCATGGAGCTTGTATGGTTGTCAAGCATGCAGCAGGATTCTACAAGATGAAAATGTACACTGTGATGTTGTTTTCCTCTATCGCTGTCCTGGCCCTCCTGGTGTGCTGCTTGTAATCTGTACTGTAAGTGCGCAGGTACACAGACATGGCTACAAAGGCTTACTTCCTGTAGAAAACGTTGGTACCGCACTCTCTTTCAAATTGGACATTGGTAAGTCTACTTCAGTGTCACCATGTGCAAGTGTCCTTTCCTGAGCATTTTTCAACTGTTCCAGCTGAGCTGCTCAGGGGCCATAAGTAAATCACAGAGGATTGTGGCATGCTCAGAAACATCATTCCTGTTTACTACAAGATAAAAGATTCAGTGTAATAATAAATAATAAAATAATGTAATAAAATAATGTCAGAAGAATCCCTTTCTCCCCCACACAAGTAAGTTAAAAATGTGCCTGATGGATGGAGAAATATGTAAATGGTTGGATAGAACAGAATTGCTGTCCCACTCTTGCTGTATATTTTCGACATAATCTTTCTGTTGTTCGGAGTAAGAACTGACATGTTGTAGTGCATTTCTTCTGACAACATAAGTGCACTAACCTTGTCAGTGATGCTTGCACAGCAGTGCAGATGGTGGAACGGGGTATAAATTGTGAGAGGTTGTCAGAGATCTTGCCGCAAACAGCAGCACAGTTATAGTGGTAGGATGTACATTGTGTGCTTTTTTAGTACTTATTATCATTGGCTGGGTGTGCTCACACCTACAAGAGAGCAGTCTGTAATTCTGGACCACATGAATGTACTTTTGGATGCATATTTTATGTAACTATATTAACTATTAACATTTAATTATTGCAAATTTGGTCGGTAGGTTAAAAGGCGATTGTTGTTTTTGGCAGACCTACTGCACTTAAAGCATAGTGCTAAAACGCTAGGTGAATGCTAAACTTACTTGAATCTATTTAACCTTTTTCAAGACTCAGTTTGGGCATTATTTCGCCTCATTTTATATCTTAAAGTGACAGGATGGATCGAAAAAAAAAGAAAGGAGGATGGCATGAAACAACGGTGGATTTGACCCAGGGATGCTGCTTTCATGGTACACGCTTTAGTGAGCTAAGCCACCAGGACTCCCATTCCAATCTCTCTTTTAATGATCAAGTGAAGAGAGAAGAGTCTTTCTCTTTGTCCTTTATTATCCCTCACTGACCTCAAGAAAGCTATCCTTGCTTTCATCTCTTCTCGTCTAGATTAGCTGATTAGTTTACCCTCTACTCGTCTCTCAGCCAGAATTCACTCCACTTTCTGCAATTAGTGCAACATGCAGCCACTGTACTTTAAACCAACCAAGAGAGTGAAGATCATCTCATGCCTATGTAAGCCTCACTATACTAGTTTCTGGATTGCTTCGGAGAGCACACGTCAGACCTTTTAATTCCTCATGAGCCAGTGTGCAACCTCAGATCTACTAGGTAGAGACCCCAGGGTGCTCTAAAGTCCAGTGTTAAGTTTCAGTTCTTCAGTTCTTCACTTCAGAGTGACTTTGATGCAGCAGTTTCATTGCTTTATCTTGTATTCTGCATCAAATTTGCAAGGGGCGAAATCTTTTGTCAGGCATTGGGGGGGGGCTTTGGGGTACATGATTTATATAAAGATTTTTTTAACGATGTAAGGAAAAGTACAGTGCTGAATTTTCCAACAGATGTTTACTGGTCAATAACTGCAACTCTATTTCATATGAATCATATTCAAGCAACTATATTCTTCACCTGTTTTTTTAATTTGTTTATTCCCAAAACTCATGAAAACTACAGTTCAAGCATTGCACTCCTATAGCATTGTCGGTTTCCCGATGGACAGGAGGTTTCAGAGATATTGTCATTTTTAGTCCACGATTTCTTTTCCATTTAACCTGCATTACTCTAAATGCGTCAGGATTTGTGTGGTGGTGAGGCAGGTGGGAGGACCCAAATGCAGGACACGGATAGTGCAGGTACAGTTTATTCACACAAACAGAAGGTGAGCACACTTACTACAGAGTGGCTGAATCCAAAATAACAATCCAAATAAACAGGTGATCCAACAGAAATCCAAATCCACAGAAACAGGGTGACACGACGCAGCAGGCAGGCAGAGAGACAGCAGGGGGGAACAGAGAGACACAAATGCAAAACACCATACATTAACTGGAAAGCATTTAGTGGACATGCAAGCAACTTTCCAGCTCCTGACTAATTCCTTTTCAAACTTGTGGTCTTCAGCTCGAACCACTGTTGAGGCTATTTATCAGAATTCTCCCCTCTGGAGCCACAAATGGATTTATGGGACTTGCACATATGCAGTAGTACTTCCCAAGACATGTTAACAGACCTTTATGTGTAAAAATTGGTGGAGGTACCCTCTAAGATTAGGAAACCACATTTAGGTGAGGAAAATACTGTAATGAGTGAAAATGTGAAAGCTGATCACTAGTGAGACAGAAAGCAAACACAGAATAGTATCATTAGAGCAAACTTTTGGAGATCGGGTCCAAGGTATGAACTCTCTACACTAAAATATTTACTTCCCAACTTCTCCTTTCCAATAAGCACTGTGGAGCTGTTGAGCACTCTCTTGTTCTTTTCTGGAGTCCAACCACCGTCTGATGTTTTCCCAGGAACAGTGAGCACAGCTTGATAAGGCAGGAAGAGGCTGCTCACAATCTGTTTCTGACACCACACCTTGGATCTGCAATGTGATCACGTAAAAGTGTGTTTTCATTAAAAGAAAGCAAACCTCCCATAGTTTACATCACAAGACTGGATTGGGCCCAGCTGTGCATGCAAGACTCTCCCAGCAGTATTACGGAAGCACCTGCCAAATGTTTCATCACAGCTGATTGTAAGAATACATGTTGGGCATTTCTTTTTATCTAACTGGAACAACCCCTTAGGTTGCCAGCAGCTGAACTCAGGAGAGAGGCTTGTTTCGGCTCAAAATAAACAGTGATGCTGTGAAGAATTTCCCTCAGATGCTTTACAACAAGAACAAAAAACTGATAATATTCAGCTAGGTATTCAATTCAGTCAACACAAGTGTGATGACAGGAACATGCAAGGGATACATGTAAGAACATGATACACATTTTTGTTTATTAGTAATGAGATTTGATAGTCTCTAAAGTCAAACATGCACTTTTTAACAAGACTAAATGTACGTCCATGCTAGCAGCACGGTGAAGTGTCATGTTCACGTCAATGTCATTCAAATTGTTTTTATGAGGAAGTGAGTAGGGGAAAAAAACTTCAACATTAGACTCCAAGTTGTATTTCAAGGGCGTATTAGGGCTGTTGTAGGTATAAAAAAAAAAGGAAGTTAGAAAGCTGGGAGGGCTAAAATTCTGAAAAAAAAAACTTGGATATTCTCTGAGATTGAAGTGGTAAATTTATGAGAAAACCCCCCATGTTGTCAAATTTGACCTGTTTTTTAAAATGTTTTTGTTTGCAAAATATGGAAACTTCAATGCTAAGTACATCTCTGTAACATGCTCCTACCACTTCTTTGACATGCCTTTCAAAATAGTAAAAGTTGGTAAATCTGAGCTTTTGAAGCTATGCAGGCATTTTAGTCTGAGACAACACGATAAAGAGGCCTCCCTATCATGCTCTACCATACTACACTGTGTCAGAGGGTCTAGATATAATTTGGAACCCTGTTGAGGAGGAGAGAGACCAGGAGGAATCTGCAGAAGAAAAGGATTTATGAGAAGAAGAGGACAGCTGTAAAGAAGATGAGGAATATGCTACAACAGATAAGATATTTCTTACATGACAAACAACAGGAGCATTATCATTATGAATGGATCAAATACCTCAGCAGGCATACTTGGGTCTGTTGATGCTTGCTGGTACTAGTCCAGTAAAGACGCCACAGCCAGTTTATGGCATGCCCAGGCATAATTTCATATAAATGAGATTTTTTTGACCCTGAATTCCAAAAAGAAGTGTAAAACTAGTCGTAATGAGTTGGAAAGAAGTTGACTCAGAAGGTGTAACACAGAATTGGGTCAAAATGTATACTGGATGTTAAAACCCCCCCAGACCGGTTCAATTTTGACCCGGGAGGACAACACAAGGAGGAAATAAAGTTGAATATTCTCTAAAATTAAAGTCACAAAAACCTCAGAAAATGCTGTTGTGCTTGTATAGCAAGTACTCTATTAAAGGGTATGAAGATGTTAATAACAACAGCCATTGCTTCTTTCCCCACCCAGTTTTATGAGATACTTCCTTGTGTTCAAGGCATATAAAATTGGGGATGAACTGCAGACGTTGATTAAATGACTAAGATGTGACACATGCTTTCAAGTGGCTTTTTTTGCGGTCCCTCATATCTGTCTGTTTGTACTTGTTAAAGAACAGCTCCAAATATGCAACACAACAAAAGTACACTTCCAAGTCAGACTCACT
Organism: Lepomis macrochirus; assembly: GCA_024633595.2. Lineage (NCBI taxonomy): Eukaryota > Metazoa > Chordata > Actinopteri > Centrarchiformes > Centrarchidae > Lepomis > Lepomis macrochirus. The sequence continues at coordinate 24,445,804 of JALXJV020000021.1, read as the reverse complement.
GGAGATCTTTCTGTTCCTCCCATTCTGCCAACATTGTGTGCATGCAGCATTAGGCACAGCGGTGCTTTCCGGTAAATGCTGACTTCAGCCTACTAACATGCTGGCACTAGATAAAAAGACAAGGGGGTCACCAATGTTATTAAATTCATTCTGTGGGGAACATGAACGTCTGTACCAAATTTCATCACAATCCATCCATATTTCGCTCAAAACCATAAATGTCAACGTGCTGGTGGCACTAGAGGAAAAGTCAGGGGATCGCCAAAGTCATCAGGATTCATCATGTGTCTGTGCCAAATGTTGTCCTGATCTATGTAATTGATGTTGAGATATTACACTGGATAAGTGATTTGCTTGTGGCGCTCAAGGAAAAGGCCAGGAGGTCATCGTCTTGCTGCCCAAAATTTCATGGCAATGCATCCTGTAGTTGTTGAGATATTTCAGTCTGAACCAAAGAGGTGGACCCACCGGCCATCATTGCAAAAGTAATTCTTCTTATAGTGCTCTATGTTGCTTTTATGGTTTATGGTTGAAATGTGCTATACAAATAAACATGCCTTGCCTTTACATACTGTACCTCACCTGTGATTATCTTCTATCTCATACTTCTGTATTGCATCCTCTTTTTTGCTCTTTTAAGTTTACACTTTCTTTTGCTCAGTTTTTAAGCACTTGATATTGTAGTCTTTTATGAAAGACTATGTGCCAAGTAATGTTTAGAGCTATTTGGCCCAGGCTTTAGTCACCTACCAAAACATGAATATTCAGCAGGAAGTGCTTAAAGTATTAGTTACAGGGTTTCACGTAAGCTGAAGATTTTACCGTGTTTAAAGATTTTGAGTTTAAACAGAATGGAAAAGGTTAAATCAGGAAAATAATATTATTTTTATGACTTAATGGCACACTTGGTTACGCAATTACTCCAGCACCCCCTAATCATATGCTGAGCTGTAATGTTGGGGATTAGCCTTGGCCTATTTTTCCTTCTCACACTACAGTACAGAAGCTCTTCTACTTCTTCATATGGCTCCCTTTTCCTTCCTCATCTTGTTCCTTTTTTGCACTTTATTACAGTATCACAACCCTCAATGATCCTGCAGGAGCCCCACACACATGATAATTTAATCGTGTGCTGGTGCAGCTTTAATGCTAAGCTGTGATGGCAAGCGCTGCAAAGCTGAAGGTATTTCAGTGCTAGTGTGTTCACCCTTCTTCCGCTGGTATTTTTCTACTACAATTCCTCTACCATTTTCCAGTTCTTTATTAAGTTGATATTATATGTTTACAATGTCTTTTTGCTTTCAACACTGTATGTAATGGAGAGCTGTTCTCTGACTGTAAAGCTCTCAGTCATCATAGCACAGTGTCCACTCAGGTTGATCTGCCTGTCCTATTCCCTCAGGGACTTTTTCATTGGTACACTTTAGTCTGGGGTGGCATTCTGGGTCTGTTGCTTTGTTATTTGTGCTCTTGTACCACCAGGGCCGTCGGTGAGATCACTGCCTATAGCTACAGTAATTGTTTTTGCTATCAGCACTGAACATCCAAAATGAATTAGGGAAACAGCTTTTGTGTAGTCTGCTCCCTCTCTTTTGTTGGACAGCTGATGTGACAGCAACTTTTTGTACCGCCTTTTGTGAAACCGCATGATGATGGATATACTGCTCTGTTCAGTGCTATGATACATTCACCAATACTGCACCTTGAATACAGTGGCCTTTTTTCATGGAAAACATTTTGAAATGTCACAGTAAGAAAAGCACAGGTGTGAATATGCGTGCATACAGATACTTTAGGTGACGAGCATATGGTGTACCAACTGATGTACATCACATCTACCTCGAGATGAGCGTGATGTCTTTGTTCCCAAAGGGTGAGAGAAATGCATTTTCACACCATAAAAGGATTCCACATAGGATACAAAACTAGAAACAGGCAGAGTGTTGCCATCAAACTTGTTCAGGCTCATACAGATGGATGGCTCTAAATGTTTGTGCCTTTAGTTAACTCTGGTGAACACTGACTTCAATTCAGACTGCATATAAGTAGCGGACGTAGTGATCGTCACCCGTTGGTTTGTGGACTGCCCTTTTGAAGACTCTTGTTTGGCCAACAGGATGCCGCCATGTTGATTTTTTGCAACCAGCGGCACTGAACGTGACCATATTTGGAGTAGACGGTGGAGCTAGTGGCCATGTGGGGAGCTAGCTTGCTTTAGCTAGGTGCATCTGTAATTCACGTTAAATGATAATGATAATTTTGTTTAGCGAACGACAGTCTTAAAACTAAATGTACTCACCAGAGACAGTGACCAGCCAACAATAAACTTTCAACGGTGCTGGTTAAATGTACAGTACCGTGGGTACGAGTCATTCTAGCCTAGGTCACACATAATTGCACCCTGAAGCATACTGTTTTATGGTCTGTTTTCCTCTAAATGGGACCACAATTTACTAAATGAACATCATGTTGTATTGAACAAGACATGAAACTAGTGATTAAGACCATAAACTCATTAGGAAAGTGTTTACTGAGGTAATTACTCAGCTGAGAATTAGGGTGATTTTACCATTATTTCTAATAGAGTCAGACTTCTTTTTACAACCAGAAGAGTTGCCCCCTGCTGTCCGTTCACTAGAATGCAGGTTTAAGGGACTTGCACACTCGCATCAGGAGCTGGAAGCTTCCTGCTTGCTTCAGTTCTATACTAACACGACAATGTACTCTTGGAAATCGTGTCTCCAACCAGGATCACAAAGATAGGCTCTGACTGTACTTTAGAACTATGAGTTACATACTAATTTGCCATGAATTCTGGGTAAATTTAAGTTTTTTTTCAAACTAAAGAACATGGCTGACTGAGCATTTGCTTTCAAGCGCCAAGCTCTGTTTACTCCAGCTGAAAATGTTCTGGAAGAACAGTTACAAGGACATTTGACTAGGAAAATTAATAGAGGAGTGTAACAATACAAAAAACTTCCACTAGCATATAATCTCGGAGCAGTGCAGACATGTAACAGAGCTGAGATGCTGTGGCTTCTTAATGTAACATGTCAGTCAGGACCAGGATATTGTCCTTGGACAAACAACAACAACAACTGATGATGTCCTCGCTGCTCTTTCCAACAAGTTTCTGCACTCTCTATAAAGTCTTTCCCTCACTCTACAACATCGTTAACAAACCACAAATCATGAACCATGTTTTCCTCTTTTTATGGTCTGGAGCTGCTGGTCAGCGGGTGTCACTGATTGTTACCATGGAAACATGGCCCTCCGAGTTAGCCTGGGGGTTGGCTGGCTAACTTTTTACTCTTAATTTACTCTTTATTTTTGTGAAACTGTCTATCTTGCTTTTAGACTAATCTAAGCGCAACATTACGGCTGTAGATGTTCCTCAGCTGTGTTGATAACTTCAGCTAATATCTCTGATTGCTGTGGTCACATGTGTAATGGTCTGTTGTGTGTACAGTACAATCAGCACAATGTGAGAAATGTTTGAAAGGGGTTTGTACTGTAGACTAAGAGCTGGTATGACATGTATAAGACATGCAAGTCATGTACATAGATGACATGGGAGCCTCTTTTCCTCTTCAGGGACAAAGGGCCAAATAAAGGAGTCCTTAAAGTTAACAGCCAATGCTTCATAAGAACGACTGGACAGACTGTCTGTTGAATTCGGGTGCAAAGTGACCTTGGCCATGTCTGGAATGGTGATACAGTGGGGGAGAACTGACAGCGAATGTAAATCACGTACCCCTTTAGCTGATTAGAGTGCCATATGCAGTCTAACAGGACGAAATGTGGAGAACCACCAAGTCCTATTTTAAATGGTGTGTGTCCTTCGTAAAGAGAGCAGGCACAGAGTGCTCTCTGAATGACTTGCCATCACAACCAACATGACAAACTGTGGCTGCAGCTTGGCATACCAAATGGTAGAAAAGGACAGGCTTTTATCAATGACATACTGTAGAAATGTGAGGAAGCAAACGATGGTCGTACTGTATGTGTGTATCTTGTACCCATCTTTAAAAACATCATCATACATAAAGGCCCCAGGGAAATTAAAGTGACGAGAGAAGCTACGGTACGAGGTGGCTTTTTGCAGAATAAGCTCTGGGAGATGTTGTGTGAATAGTTGCATTCTCTGAAATGAGGGGGCTCTTGTGAATCTGGCTGTATTGATGCAGTTCTTTAGTCTAGCTCTTCACCATGAAATGTAATTCTGTGAGTGGTAATGAGGCAGTTTCTTTTGCATTCAGGATCAATTGTAGAGCAAGTAAGTAACTTAGAGACCTAAAGCAATATGTGTATTACTGCTGCTGCTCTTTGTGTGTAGGGAAGCAGAGTTTAAAAGAAAGACAGTCCTAAAATGTGGCTCAACTGCAAGGGCTCTTTAACAATGACTCAGGAGGTCTCTGCAAAATGAAGAATAGTTTGCAACAGTGCCCTCGTATTTACTCCCCCTGAAGCCAGCTCAGTAAAGTCATGAATCACAACCACTATTCAAATCAGAGGTTTCATTGTCTCCACCGTTTCCAGTCTCCAGTCAGTGCACAAAATAAGTTTCTGTAATAAATCATATCTAACACAAAGGGTATTGTCAGATTTAAGATCCTTGGAGCAACACTCTTGTTTGCATCATTTCTGTACGGTTACATCTTTGCCAGTGAGTTGGCACTGCGCTTCATTTGTTTGAATTCAGGTTTGTTAAATACACTTTAATCTCAAGAGCTCAAACGTGAGCATTTAGTATTTGTACAAAGGCAAAGCAGAAATGTTGCGACATTTCTGACTGCAGAGAACACATATTTGTAATAATTTGCACCCAACACACAGATGTTGATCAGAGCATTTATCATACTGTATAGAAATGATTAAACTAAGCGCAGTAATCAGAGTAAACAAACATTAAACCCAGCAGTCTTTCATCTACATGTCTTCCATGTCAGCTCAAAGTTTTCATGACTCTATGTTTTTCTTTTTGGATTCAGCTGTATTTACCTGATGGATGTTTTGCATCAGTGATGGAAAGTAACTAAGTATGTTTACTCAGTTACTGTATTACTTCACTTAAGTATTTCCATTTTATGCCCCTTTGTACTTCTACTCCACTACAGTTCAAAGCCAAATACTGTACGTTATATTCCACTACACTAAGCTGACTGCTATAGTTGCTTTGTAAGAAAGAAACTTTAATATGTCTACACAATGAAATTGTGATGCATCACTAAAAATCTTATTATACATGGCCACTTTAAATAAGTGGCCATGTATAATACATTATAATTATTATACATGGCCACTTATTTATTTACTGCACCATTTCAGACAAATTGGGCAAAACTTATTAATTAAATGCTTTCTCTTTGTTATGTCAATCATGGTGTAGCCTTTAACTCGGGACAGAAGGTTTCCATCTGTTTTCTAAGAACAGAATCAAAGTTGAAAAGTCTCAGCTTCAACCTTCTTTTTTATTTTTAGGGTTCTTTGTCCCGGTGCTACTGAGAAGGCAAAGCACTGCTAATTTTATCTTGCTGAAAATAAAGATAAAAGCGATCACATTGTTGCAAGTGCAGCCATCTGTCTCTGATATCATGAAGGAATAGGGCGAAACCTTGAGACACAGATGATCAGAAAATGCGTGCTATAGGTTATTAGGTTAGCAAAGTGGTACACCTAACTTCGTATAATCTAATAATAACAACAGCCGTGCTCTATAATTACAATACTCTTTTAACATTGTCTCTCACACTCTTTAATTGTAGTACTTTCACCACCCACAAATGATCTCAGTTACACAAAAGACAATGTGAAAATGAATGCATTTAGCTCTAATATATAATTTACATACTGGCGACCTGTCCAGTGTGTACCCCGCCTCTCGTCCATTAATAGCTAGGATAGGCTCCAGCTCCCCTGCGACCCTGCATGGATAAGTGGTTAAAAATAATGGTGGATGTATGGATAAAATTTACAAATGCAACTCATGTGCCGATGATGAGATTTTTCTGTGAATGTTTGGATAAACAACATTCTTAGCTAATAGAGAGTTTGACAAGCAAAATTTCAGATAATCTGCTTCATCAAGACAGCGTGTGTGTGGTTTGACAGCCTGACATCATAAACAGACAACCCCACAACTCTCATCACATTTTGATTTGAATCCTGAATGGTGATCAGAGGTACGTGACATCGACTTTTTCTAACTGAGCCACGGCAACTTCAAACCAATGAAAAACTTGACCAAAAACAAATCAAGTACAGAAATCTCTTGTGTGGAATAACCAAAACTCTAACCACACACATTTGTGTATCCACTAGTGGCAGAGTGATGCTGTTCAGCAGCTTTAATCAGAGCTGTGGGTGGAGGTGAAATAAAAACAGGGGCCATGCAAGGGCCAACACAAATCCTTCAAGGACTTCAGCCATATGTAGCAAAGAGTAACAGTTTTCAGGAGGAGCCAATAATGAAGCCCAAAAACTTCAAGAATTCTCATGTTGCTTGTCTGCGGGTTAAGAAATCCCCTAGACCGTCATTGAGGAGGAAGGACACAGGGTTGAGACACCATCCAGAGGATCAGAGTGGTATTACAGGCATGGAGCAAAACCATGAGTAGGGGGTTAAATTTCTTTTCCCTCATTCATCTGTAAGAAGGCTTCCTGAATCACAGCAGTGGTCACCAGATGGTGCTGCAAAGGCAGGTTTGATCCATGTATTGCTCGTCCAGGCAGCAGGATGAAGGAATGAGTAAGTGGAGGGGCACTCGCATCAAGATAATCATCATAACTCTGGCATGTGGCGTGCAGAAAAGTGACTGATGCCAGCTATAAATCCAGCACAAGAGAAAAGAGGCTATTATATATGCCGTGGAGGAGAGTGATGCTTTGCTCTTTAGAAATTAGAGGTCCGTGGGGACAGTGCCCCTTACTTCTTAATGGAAAAGTTGTATCACTTTAGACAATTCTTGCTGTATTTGCCACTTTGAATGAAAATTGTCATGCGTCTGTGGATGGATGGACTGTTGCTGAGACCACATCTAAGATGGAAAATGTTAATCAAATGTCATGAAAGTCCTATTTTGTGTTGAGGCTTTTAAAATGTTGCCAAAGACAATTAACAAGTAAGGCAAAAAGGATAAAAAAAACTCCTATATGAAAATAATCACAGTAATACAGAATTTCCTACTTAAAGGCAAATTCAGAGGTAGTCTTTAGCACCGCGATATAAAAAATCCATTGAAAGTCCTGCATTTTAAATGTATCTGAATAAAAGTAAAAAGGGAAATTGTACTTAAGGATTAAAAATAAAAGTGCTCTTTCTGAAGAATGATTTTTTTTTACTGCTGTTAAATTATTAATTTGTTAACAGCAGCATCTTAATGCTGTTGCTGGTCCAGGTGTGGCGACTTCCTTCTGTCGGCAGTTTAAAAATAGCAGTGCAACTGTATGGTTTGCTTATAAAATCACTTAGCATGTAGAAAACATGTTAAACTATAAAAAGAAAAAGTATAAAATCTCTCAAAATCGAAAGCCAGCCAAGTCAATTAAATATTAGACTTTAGTGCAATACAAAATGCACCGTCGACTGCTGGTTCCCACAAATCTCAACGTTTGCCATTTGATTTCATGCACTAGAAGCTGCGCTGTCAAATGTTCACGGCACTGTGGATGTTGGTGTAAATAATGTTATGAGATGATAGATGCCAGACAGCAGGGGAGCTCAGGATATTTTCCAGAAGCCCAGAGGTTGGCACTAGGATGGGCGGTGGGCAGGAAAACAGGAGCAGCAGATGGGGTGTCCCATTAGCAGTTGTCCTGTTAGCTAGGGCCAGCTGCCACTCTCTGGTCTCTCTCTGGGCCTGTCTTATCCCCTGAGTCTACAGAGTAAACCTATTTTCATTTTAGGTTTGTTGTTTTGATTGTTTACTAGTTAACATTAAACTTGCACACATGAAGCTGCATATACAGAACAGACAAGGTAGTCTATAGTGATGTACACACTGCAGGCCTTAATGCTCAATTCTGATTTATTGCCCAGATCTGTATTGTTTGTTTTTTTTGTTTGACTGTTTGCATTGTTTTTTCAAATGTGGCCCATATTAGAGTTTGAACTGGCCCCGGCCTGAAAATGACCCAAATTTGAATTGAAGAATAGCACGCACACTCTTCTGTGGCCCCGTTTGTCTGTTTGTTTGCTTTCAAACACAGACCAGTTACGAGACGACCCTTCAAGTTTAGCTTGTAAGGAAACGTCACCCCAAATACTTATGAGGTCTTACACTTCACTGTCCCTCCGCTGACTACCTCCATCGCTGCAGTCCTCCATGTTAACATTCACCGCGGCTGCTGCTTGTGCAGAATTGTGACCACAGTCGCTCTAGACTGACGTCAGAGTCGCATGAATTCCAATCTGACTGTCCAGACTGAGGTCACATTTAAAACAAATATGACTTGTATCTGATTTGGACCACATATGAAAATGACCCAAATCTGAACTGCAAAAGATCAGATTCCATGTGATTTGGGCTGTTCACACTGTCATCAGATTTGGGTCACTTTGCCCTGCAGTCCATTTGTAGGAGTCACTTCTACAGCATGAACCAAAGAAAGATTTCAGTTTGTGCTGCATTTTAAACGTTAACTTTACACCAGTCTGCCTTCTCTTATTGAACGTTTCAGGCTGTTTCTGGTCACACCCAGCATCACTGATGAGTGTGGTCAAAAGTCTGCACTGTTGCACCTGTAACCCCACCCAACGGTGATGTCACAGCGGCCTTCAGTTCACCTGTACGTCGCTGCAGCAAGGTGAGAAGTTAAACCACTGAAGGTCAGCAAAAACTGTTAGTACTCTTTAACCAGTTTATATACCAGCAGGTTTTTCCCCATAATGCACATGAACACGTAACAGCTATTACACCTACAGTACGTATTCTGCATATCTACCAAGGGATTTGAACTAGTGGTCTACTACTCCCTGGTGTAGTTGTCGGATTTCAGCACTACAGTGGGGTGACTGTGAGAAGCAGCCAGGACCTTAGCTGTGCCATTATGTTTGCTACATTATTACTGTCATAGTCTGAGGTTTTAGCAATTAGTATACAAAGATATAAAAATACTTTACCATTTTAAGGGAAAATGATACTGTACGTGTCAGTCAAATTGTGACTTTGGAAAAGTGCTGCAAATCAAACTTCACTAAGTAGAAAACAAAAAAGATTTAATACAGGTTTTTTTTCTTCTTTTTTTTCTTTTTCAACACCGACCACTCGTTAGTAGCAACTCCTCCATTTCCTTTAATTGGAGAATACTTTATTTTGTAACTTCTCTCTTGTGAACACCACATGTACGCTCTTGGATGACCCTATGGGAGATAAACCATGATAAAGTGCCCTCCAGGGTGCCCTTTCAGGGGAGGAAATGTGATGAAGTGAACTAATGGGTGCCTGTCCAGTGAAGAAAACGCAGTACAGGGCTATATAGGCTGCCCTACATGCTGGGAAATGAGTCGGCCTCCTCACGCTCCTACGTGTGAGACAATGAGCCCTCATGATGGGGGGTTTCTGTGTGCTGTTGCCCCACCACATCCAGCTGGTGCCCTTTTGTTAAATTTTCTTCACCCCAGATCCTCAAACAGGGTGTCACTGCTGCACACTCAAAACCTGCAAAGAATCTGTAGAATGGAAATGTGGACATGGTGATAGACCACAGCGTGTCAGATCTAATACAATGTGAAGGGTAAATTAAAGATATATTAAACAAATAAATAAATAAATCAGCTCCACCTGTTTAACATAACTTACTTAGTACTCCACACATTTCACAGTGCAGCAAAGAGCAAAATGCAGAATCAAAATGTAGATTTGACAATGAATGAAAAATAATAAAACAAGGAAATAATTCTCTGGACAGGAATGGATAATACAAATATCTTTTGTCACACAATACACACACATCTTGCATAATTTTAATACCACCACTACAGATGATGATGATGATAATACAATTAATAAGAATGCGAATAAGACCAGAGGAAGACAACAGAGACGGAAGAAGACGAATGACGTGCTAGCAGTGTTTATGTGGTCGTTGTGGATAGTGTTCCTCTGCCGGTTTAATGGTAATGATGGGATTTCCTTGCCCAGACAAGCAGGTTATGTCTGTCACTCTTCTCCTCCATTTGACAGAGAAGCGTGGTTGCTTCAGACCATTTCATTCACCAATCAAACACACACACAGATACAAACACACACATACACTTCTACACACATGTCCCAGTTTTTCCACAACCTTACTTCTTCACTCATCTTGTCTTTTTTCTTTTTAAATAGCTCTTTGTTCTCAGCCCATGTCTATTTTTATCCCAGCATTCACGGGAGGAGTCAGAGAAATGACGAGGCTTGGGAGACTTGCTCATCTCCATGGCAACTATATTGCAAGCCTTTATCCTCTAATATAGCCTTTCCTTCTGTGTTATATGTCTTTGTTGCTCTTATCTTATTGTCAGATTTGTTCAGGTCCTTATTTTATGGCGTTTTCCTCTTCACACGCTCAATGGAGGTCTTTTTCCCATGCATGCTTCCTCTCCTGGATCCTCGTCCCTCCACGGCGTCCACCCCTCACCAGCCCCCTCCCCGCACAAGCGGATTGAGCTGTCTATTCCTCTCTGAACCAATGGCCGTGCTGTTGTAGAGTAATTCTGTACTAACCCACGCCTCACTCATGAGACACAGTTTGGATGCCATTCGTTTTGCTACCACTGTGAGGCCTACTTTCATGAGACCGAAAATCTCTGTGGGCTTTGTTCAGTTCAAGGGGGTTTCCCCATTTTTTCCCCCCTGTACTGGATCCTGCTGAGAAATGCAAATTTACTGGCATCCTGCCCAGTCAATAACTGCAGTATGGCACCCTCTTTTGAAACACATGCTGTACTACTGGCCTTGTTTATGATTTGATAAGTAGAGGACATTCACCACTCTTAAATTCACTATGCTTTTTATATGCCATATATACCTGGAAATATAATATAGTTAAATATCAGATCCATTCGTAGTAGATACAGTAGAAATTATTTTCCACTTAAAGCTGTATTCTGAAGCAAAATTCAGTTTGAATTGTTTAGTCCAAATCATATAAATTCAAGATGCCATCTGAAATCCTGTCACTGTGTGCACTTAATTAAGCAGCGCAAACAAACCAGTATCTGCATTATTCCATCACGGATTTCCCAGCCATTAGTCATCTCTTCATCAAAATATTTTCAGCCACTGTAGCTCACTGTCTGTTTGAGAAACAGGACATGCATTCAATTCCACATGCCAGACTCCTTCTAGTCACGTGGCCAGGCAGCACAAACATATGCTGTCAGTGGAAGCTTCTTGTGCTCAGTGGCATTAGGTGCATAAAAACACATAGATAGAGAAGTACAGACAGTCATAGGAGCTATAATGGTACCAACATGAAGGGGGGTGGGGGCTTCTGAGGAGGCGCTCCAATGAAACATAAGCAGGAGACAGAAATATACCACAGAGGCAAACTGCAGACTGATGCACATGCTCATATTTAATACAGCCTGCACACTATTAAAGGATAAAAGAATATGCTAGCACCCACACTAACAATGCAAGGTGAGATAATGAAGTTAATTACGTGTTGCCTTTTGTGCCAGTCCACAAGTGCCGACAGATGCCAGTAGCCCTGAGGAACTAAGTGCTCTCCCATGGTCCTCCAGATTGCCCCTAAAAGAAATCCTTTCACTGGTCCGCCCGTTTCCCATGGCAACAGTCGGCCCCCTCTGCGTCACCTGCCAGCACGGGAGCAGGTGGACCTAGCGGGGCCAGGTGGAGGCTTCACCTGTCACACTTCCAGAGCTGTCCTACGCATGCCAACACAAACATAAACGGAGCCACAAATAGACCAAACCTGCTATATTCTGAGCAGGTTTCTTTATGCAAAACACATGGACACCGCCGCACACACACCAACACACAGGCATTTATTAATGGGTGTATTTATGTGTGATTACAGTGCTTACAGACTGCAATATATAACGCGGACTATAGGTGCTGATTTTTTTCCCCATCAGCTCTGTCTCTGGGTGAATCTCTGGCAGTATATCTTGAGGTCGACCCAGTTGAGTCTGTTTGGATTTCACAGCTAATTTCATTTGGAGAATAGTTTATTGCAGCTACACATGTCCTTATGGTCTATTTTTGATCATAACAAGAGCTATTTATTTGCAGCTGTTACTTTTGTCCTCTGCGTTATGGGTTTATTATTTGTAGTGCATTTACATATATAGATCCATTGCGATCCATCCCTATTTGTAACTTTTTACAATCAGTTGAAGAGGAGGTATAAGCCCAAGAGTGCACCTTTGATAATCCAACAGAGTATTCTACTTACAATAGAAGGAGTGATCTTATGCTGGTATTATGGGTTGTCCGAGGGCTGCTTGTGACACTTGACATGAAGTGAGTGACAGTCAGGCGAGCCACGACAGTATCTAAGGTCACAACCCCCCACCCTGAAACCAGCGCAATCAATACTGGCAATGAGATGCAGTGTGACGAGTGGTCTATCAATAATTCTGGGCAGAAGGAGGTGGATTCATAAATCAGCCCTGTCTTTCAGGTTCTGATTGTACAAGAGCACTTACAATGGCAGGACAAGGGGGCACATCAGCAGTTTACTGTTTTATCCAAACAAACAAAAAATCTTCTAAGCAGAAATGATAATAAAATTTCATGAAATTGCTACATTTATTAACTGCTACATTATGTAGCAGAGATCCATTTTAAACAGATTATGTAATTTTGCCTCTGCACATACAGTATTTGAGGAATGAAACCAAAACGCTGAATGGAGAAAAATGCAACATTACACTGTAAGCCTTTTACGCAACGTGACAAACAGATTGATGATTTTGAACAGCGAAATGACAATGATGGAATATGCCGTGATATTAAACGACTGGTCCAATGAACAGTACTTGGTGTTTTGGCATTGACAACTAAAATCAATTCCAAATGCCATTAAAATTATATGTTTCCCTCTTTTTCATTCCTCGGTCTTGCTTGCTATCCCAGCAGTAATGGCATGATAAATGTGCAGTGAGAGAGTCACACGACACTTCTAGGTTGACAGTGCGGGACGAATGATGTGGCTTCTAATGTTCTTGAAAACATTAGTGAAAAGAACCAATAGCCTTACTGGACCACTACTGGACTAACCAGGGGTTGTCAAGGGTTACTTATTAGGGTAACATTTTCTCTATCTAGCTATGTGATTCGGAATTGTCTTTATCTTAAAGGCCATTCAGGAGGCCATTAGACTTGAGTGGTGATATTTGTGGACAATGTGATATTACACTCGCCTGCTCAGTGTGTACATGCTATTTCCCCCCAAAAAGGGTGAAGATCTGTGCAAGGGCACTGGGCCGTGACCTCTGGTTTCACGGTTACCCTCAGTTGGGAAATCAATGAAGCGCGTGTGCAAAAAAGCTCCCATAGGAGAGTCCACATCTGCACAAATCAGGACTGTTTTGTCACCACTATTTTTCCCCAACTCTGTCAGATGAGATCAGGAGGCACAAATGTGCCACATTTTACACACCTACACTGAATATTCACACACAAATAATCATACCATCCCCATGGGACAGGTAATGCTGGCCATACTTCACACATCTCAAAAAATATTTGAAAAAAGTAGGCCACATAAGTGTCTAAATGCAATGTCTCGATGACAATATAATCCTCACAGTGCTGTTATTGTGTCATGACTAATAAGACGTGAATAAAGAGAGGCTGCAGCATAATACACATTTTATATTAATGTTCAATCTGGTTGACTAAAATGATCAAAATCTGACATTTACCCAAACTTTCCCCACAGCCACAACCCGCACTTTGAAAATTTCCTCCAAATCTCTGTTTCTCTATTGTCTCTAATGCTGCACAATCTATTTTCTTTCCAGGCCCTTTAGTTGGCTCTGTTCTTGTTGATACTGTACAGTATATGAGTTTCTTCCCTCGGGTCTCTTAGACATGCAGAATACTGAGCTGTGCACATTTAGGTTGACAGATTAGTTTACATTTGGTTTGACACCACAAGAGAAGGGCTTGGTTTGCCTGCAGTAACGGCCGCTGCTTTCTGGGTTGGTTTAGTGTGAAAGCATGGCCTGCCAGGAGAAATGTGGCGGTCCAAACTCTGACCCAGTAGGACCTGCCCGTGAGTTCACAGCCCTGTGCCTTTTGGAATGCGAGGTGAATCATCTATATGGGAGTCCATATATATCAAGTAAAGCAGAAAGAAGCCCGGGGGAAGATTCTGTTTCTAAATTAGAGGCAACTGAAGGCTGCATTACGGAAGAATGCATAATCAGGCTTCAAGTGCACTTAATTCAACACTGACCATCTCAGAGAGAGAGAAAGAGAGAGAGAGAAAACAAGTCAGTCAGTCGTGCTTATTTGTAATATTGACTGTGATTATACTATATGCACTGTAAGCACAATTATGGCATAAATCATTTAACAGCTGATTGAGTCGGATGCTTGCTGTATCTGTATGAATTTATATTACATGATTTTAATTATTTTGCATTTACTACTACTGGGTTTACATTTTTCAAACCAATACAGTATGTGCTGCTTATACTCGATTAATTTGTTCCCATTTATGTGAGGCCACCTTTCTAAAAGAGTAGCGCAGCTGCTTTGAGATGGCTCAGGTCCCTTGGCTGAACCCCACCACACAAACTGCAAGCACATGCTCACAGACATTTAGACGCACACACACAAACCTTCTTTCCCCTAGAGTGGACTCTCCGCAGCTGTTACTGTTGGGAGTCTGTGTGATTTGGATCACTAGGGCCAGAACAAAGTCTGCACGATCGTAGTAAAAATGGGTGCCTCAAGGTAAAGAAATGTCAGATGTAACCGATAACAAAATAAATTCTAAACATAGGACAGCACACTTGTGCATTCGTACCTCTGCAGTGATGCCTTTGGAAATGTCTCACAAGTCACCCAATGTAGGGCCCTCAAGCAAGGCATTTAACCCCAAGTTGCTCCAGTGAAGAGGTCTGGTGGCCAATGCATTAGATCCTGACTGTGGGACTGTGTGTGACTGTATGACACTGGGCACTTCTAAAAAGTATCGCAGCCAACCTACCCTAAGGAAATTAATACAGAGAAAAGAAAAAGGTTGATTCTAATTGTGCCAGGAAAGCTGAATAATAGATCGCATTTAGTGTTTATTTTATTATAAGGGGTCTTACAGTATTTATACCATAGACTGTCTAAATGAAGTGGATGTAGTCATGGTGAGGTCACTCATTGGTTTGTGTACTGCTGTTTTGAAGCCTCGAGTTTGACCGTTATGGCGCTGCCATGTTGATTTTTAGCAACCAGCGGCACTGGACGTGACCATATTTGGACGAGACTGTGGCACTAGCAAGCTTGGTTCGCTTGCTGCAGCTATAATTCAGTTGTGATAACTGTGATTTTAACTGGGATGCTTATTTTGGCTAGCTAAAAACAAGCTTAAAATAAAACTTACTTACCTGGAATATGAACAGCTGACTCCTAATAAGCATGTTCAACAGCACTGGTTAAATTCACAAAATATATTTTTATTCTTATAACTTGCAATGTGTAATTTATTTTCCTTTCTATGCAGATGATACTGTTATGTCTTTGTGAAAAATTCCAGGATAATAATTTAAAAGTATTATTATTAAAATACACTTATTAAAAACATTACTAAATAAAGGATGCGGTTTCTAAGGAAAAGAAGGGACATGTTCAACATCCAGCCTTTCCCTTATCCACTTCATCTATATATTGATCTCATCGCAGTCAGTGAGGCCATTGAGGCATGGACAATACAGTTGTTTCTGATGTGAGTCCTCATTTTGAAACTTCTATAACAACTGCAAATAAAAATGTAGTGAACATATTGCTGTGAAGGCAAATTCATTGATGGAAATAACGCAATTTTAATTTATTGAATTTAAATTAACATCTGTAACAAGTTATAAACTCTGTAGTCACACATAGTGCCTGTGTGAGTTGAGTCTGACAAAATAAAATGTTTAGCCTATTTCAAAGTGATGCTATGATTCAGTTAGCAAGAGTAATAGTTGCAAAGTAATAACATCCCAATCATTATCTGTGCAGATGAATAGAGAGGGAAGACAGCAACAAATCTATAAAAAAGTGTCAACAATGGAATTGAAAGTGGCAATATGCCAGTAAAATATGCATATTTGGTGTCAAACATGATAGCTCTTGGCATAGTTAGCATAGTGTCAAATGGGCAGACAATGCTGGCCTCAGTTGTTTCACTGCAATTTCTATCTTCCAGCCCTGCCAGGATAGATTAAGTGATGGATCTAGATACTTGGATTGTGATTTGATGAGCCAGATGATGTGCTTTAGTCGTTTGGCCAGTATAGTGATCTAAATTGTATGGATGCCATCCAGTCACACTGTGTATATGAGCAATGTTAAATAAACGACAAGAGGTAGGTACACTGTATAGTGAGAACTGTGAGCATGTTACCATGCTGGTGTTAGTATTTAGCTCAAAGGATCACTCTGCCAAAATACACCATTACAGAGCAGCTAGCATAACATTCTTATTTAACTCTGTCTTATAGATCATCCCTACAGTTATGTGGGTCATGTGATTTTTGGGTCATGTGTGAAACAGCATATCTGTAGAGACTCGTCTGACTACTACTATTCTTTGATTTCAAAAAACACTGTTGTATTTTTACAATACTAGACTAGATTGTTATTGATGAGTGCATTGGCAAGAGCAATGGTGCATTACAGTGACTGAATATGTTATGAGTGTGTATAGACTACATACAAACACCCAGCCTGGATAATAGGGCTGCAACTAACGACTATTTTGGTAGTCGATTAATCTATCGATTATTGAAACGAATAATTGACTATTCGGATTATAAATTGCAAAATGACACAATGCATCTCATTTAGCTATTAGCCTTTAAATTAAACCTGAGGTTGTTTTAGGGATGTGCTAATTAACAGTCAAGACAATAAAATAAATACTGCTTTCAAAAATGCATCTTTTAATGAACGTGTCTGCTGCAGCAACAGAAAGTTCCAATGAAATCACGTCTTGTAAGCAGCTGATCTTTTTTTTAAGGGGGTTTTGGGCAGATTAGCCACCGCCTACGCACAGACAGGAGAACTGTTTTCTCTTCTTTAGAAAGTAAAGTGAGTGAAAATTGTCCAGTGTTGTCTAATCTTTCGCACTCAGCAGCAACACGTTCTCCAGCTGGGAATGTCGCCATGAGCGATGCATCGTTTATGATTGTAAAGAGTGAAATGCTGTGTGAAGAGTGAAATGCTGCCACACTCTGGAGGTTGTAGGTTGTGAAAGTGTTACTGCCTCACTGATGTTGTTTTAGTAATTTTAACGTTACTGTTCACATCACTTTACTGTGCTAAGCTGACGGTGTCGCTAGGGCCCGATGACGTCATGAATGAATAGTTGGCAACGAATTTAATAATCGATTTTTGTCGCCTACGTTGATAAGTTGTTGCACCCCCATTGAATAAAGGGTGATGGTGAGAGTGGGCCTCAATGGCTTACAGCAATACCACAGGAGACAGCCTGTGAAAACAACAGTGGCAATGTTTTCAGATGGAGAGATAGTCATTTCCATACTTTATTCACCTGCAAGACAACTCAAGGTTGCAGTATCCTCTCTGTTAGTAGGACCTTAGTAGGACAGGGCACCTAGTTGTAAATTCTTCACTTTTGGGATATGAGTGGCCATCAAGTGTGATGTATCCTAGTTGGTAAATTGAACTTACCAAATCCTGTTAGAAGTACAGCAAACACAGCTTAATTAGCAACAAAAGCTTTAAGTGCAGCTGTTATTCTAAAATATAAAGTCCAGTTTGTTTAATGATTCAACAGAAACCATTTCATACCCGCCAAATATTAGATAAACGGTTGTGACTGGCCCGACCTAATCCTGGACAGGTGGAAATCTGTCTGAGTGGGATGGAGGCCAGACACATCGGCTAGAGCGACAAAATGCAAGCTTGCAGATTTGTCTGGTTCTCAGGCTATCTATTGCCAGTTCATGACCCAATGTGGTGGCCAGGTAACTTACCACTTCTTGTAATAATGTGTTTAAGCAAGACATAGTGTGTAACTCCACAAAAATAACCCGTCCAATAGGCACTGTATGTGAAGGAGGCATCTGCTGTCACCCGTGTACCTCATGTCATGTCACAAAGATTTGAGTCTGTCTGAATCTTTTTTGTATTTAAATATAAGGATTCAAAAATCCAGACAAATTTGTTTTTGGCACTAAAAATATTAGCAGTAAACCCTGCACTGTATTTCTGCCAGGAAAACTATTCTGATCTCTTGTTTCTCCAGCAGGGGGGATTTCCTCTTTGAAAGTGACACGTGTGCCATTCCTGCTGCTGATGGGATCACACGGCTGAAAAATGAGAGGGATGCAACCTATTGTAATACATCACAGCAATCTACTACCTGTGTAATTTAAGATAGTGGCAGTGTATCCACATAGATAACTTATGAAATGATGGGCCTGGGTGCAGATGCCTTAAAGGCCACTCATCCTATCATAATGGTGAAAACAATGATGATTCTGATGATTCAATTCAGACTAATTGCTCAGTTATAAGTGAGCTTGTGAATAAATCTTACAATATATTGACAATTTTGCATTTTGGTAACCAGTCATCATGTAAGTTTAGGGGGTTTGGCAACATGTGCAAGTCAAGAGAAATCCAATGAATACAATAAAGATAACATAATTAAATAAATATATATTACCAGGTGGGTTTACGTTGGTAAACCCAACCTAAGTGTGCTAGCACTTGATTTTACGGATGGGAATCTCTGACATGCGGGATCAGCCATCACAAATTACTTTAGACTTGTTCCTACTGGGAAATTCCTTTTCACAGCACTGTACACATCAGACACCAACAGCATGCAGTCACAACATACAATGACAGACAACAAGTACATTCTCAGGCCAGTTCAGCAGGCCTTTGTATTTAAGGCGGTTATGGCTGAGGGGATCAGACTTTTCCCAAAGCGAGTCCTCCTGCACCTCAGTGTTGTGTCCCTGTGCCCAGAGGGCAGTAGGATAAGATGGTGATTTAGTGAGTGTGTGATGCCCTGTGCTGTTGAGGTTGCAATGTGTGCAATGGCCTTAATGTTTAGTTTAGTAATGCATGTTTGAGGTAGTCAGATGAGCAGCCATGGGTAGCAAGAAAGGGCATAGAGGGCTCTCAAGTGGGGGGACACTTGCAATGCCAGTCAATATGTGCAGCTAAGGATAGTCAACTAGGTTATTATAGCAATTCACTTAACAGGGAACCTGGCTTGGTGACCCTCAGACAGTTATATTTGTTTTTTGACTTCGTACACGACCTGGCTGAATACTCTTGATTCCATGGCACTCCACAAGACATGATGGTGGTGGTAATTTATATTATATCATTATACATAAGCCATCTGCAACAGTGGCCTGCTGCTGTCTCTTCTAGTCCTTCACCCATTCAAAATTATTACATTTAACAGATTCTGGATTACACTGGCCATCCAGGGCTTGGTGCCCTCTCCTGTGACCGGCCTTCAGTAACAGGTCAGCCAGTAACATGATGTACAACAGCAAGTCTGGAGTGCAGCAGCTAAGCTCATTGCTCTGGCTCTGAGTGTGTGGGCACGGTAATTTATCTGTCCAGCTGAGTGGCTGAAGAGTTACAAAGGCCTTCCTGAGAAGCGTAGGCTTGTCTGCTACCAGACGGGTGGCCTTGGGGGGCCAAATGGTTAGCATGCATGGTTTCTGTGGGAGGCTCCATCACATCAAAATTTCAACGAAAGAAGGGTTAAAGTAACATCATGTAACATGTGTTTTTTTTTTTGTGAGTGTAATTCACCGCTGTCGCAAATAAATAATCTCGTGCAATCGTTATGATTACATTATGATCCAAAACTAGCAAATCGACAACTTTGCTAACACACCCAAAAGGACAACAACACAAAACATAGCAACATTCTTCCCTAGTCCAACAGAAAGAAAGCCAGGTATCTTGCAGCCTTTTATTTCATGAAGCTCTGACCAACGTCCGGGAACCTCTTGCTTGCCGCTATCACTGCAGCTTCTGTCATTACATCCATACTGAGAATAATGAGCTAGCTTCTTCCAAAGAACTTACATTGTATGTTAAATATTTTTTGCTCCATTCACCCAATTACAAGTCAGTGTACCATTAAATGATTTTGAAACTGTTATTTTAAGATAAAAATTCTACATAATTTTGTCATAACCGTGTTCTTGGGAGTATCCAAGTATGGGGTTAGCTTGCTGGGAAAATCAGGAAATTGTATTTGAAAGGGGATACACTGACGTCTTCAAGCCATCAGTGTAGGTGCACCAATAGCAAGGCCACACAAAAGAATATGAAGGTAGAGATTGAACTGCAGACGGAGATATGACTTATTTAGATAATACAACAACATGTCTGTCTTAGTGGTATATATTGCAACCGTTCAGAAATCATTAAGTATGATAGAGTAAAGAAAGAGTTTGCCATTTTGGGATGATTTGGGTTTAGGACACAGGAAGCATTGTGCCAACAGAACATTTAAATAGTATCGTTGTTGGTAATACCTTTTTAATTTAGCATAAGAACTCACATAAAGAACACAATTTTTATTTATTTTAGGATTTGGAGTGTTGTTGATCACAAACAGTGTGCTGTGTTTGTAGTGCACTGTCCTGATTTAATTTCTCATTTCTCATAACTGTAATTTCTCATTTAGCACCTAATAGTAGGATAATAAATGTAAAATCTAATGTTGACATGCATATTTAATAGAGGTATTCTTTATATAATAAGAAGCATGGTGATAACACAGAGGCTCAAGGTCATCATTCAACCAGAGCTGATTCAAAAGCGAATATCAGGATAAATAATGTCTGCGATATAACAGCTCCACATTACTATAAAGGGGGTAATAAGTAAGATTTTACTGCCTCATCGCACAAAATGACCGTAATATATCTGCAGTGGGTTAATATGATTATTGATCAATACAAGTGAATCAACACAGCTCACTAGGTGCTGAGATTTCCCTCACTATTTTGGAAGTGAAGCTTCATGTTCATTGGAATCTCAAGACCTCCCTTCTGCTTACTTTCACCTGTTTCAAGATGGAGGACGGGGCTATGAGCAGCCGACTGGAGAGACATTTGTTCTCAAACCTAAAATAGTGCCGTGTGACTTTATATTATATTACATTGTTACTGTATATTAACTAATCTCTTTTTGCAGCTCCACTCCCAGGTGGTTCACATGTCTCAGAAATAATTAGGAATTCTTAAAAATGTGACTTTATGTCAGTCACAACAGCTGCTAGCCATTACTCTGAAGGTGTGGGTGATTAGGACTTGTGAACTGACGACATTGGTGAGAGCCTTCTGCCTGCTGGTAGACAGGGAGACAAGGCACAGCAGTGTTTAAAGCGGTGTAAACCTGTAATTTCCTAATGCAATCAAAGAAAGGGTTTTGTGTCAGTCTGACATCTGAGGCACTAAATGCTTAATCATAGCAGTTGTTTCAGGGATGAACATGGCAAAGACGAATAAAGAATCTGTTTGTTATCTCTGTCACATGCATTTTTGAGATTTGAAGTACAGAAGTAACTACTTTTATTTTTATGAACTATTCTTAATGTTACTGCGCCCCGTAGGAGTCAGAAGCAAAGCTTTTTGACAAATTACAGGACAAATCAGTTCTTCAAATCACTAGGTCAGTAAGAGAGATACAACATATTGTAATACATCACAGTGATCTACTACCTGAGTGATATAGTGGTGGTGAATCCCCTTAGATAGATTAGGATATGATGGGCTTGGGTGCAGATGCCTTAAAGGCCCCTTGTCCTACTGTGCCTCTGTGTTTTGTGGTCTTCAATTCAATGGTCTTCAAAAGATGTTTTTCAGTGCTTGAAGAGATTTAGATGCAAAGCTTGATGCCATTCTCATCTCTCGTCGCCAGTATCAGGTTAGCCGAGCTCATCACAAAGACTATAAACAGGGATAAAAAAAACAAGAATGACAAAAATGTTGGGGTATTTCTTGGCCAGGAGCAGTGATTTTCCTATCATTCATTACATGGCAACCTCAGAGACTGTCCTCCCATGACGAACCACAGCATAAATTGTTCCATCAAATGCCCCGGAATGACATATGTTGGCGTTCAAGTGACAAGGCCCTACAGCGACTATAGTAATTATGACGGCGGCAAAGGAGGAAGTCAAGTCATGATGTTACAGAATGACTAATACTATGTAGGGCGGGAGGATGGACGGGTCAACAAAACGTGACTTTAACACAGGAGACTGCGGTTCAATTCCCATTTAAGACTGACAGTCAGCAGAAGTTTTTTTTTAAAGTGTGACCACGATAATTCCTGAACCTTAGGCAAGTGTTTATTTTTGTCACCATGATGACAAAGATGAGTAATTTAAATCCAAACCAGAGCTATTTTAACATAAACCTCCTACATGTAACCAAGCCTTTACCCTAGAGTAGTCAAATCATAAAACTGATTTATTTGTCAACAGTGATTTGTAAAAGTTTTGGGAGACGATGTTGGCCAGTTGATAGTGGGCAATAGATCTTAACACTTGTGTTGCTCTAATGGAGATGGACAAATAACATCGTTTGGAGGGCATGTGTGCAACTTCACAATGACAGGACAACAAAGAAGTCACTCTGTCTGCCCAAGAAATGTGTGACATATAGCCCTCCCTAAAACCAGAACATTTTGACTTTAAACTTTTTCTGTACAAAATTAAACAAGCCAGATACAACATTAATGAGTTGGAGAGGCGCTGGTATTACCTTGGGACAGAGCCTGGCTAGCTGTTTCCTCCTGTTTCTACTCTTTAAGCTAAGCTAAGCTGCATAATATAGCCTACTGTATAAGCATGAGAGTGGTATATTTAGCTAAACCTCCAACTATTCCTTTAGCATGCTTACTTTTCTCAACTTTATTTCCTTGAATTGAGTTTGTATCCTTGGATTACAGAAGATGTGGCCTTAAATTGCAGGTAATATTTGTGCTTCCTTGTGTAGCGTTGAGCTGTGTGACATCCATATGTAGAGCAGATTACTCCCTTTAAGGGAGAACTTCAAACCAAATAATATTGTTTACTGTAGAGTTTTTAGTGTATTTTTAGTGTATTGTCCTTATTGTTTTAGTCTTGCATACTGTCAGCAAAATTAGAAACATTAAAATTTCCAGCTGAAAATGCCTAAAAAAAGCACCTTTAACGTCTTGCCTGCATGTCCATGTATAAACCTGGCGTGTAATGTCTAGCTATAAAAAATGATAGTGTCCATCCATGGCTCATTTAGCAAATAAGATAATATCTCTTCCTGTACCTGCCTGACAAAGTCACAGATCCTCCCACTAATTTGCTTTATGACTAACTTCTCTGTGCCTCTGTGATAAGCTATGATAGTCACCTAATCTTGTCACTTCTGGCAGCTGTGAGCTATCTCATCAATTAAAAATTCCCAGTGGAGGATTGGATCCCGAAAGGAATTGCAAAAAAATTATTATCCAATTATGATCTGCTTACAGCTGTGTAATTATACTTGACCACATTTCGTCCTGCTGTGTGATGAGGGGATTGCTGAAGTCCATGTCTTTTTAATTAACCTAGATGAATGTGGCTCAAAAACTGATTATTGGTCTGCGCTCAAATTATGAATCGACTGATCCCATGTGAGCCCCAACCTGTGACATTTCCTCACTAATTATAGCCGATGTTTGTTGATTTCTGAAAATAGCTTTAATTCTAGTGAATGTAAAAACACTTGGCATGATTATATTCATCTGTACCTGTTTAGATTTATTTTCATATTTCATTTTTATTGTGTTGTTATTCTAACAGGGAACAAATAAAAAGAAAAGAAGACTTTTAAAAAAATAGGGTTTTAAATTCCCTTGTCTGCTGCGAATCTAGACACAAACCACAATAGCCATAGCAACTCAAACTAACAAATATGAAAATGATAGAATTAACTGACACATTATTGAAAACTCTTTTTTTACATTACATGGCTGTGTTGCTTTTAATGTAAAGGATGAAAAATGTTGTTGCTGTATAATAAAGTGTCTATCTGATAAAGTGGAGCATACTACACACTCCACATCCAGCTTAATGGACGGGACACATGCTGACGGAATGTGGTTCAGTTCCTGGGAGAATTTCCTGCTCTTGCTTTTGATTGGAGGGGGCAAATAAAATAAAAAAACCTCAAGTGAATGAGAACCTTTTAGTCCAAAATGCACAGAATACCACGTAGATTTCTGCAAGTCACCAAAATAGTCTTATCTGTTTTTTAATGTTTCTGCTTTTCCCTGTTTATTTATCTCTTCTATTTGTTTGTTTAGAGCACTCCATGCTCTGCGCCTGCCGCACCTACAGTTCCTTGCATCACTATGCCAACTCCTCTCTATGCACTTAAAAGCTTTTCAATGCATCTCAAAATATTTATGAATCTAAACACAGTTATTTTGCTTCAGCAACTGAGTGCCAGCAGTGAATACTGCAGCAACCAACCTATAGAGTCATATTTGCAGACTCAAGCATAAAAGTCCATTTGGGCAGTGCGAGAGACTATTGACTCGCTATTGGGAGGATGGCTAATGGCACTGAAAGAACATGTTTTTGTGCAAAGATGGATTAGGTTATCGTACCTGCACATAGTGTTCTGTACCAAAACATGGGCAGAACTGTATAATCTTAAGGGACAAATAATTATTGCATGTACATGTGCACAGTGTGTGTGTGTGTGCAGCCATGCGTGGTTTTGTGTATTCGTAAATTTTTGTATTTGAGAGCATTGGAAACATCATGGCCCTCAATCTATTCCTTCTTTTTCAGCTCAACCGCGAGGCACATTGCCTAAGGTCTGTTTCATGTTGTGAATTAATTATTTTCTTCCACAATTGTGTTCAAGCATGTATGCGGGTGTGTGTGTGCTTTGTTATTGCAAAGGAAATGACAGAGCAGAGTATTATTGCCCATGTACCTCATCCAGACCTCCTATTTTTGAATGCATTAACTCCATGGCTATTGCAAAGGTATCTCCAATGCCAATCACATTCCTTTGAATAGCAAAGATGGAGAGAGACAGTGAGAGAGAGAGAGAGAGGGAGGCGGTCCTGAGGTGAGGGTGCAAGGTGGCTACTCCTCACTCTTTGTGGCTCCGTACTTGTAAAAAAAAAAAAAAAAAAAGAAATCTTAAATGCAGCTGTGCACTGGAAAGCCTCTGCTCGCTGAATTTTAAAATACCTTTGGCACCATTGTTTTTTTTCCCCTCCTGTGTGTATACAAGCTGCAAGCAGTCACGCAGCTGTTTCCATGGCAATATCTATCTGTGTGAGGAATTCATTAACCCTTTCTCGTAGGAGTTCCGTGTAGAAATCCCACGTAGAATACAGATAGGAAGAGAGGAAGGGTTGCTACATTGCTATTTTTGACAAAATGCTACTATTTCTGAAATGCTACATATTTTTGGTGCATAGTGGTGAATCCCTGTTTGCTTTGGTGTTGACAACCATTGTTTCCATGTTATCGAGACAACTTAAAGGCTGTTGCATCAGGCTTTGACATTTGAATTTACAGAAAACTGAAATGAGCACAATGAGGAATGGAAGAGCGATCAAATAAAGCCTCTACCTTAGAGCTTTAAGCCATCCTCACAGGGAGAAATAGTAACTGTGTTTGATAAAAGATAAATCAATGGCATGCTGAAATCCATCTAGCTGAAAAACAGTGTAATATAAAAGATACATGGAGTATAAAAACGAAGAGGAATATATGACATGATACACACACAGACAGCATGTACCTACTCACACATGCAAAGACAAACAAGCACACTTACATACACTCAGTCTCAAGAGAGAGAGTCATGTAATGCTGCTACTGAATACAGACATTGCTGGACGCCGTATGTGTCGCCGACGTGCTGTTTTGATATTGATAAATCATTGAGGAGATTAACCTCATGCCAGACCTTTACAAACACTTAATTAATTATTTTGATTGTATCAATAAAAGGCCACAAGGGTCTGGTTAAATATGCACCACCCCAAGTGTTCTATAAATGAAATGCACCGAGAGTTGCAAAGGGACATGGGTGAGGTAAGGGACAGAATTACAGATTCGTATTAGTGTTTGTCCTCCATCAATAGCTATTTAGCATCAAGTGTTGCGCCTCACCCATGCTAATTTTGGAGCCAGCAAGCCATGTGACTGTTTGAGATGTGCACTCCTCTGGTGTAGAGGACAGATGAGTGTTTCAGGTCAGTTAGTTGTGTGTTCCCTGCAGGGTGGCGAACTTCACAAGATGAACAGGTAGACTGTGTGTAAAGCTGCTGGCTCGCTGTGAACTCTGTATTACATGTAGTTGCACAAAAATACAACATGAGAATTATGTGCGACACATCTTATGATGCTTCTGCTCACATGCTTCTGATGCATTATTCAGGTCCCCTGAGGAAAAGCTTGTCATGTCATCATTATTGATATATATATATATATATATATATATATATATATATAATATATAATATATATGTATTTCATGTTCCCCTGATTTTCTTCAAGGGCCATCACTCTCTCATTTATGGCCAATAAGGACATGTTCGTTAATTTCCAATTATGCTGGAAAATTGGTATATTTCTGGGAGGAATCTGGCATCAGAACTGAAAAACCATGCATGAAACCAAGTGGTAAATGTTGAGACTGAATGCCTTTAATTTTTATAACCATGTTTTATAATCAAGAATGGATGCCATTCGTGCCAGTCTGAGGTCATAAATCACATACATCTGCCATCCTGTACACCCCATACAGTGTAGTGATCAATCATGGTTATTATTCATGTGATGCATTGTTCAGCCTTGTTTACATGATTGTTTTTTTCCCCCTGCAGAAACCTGTGGTGGACAAAGCGGAAGCATTAGCATGCGTGTTCCTGTCCTTTCTTGTGTGCTATCTGTGGTTTGAGTGTAAACAACGCTCCTCACAAGTATTTGGAACATTGTGGTGCAGTTCAGCCTCAACGAGCAACGCACTGCACTTTGATTGGGCTTTTTATGGTAGCATAGCAACAATTGCCTGGTAGCCTGCTCAGAGGTAGTGCTTCAGAGCCATGTGCCATGTGTTTTAAGAGCCTCCACTCTCGTCTCTGCGGTCAGTGAATGCCGTGATGTACAGACATTGCAGCGGAGCCTTAATTTTCTCAAAACTTGTCAGGTGCGGTGTTAACACAATGGGGAGAGAAGCTCACACGCTGCTGCTTTGACCTGCCAATGTGATCACAGCGAAAGACATGGTGAACAGTGGACAATCATGAAGCAGAGTCATACATGCAGCCGATTCAACTGCCATTAATCCCCTTATTCATAGGACCTCGCACAGTGATCACATGTTTTAAGGTAACTCTGGCTGGTAGAGGATTGCCCAGGTCATTTATAATTAGGACATGAGTCAGAAGGTCAGCACAGCTCCCAATTTGAGAGGAAGTTGGCTTGTGTGTGGACAGGTAGAGAGAACCGAAAACACCTGGGGATCTTAGAACACTGCTGGCAGACTTACACGTCTCATTGCGTACATTTTGTTTTTTTGTCTCGCTTTTGTTCTTCTTTTGGTTTCACCTACTCTGAAGAAAAGACCTTTACCCATAAACTTGAGCACTGAACCTGAAGAGCTGGGACAGTCTAAGAGGCAATACAGTAAAGACGCAGGTCACCAAGTTCAGACTGGAATCGGGCCAACGTTGCAATCTCTGTCTCTCCAGGGACGTCTCCTGGTCTGCTTCTCTGAACCAAGGTGAGACAGCAGCGATACCGATTTTTTTCAAGGAAAGGACTGTCTTAAGCTGTCTTTTTCCGCTGCTGTAAATGAAACATAACTTCTTCACGGGAAGCCTTGATTGTGTTCTCTAATCAGGGGACGCATGAAATCCCACAACACATTAGTGTTAAGTGTTAACTCTCGTCAGATCGTCCCCTTTTATAAAACTCATACATTCACTTCTGTCACAGACTGAAGGTGAAGTTGCACGAAGGAAGGCTGAAACATGTCTCTAAACAAAGATAGATATAGCATCTGTTACTTTGAGTCCAATGGGGTGTTTGACAGATATGAACAGCAAGAGGAACAGAGAGTGACTGGAAGGCACCAATGCATTAACCATGTGATACTATTTATATCAGAGGAGTGAGGGTGACCCAGTAACTCACATGTGTTATGCAACATATGAACGGAGCAAAAAAGAGCATGGTACATGCACGTCTCAGGGGCTTGGATCTCCTTGTCATAGATGCCAATTAAAGTTAATTGCGGTAATCAGGAAATGCCGTGAATGGTAGCACTATTGTGAGTGAGACCGACCATGGAGGAAAGCACAGGCTGAGCATTGCCCAGAGACTGAAGGGATCCATCTAGCGTGCTGTCACAGAGGTTCAAACTCCATATTACACTCCATTACTGTACTGTACTGACACTGCTCCACTCTGGCTCTCACCAACATAACCCATGGGAGATGGACTGCCTTCAAAGAATATGGACAAGTATCCTTTTTCAGCAGTTATCCAGCACACGATTACAGTTGCTTTAGTGTCTATGCCTATGAATAGACTGATCAAAAACAAGAGTATGTCAAGCTAGTTTATTCTTAAGTTGCCTGGTGAATAATTTGCATTTAAATCACTGAATCCCATTTTGAAAACCAATCTGGTACTAGGTAGGTAAATCTGTCTACCACAGATTCAAAGGTGAAAGCCTACTGGATTACCAGGTTTACACAGCTATAAACAAATACAATATTTATCTACATTTAGAGACTGTACGAAAATTATTGGACTGCCCATTATTGGACTCTCTCCTGCAGCGCCGCCGCCCGAGGTGCGCCAAATATGATATCCTGACTTTTGTCAAACGAGAATAGGCCCATAAAAGTTGAATCTGTCACAGGGCAGCCACACTCCCTTAGACCTGTAGAGCCTCCTTTCTTATTTTAACCTGATAGTATGATCTCTGTCATCACACGCGACTGGTCGCATGCACACACACAGTCAGTGCATGAGTGTGCGTAGAAAAACATGAGAGAAAGAGAAAAGACAGAGCTGAGACGGAGGAACGAGCTGTTAAATGCTGTAAAATTACAGATATCTTCATGATTAAGGGACATGGTGGTGTGTTATAAGAAATATCTTAAACTACTATAAGGGTTGCCTTTATGTCACATCATATTGTCATGTCACATCTAGGCTACTAAGTGCTCATGCCATAAGAAAGCAGAAGATGCGTTTGTATTGAAATAATCTGGAAAATAAAGACACCTGTACTCGTTTTAGATGGAAGTATTGCAGTTACTCAGAGCTACCAGAGTTTCATGATGACAAACTGAGTTCTGAGGAAATGCAGATGCAAAACAAACAATCCAAAAGTGCACAAAAATGATACAGGTCTAAAATTTTAATCCTGTTGCCTTAATTGTGGATTTTTTTTAGACAAAAATAATTTGTTATTCTTTGCTGTGCTTTCTAATGGAGATCATTTTCTACAAAAATTCAGTTTAGTTTTTATCTTTTCAATTTATCTTTTACACCCATGCAGCACTTTCATTATATACAATACAATCCTACTCCTTTATGTGTTGATCTTAATAGACTACATGTTTTCCAAAAAAAGGAGCTTTACATACAACCATATCAGAGTGTATGATATTATTAGTAGATTTTAGCACACCATAGTCAACTTTGATCATATAAAACATAATTTTCCAAGAACAAAAATGTGGCTAGTGAAAATACTGTGTGGCTAGTAACTTTGGAAAACCACTAGCCACGTTGGCTAGTGAGCAAGAGAGGTAATGTCAAGCCCAGGTGACAGTGGTAATTATATGTTATAACCTCTGTCAATGAATAAGTGAACATATGCAGCAGTGCTAAGGGGCTTCAGAACTGTAATATTTTTACTTTACCCACTAGTAACAGATTGTGTTGTGTTGAACATGCATTATATTATAGGTTACCTCTACATTAAACTTTCAACTTTACTATAACCTCTGATTCTGAGACAGAAATGTTCCTTTATTATCCATGGTGCCCTCAAAAGGCTTTATTTGATGTCAACTATTTTGATGTATCAATTCAATCCATTTTAACAGTAAATCCCGCAAGACATGGGGGAAATAAAATATAAGTCAGGGGCCTCACTTTAAGACCACATCCCCCCCTTTACTTGTCAGAAACAAGTAGACTGGCAGAAATGAACTTGAATATGCACAGTATATTTATTCGTGTTGGGGAAAAAATTACTATTTTTTGCTGTAATTGATGCAAAGAGCTCAACTTTTTGAATGTGAGGACAATTATTAGTTAATTCAGTACTGCAAAACTCTACCTTGTCGATGACAATTTAAAATGATTAGTGTTCGCAGACAAACATCAGACAAGGATACTGGACTCTCTCTGCTGTCCCTTTTACCTTTTGCTGCACAGGAACCCCATCCTTTTTGCTCATTCTGGTTGTAACGAATCAGATTTTACCTTGAGACAACACTCAAGAAGTGAGAGGCCAATTGGCAAATGTTTTTGAAATTGCAGGTAGACTGTTCTGCAAAGTCTTTAAAGAACTTTACTGATTTAATTTGACAAAAATCTTAACTCAAGATCCACTAACTAGCTTTTTCCTAAGCGTTCAATTGCATATAATGATCCTCTTTGGAGAATTAGTGAAACTTGAGTTGATTTTATTTTTGTCAAACAACAACTGAACTTGGATTTAGTGTCTGATACTACTTTCACCCTTGGCTGACAGGTCATGGTTAGTTATGGTGTTGCCCTGTGATGTACAGTATGTAATTGCAATACATTAAATGTGCAGTTTCCACATTGTCAGTCTCATAATTAGAGAATTGAAGACTGTCTAGTTAATTGGCCACTTGACTTCAAAAGTAAGCCACAATACAAATATGGTATTAATCTACCTTTTTGTGTTATGTTGACATTCAAGGATTGGTAAGGTTATTGTCCAAAACCAGAAAACACCATAAAAAATGTCATTATTCCTTTTTTTGTTGAGTGGCATGACATCACCTATGGGAGGGACAAAATTAATTTTCCTCATTTTTCGGTATAGAGGACAGCAGAGGATATCCAATAGCTACAAATGCCTGCTGAGTGGGCCTATTAACATGTTTTAAACTAAAAGAAAAAAATATCTATGCACTGATCAACTCATTTATTTATCACAATGCTTGTGGCCCTGACAATGATGGTGATGCAGTGATGGGGAGGACATGGCGGTGATGAGAGTGTGATATCCTCAACACGACAAATTTCTTTTACGTGTATTATTATTATATAATAGTGTTTTTCCCCTATCATAACAGAAATGGCTCCACGGTACATCAGTAGCTGTCTGCCTTTTGTCCCACTGACACCACAGTGGTGACAGCATTGGGTCTACTCCTTTAAATGAGCCTTTGCGCATAGCCTTCAAATCACCACAACTGCATCAGTGCTGGCTGGGTTGCTTAGCAACTGGACAGCACAGAGATCCCTGAAGAAAACCTCCTCCTTGGTATAAAACACAAGCTTGTGTGATGTGCGCCTTAGCAATTTCCAGTAAGGATGTTTATGTTTTAACATACAAAAGAGCGACACCTGATTCGTGATAGGAAATTAAACAAACGATACCAATAAAAGGATTGTGCGTGTTCGTGTTGTGTGTGCGCGCGCATGTGTGCATGATTGTGTGTGGGTGCGAACGTGTGTGTTTCTGTGTGTGCGTGTTTCCCAAAAAAATGTGGCAAAGTGAAAGAAATGCATGAAAACGCACCGGCACACACTCACAGCATCCTAATGGGTTTGAGAGAGAATAGACAGACAATTCAGCGCATGGACAGGCTGTCGCTAAGGAATTCACCTTAGGTGCCCCCCTTCTGCCCCCCCCCCCCCAATAGAACATTATTTTAATTTCAACTAAGAAATAAACAAAAAATAATAAATAAAAAGGAAAAAGAGGCAAGATTTCCTCACTGTTGAATCTCTGTCAAGTGTTGAGTGTTTCGAGGAGAAGACGAGCGGACCACATAAACGTGTCCAAACGCCATTTAACGTTGGACAGCGGAGGCAAGTGGACTTTTCAAATGGGTTTGCATCCTTGATATGAAACCCGTCGTTGTGATACATGCATTGGCGTATTGGGGGCCATCCATATTTCTCGGCATCTAATTTTTTCACCAGAGGAGTGATATAGTCTGCTCTGACGTCTGCATCAGATATTACCCAGTGCTTTTTCAATGTGCATTTTCCCCTCAGTGACTTTGCGCTGATCTACATCATCAGCAGCAGCAGCAACGGGAAAAAAGGGAATGAAGATTTCATTTTTCTTTTTTTTAAACCCACCGCTCCCCTCCTGCCGACCAGCGTTTCCAGCTCAAACAAATATCTTTTAACAACATCACGTTGTGGAATAGTCTGGCACCGGAGCATCGCTGGAACCATGCCTCTTCTGCAGATTTGGACTGGGAAATTTCATCCACCAATTTGATCAACAAGAGGCTGCTGCTCAGTCATTCATGCCAGTGTTTGTTTTTTTAAGGGGAAGAATACTTGTCATCACTTTTAAAAGTATTGTGTATGCTGTTTTTTGAGCAAGATGTCTGATCTTCTGGTGTTGGTCGAGGGGCTCTGTGACCTGCACGGATTTCCATAGCCGGGGAAAACAGCGGGGGCCAATTACGATTTTTTAAATCGAGAAGCCTATTTTAATGACCACATCACAAGCATAGATGTAGACTAGTTTATTCGA
The DNA here is from genome assembly GCA_024633595.2 of Lepomis macrochirus. NCBI lineage: Eukaryota > Metazoa > Chordata > Actinopteri > Centrarchiformes > Centrarchidae > Lepomis > Lepomis macrochirus. The sequence goes on along the minus strand of JALXJV020000021.1, from coordinate 24,412,857 downwards.
CACTTTAAAAGGCAATTATTTTTTTAATTGCCAGGTTTTACTTTGTGCATTTTCTGGAGGACCACTGGACTGGTTGGATTATAGAAACTATATATAAGGATTTGTGGAGATGTTGGGTCGTCAAGAAGATAAATTATGTGGAATTTTCTCTGCTCTGGCGGCTTTGTCCTTCTTATGCTTTGTTCAAAGGTAAGAAAACGTCGCTTTGGAAAATCTTTAACCCCAATATGCGTGATTACCGGTCAATGAAAGGCTGAGAAGTGGCAAATCGTAGGCTATTAACGGGGTACCCAGGCCTACTTATTAGGGGCATTGCTGCCGATATTATGCTCTAATAGATGGCACTGTGGCGCGCGCGAGCGTAAAAACATGCGCGTGCACGGTATCAAACCTATTGTGAAACGTAACCTACTCCCGATATCAAAATGGGTATTTATATATATACATATATATGTGTGTGTCTTTGATAGGGCGACTTTCAATGCGACTCCCTCCTAAAATAACAGCCGTCAGTAGGTTTAGCCGTTGATAGATGATAGGATCAATCAGCAGACGATCGATTGATTACTGCACGGTAAGCAGCTCTGTATTGAGTCTACGCTGCTGTAGCCTCTCGGCCCGCGACTTATTTTTTCATCATTTTAAACGCAAACTAATATTTCTAGTCACATAATCACCTTAATTGCCCATTTTATCGACCGGAACCAAATCAATCAATATCGAAAAACAATCCCAGCAGGTCATCATCTGCCGTTGCTCTCAGGATAGGAGGCAGGGAATACGATTATTTAACGTTTCAATAACTAAGCTCTTGTCTAGTCTTCCTTGAGATGTTTACAGCATGCATTGCTGCACAAGCACCTCCAGGAATCAGTCAGAATATCCTGGATAATTCCTTTATTGTTTTGTTGTTAATGGCACTGGTACATCTTTCCCTTGTCTGCAGAAACCTGCAGTCTCACTTATGAGATTTAGGTGCTCAGTGAGAACTGGGTCGTACTTTTTGACATTTTCATTCCATTATAATAACCCTGAATAACAAGTGACAGGGGCGTAATCTTGTATTCAGGTGTAATTGATATTCCCCCAGAGTGTTGCTCTCAGGTGTCAAACACACAAGTCGTGTAACTGGCCAGCTTGATGAACAGCAGCATTACCTATAAGCTAATTGAACAGTGCTTCCCTGACCAAGCCGAGGGCTAGTGCTCCTATCAGGGGAGCAATTTTAACCCACTTCCTTCCCTCTTATCCCCCTACACTCATTCCACACCCTCCCCCATAACAAGGAACCTCAGCTGGAGAGCTGGCCTCGGTTCAGGTGATGCAGGTCATGGCACCAATGTTATAGGTGTCAGTCAGACTAGTGCAGACTATATGTTCCTCCTGGGGACAGTCTGCTTCTAACAGCATGAAGGGAGGCTGTGTTAAAGCACAGAGCTTATTTAAATACACGTCCGAGATTAATACTACCTGATACGTGAGCCGAATAAACTTTGACATTGTTATTATTTATCACTGTTTTGAGAGACCCAACATTAACAAAATGCTTGACAGGTGTATTGTCATCACATCCCCTCAGCTGATTAGATGAATATACTGTAGGTGGGGCTACAGTTTTTAACCTTCACCATGACAACACAAGAGTCTTTTAATATTATGAAGGATGTCCTTATATTTGTCTTACAACGGAGTTTAATGTAAAATTCTATGCAGTGGTGAACGTTCAATCTTTTTTCATATTTATTCTTGGTGACGGCCAAGATTGCAAAATTAAAACTGAAGTTGACTGAGATAGATAATGAAAAATAACAAGTCAATGCTTACTTTAGAAGAAATCGGGATGAATGGATGAACATATGTGTTGGGTGTTGTTTATTCCTCTTTCCCTTTGTCAAAGCCTCACCATGTTGACGTAAGGGCTCCCTCTTTAAAGGTGCCATTCTTGTCATTAATGTTGGGAACAGAGAGTACGTGCAGTAATAATTTTCAGGATTCATCATATAGTACAGTAGGTGTGCTATAGAGAAACAGAAATATCTTTGACAAAAATATCAGGCATCCCGTTTTTTGCTGCTTCCGCACCCCTCTTCTTAAAATGGCTCTTAAATTTGTGGTTTCTGCCCTCAGCTCCTCCACTGGAAGCACCGGAATGTCTGTGGCCAAGACCACCGTGGACAAGTTGCTGAAGGGATATGACATCCGTTTAAGGCCTGATTTTGGAGGTACGTGTTGTGGCTACATCCGTTTTAGAGTCTCAGGCTCTCTTGTCGAGGATATTTACAAGTCAAGGTGTGCACACAATGGTATTTACGAGTCAATCCTCTGAAATCTGTCAAAGAGTTGGCTTGTGGCACAATATATGGAATAGCTTTGAAGTAACTGCTACCATGTCATTACTATGCATCTATTCATATATTGAAGATGGCTGCTCCTCCAGAAGTAGGGCACACACGGAGAAGAGCAGTCAAACGCTATGTTTAAAAAAAAAAAAATCAGAGATCATGAACTTATTGATTTTGTAAAATGCTTTTCTGATTACAGATACTTTATGGTCTCTTTTACATAGTAGTGTTTTTGAGAATTTGCAAATCAGGGAACACCCTTCTGCCCCATTAACTTTTATTGGAAATTGGGCATCTTTTAGAAAAGCTCTTTAGAATAATGGTTATTTTGATAATTGCTGAAAATAGAAGGAATGTTGGACAGGTCATTAGTGCATGTCATTTGGGTTGATTATTTTACTGAAACTATTTAACCAGAGTAGATGTTAAGCAGTTTAAAAATAGTTTGATTTTGAAATAGCATACAAGTCCATTGCTGGTTTTGCCAGTGATAGAGATACTTTATTGTAAAAATAAAGGTTGAAGAAAAACTATTTTTTTTTGCAAATTATGAACATCACCTGTGCCTACAATGTATATGATTCATTTAAAGAGGATGTTTCCTATTTCATTGTTTTGACATTGGCATCTGGGGCCTGGTCTGTGCAAGGCCACTCGCTGATGACATCATAACTCAACACTGACTGACAGCCACAGTGATGGCTTTAATTTAAAGCAGTATATCAATGTGCCTATTAATTTTAGCACCAGCTTTATTGTTTCTGCTGTACACATGCATTCAAAAACTAAAACTTTGTATTCAGAAAAGCTTATGACCGCTTACTACAATCACTGTCTGCAAAACAAAGAACAAAGGAGGCTTTTTACTTCCAGGGGATGTTAACGGAGTGTGATGTTAATTTAATGAGAGCAAGTAACACAATAGTGTGTGGTAGTGTAAGTACATCTGTCACCACTTAAATTTGCTTCAGGTCCACTGTTGCATGGCTAAAAATCTACCGTATCTTGAAATATATCGACATGCTGAAAAACCCCACGCCTGCAAAATTCATGATCATCCGATGTTTGCCACCAACATTTCTCCTCTGTTATTTTTTCCAAATACGTCTGTTTTTATTGAACGTGTACAGTTAAGCACAGTCAGAAATGATAGAACTTGCATTCAACTTATTGAGAAAAGAATCAATGCTAGGTAGAGACAATGTGGCATGACTCACCTACAAAGTATGACTGTGCTATGCAGCCAGGTTATGTGTAAAAAAGCAAGACTACATTAAACTAAATAATTTAATGATTACATGATACATATGTTCTTTGCCTCAAGAACTTTACGTCCTAATTCACCATGGATGTTTGGCTTTGATAACACAATATGTTTAGAATATTGAGTATGTTTAATTTGGCTGATTATTTTCATATTTAACTGATACAATCTAATTTATGTCATTTAAGTATGTATTATTCACAAGTATCTTATTTAGGCTGCAAGCAGAAGCTTGTCAGTTCTATGACTACACTACACCTGATGAGAATGAGAACAAGCAGTGAATAACATATAGCAGGTGTGCCGCCTCATATAACCTTCTCTGGTTGGATGCTCTGCCAAAACAGATGCTCTGATGAAGGCTTATGTGCCAAAATGCGTTAGCCTGATGTTAGCCATTGTATAAATATGTTATAGTTGAGGTTATGTCTTCGTACTGTGTTTTGGAGTGCTGCCATTTCAGAGTTGTTTCATACATTCAGTAAAAGGAAATGATAGCAAGGAGCAAAGACAGATCTTGTTCACTTTGTTTCTGACAGCTGAATCAACTTTAAAATATGGTAGGTTTCACATTAAAGAATTTTATTGAAGTCTCTTTTTAAAAGTTAAATCTCACTCCAGTGCAAAGTTAATGTTTCTATAACATATTAAAACCTTACTTTGCCCCACTATTGCTAGCTAGTGGGTAGTTGGTGCTGCCAAATGCAAACTCTTCGGATTTCTCACTGACTCTGTTTAAAATCTTGTCTTCGTCAGCGGCAACAGTGTTGTCAATCACTAGTACAACAGTACATGCCAAAGCATTGAGACAGAAAATATCTAAATGTGACCAAGATCTGATCAAGTTTTGCGGCACATTTTTGTTGCCTGATTTGTGGGTGCAAAGCACCATGCTCTAGTCAACCTCCCACCCTGAGGTGGGATGCCTTGCCAAGAAATCTGAGCACACTGCTGGCCTTATCCTTGGTTGTTATTTTCCTCATGTATTGAAGTCTTTGGATTTCCTTAGAGAAGGTTGTCCTTCGACAATGCCTATTTCTCTCTTTAAAACTTTAGGCTTCATTGGTTCTAGATTTCAAACCTTTAAGCTCCTTGATACGTCGCATGAGTCTGGTGTCGGCTTTGACTGACCTCGTCCAGCTGGAGAATAAATGGCGCTACAAAGCCGAGGAGTCATAGATGGAGGTTACCTTGAGTGCCAATATATAATATTTGCATAGTTTGCATAGTTTGCACAGCCAGGTGATGAGATTTCCCATTGGCAAATGCACTCTCATTTGACAGACTGTTGGGATTGAAAGTCCCAAACTGCCCACCAGAGAAATCTTAAACAGTCTTGGTCTTCTGCTCTTATGTGAACCTTCATGTTCATTAAAACACATTTTTGCTACTGGACCCTTGCGAAACTGACAACAAACATTTACTGGAGTATTTCTGCAATTCTGGCCCAGTAAGCAGATGTACATTTAAACTTAGCTGAGCAATCAAACACGACATTAATCTTTCCTGGCTTCTGTGGGTGATACACCCCATGGTGAGGGATGTACCATGCTGGGCTTTTGTCAGTTTCTTCTTTTGGAACCTTCTCACGATCTCTGCAGTCATTGTTTTGCTCATCCTTATGGTATTGCTTGTCTTTCTAAAATTTCTTTCTCAAACACTTAAGACGGTAATTTGCACATCTCCTGTTGCCTAGCAGACACTTTGCAATGACTGCATACCTTGATTTTGATTCCTACAAAATCTCTCCCATTATTGATATGAAGTGCAGATCCTCTTGAGAGAAGTGAGCATCCTCTACGGTTCTTTTGTCATGGTCTGATTTGAGCACATTCACCACATCTGGTAGAGTGACTACTTCCTTCACTTGTTTTCAGCATATTTATTGAACATCAGTTATTAAATTAGCTGGTGACTGAAGAAAAGGTGTCACTTGTCTCACAATGATTCTGTGGCTGATTGATAGATGTTGCTTCTCTTGATTGGTCTGTTTGGACTCCGCCCTTTCCTTTGACCTTTACCATTTTCACCCCATAGTTCTTTCTTTCTGTCCTAAACATGTTGGGTGCTTTATTTCACATGTGTCAGAGAAACTGAATGGTGTCCTAATTTCAAGCATCCAAAACACAATTTATTTGTTTGCTATCGACTTTTGCATTAATATGTGTAAATGCTGAGGTTTGACTTCTCACAAAAGACACACCGTTTTTTCTTCGGAGCTGCTTGCCAGCATGGTGGGTCACCGATTACAAGCTATCTTGGCTTCTTTTGTGACAACCTCAACAAACTGGGCTGAAACAACTCCTTGATTGGTTCTTCAATCAGACCTTTCTGTTCCACCAATCAGGTAGCTTGATGAGCATTCTTTGGTTTTAACCGTAGTTGTTTGGGACTTCAAGACTCTTAATATTAGATAATTTATTGATTGAAAACCTCAAAGGAAATCTGTTAGTTCAATGCTGTCTTTGGGTCCTCTCTTTGGCCATGAGGTGAGTTTATCCCTGAGGGAGTTAGCAGTTACAAAGGCGCTTCAGTACATTTCTTTCAGGACGCCCAATGCTGAATGGTAGGCTGCTTCTGTTTCCAACAGAAAGTAACTCTCAAAAGCTTTCTTTGCAGGTCCATCGGCGTACTTGCGGAGACTTTCTGGTTTACTGGAATGTTCTTCCTGCTTATCAATGTTTGAAAAGACATTTAACAGTCTTTGGACCTTAGTGGGTCTCCACTGAAAACAAATGGCTCTGGTACTGGGAGATGGCTTGCATTGATATTCAAAGTGGCTTGAGATGTGCCTAGCTTTGCTGCAACTTCCTTGTTTTCTTGGCAGAGGACATGCTTAAAGGTCTTGATCTTATGCTTACACTGCTTGCAGACCTTGGACTTTGAGAGCTTGAACTGGACCTCTGGGATGCTGCAGAGAAGAACACAGAGCCAGTCTTATTCCAGTATGCTTGTTCTTCATGAGAACATTGACGCTTCTTTTCAAGACGATTCCATGCACATTTCAGCATCTGTCTTGAGATGGCATCACAAGTGTCTACGTGGTGGTCAGTCTCTCCATCGGGGCAATGTATTGGTGTAAGTCTTGATAAACTTATTTTACATCTGTTGAAGCACTTCAGATCTTAGTCATGAGGTCTTGAAGAATCTTACCTGCAGAGAGGTCCGACGATTGCTTGGATTTCAACATTTACCTCAGTCTTAGCGGGATTGTGTCTGAAGGTTTGTTATTAAGGTTTTTAGATTGTTGCTGTAACTCTACAGCTTCTCCATTATTGTCGAAATCCCATTTATTAGTTTCATAATCATACCCAGCCATTTTCAGTATTGTTTGAATGGATGTTACTTGCTTCTTTTAGTTGTTTGAAACTTAAATGTAATTAACTTAGTTTAATTAACTACTTTGGCTTGAATGTTACTAATCAGCCTGTTGTTTGCAATAATAATACTAATTGCAATTGCTTTACCTTTATTTTGGATTTTTAAAAACATGTTACTTCTTGCTGGCTTACAGTATCTGCACAATGCTCCTGAACGCCGCTTGCCACTAGTTTAGGTTACCTTTGTATGCACAATCTTATGTGTTTGATGAATTTGATGAAACGCTGAGAAACTTGCTTGCAGCTCCATCGGTTGCAGTTCTCTCTGTAGCTGCCTTCCTGTTTAAATCATGAACACAAAGAGTTCTTTTGGTTATGGGCATTTATTTTTGCAAATTCGTGCTGCCATGAGAACTAGACACAGTAAAAATACAAAATCTTAAGCAACAGAGAATAAATATCAAAACAAATATTTCACAAACAAAGCTTAAAATATAGGGAGGCTATTGCATTGAACAACGCGAGAATATTAGCAGTTAGCGATCCTGTTCGCAGTCGCTATAATGTAGAAATGGACAGATGACTTCATTGGCCGCTTTAACTCAACGGGAGTAAGCATGAAGCATGGAAACTTTACGCTTTACTAGTCTTCACTTAACTCATATCTTCTTTAACTTTACTATACAGCATCTTTATCTTTTGCCTTACTCTACTGTAAGGCAAGAATATTTGTTCTGCTTGGAAATATTAAACAGGTCCTTAAAGACCATCATTATATTTATGGTCTTTGTTATATTTATGTTAATTAACAAAAGTATTAATACAATAAAATGTAAATAATTATATTTAACTTAAACTGTATGACTGATGGCAGCTACACTCATTGATACATATTTGACTAAAAAACAGGCAGCAGATGTCCACAAATCCTTGACTTTGATATAAAAACACACATAATTTTAAAAAACACTGATATGGCAACTCAAAACACATATCTTGTCTACAATGAATGATCACCATATGTATAACATATGAGCATATGATTGGGTTAAAAAAAGCATATTTGCTATATTTCTCTTTAGACAGGCGGCACATTTGCTTTAAATACCCTTTATCTTCAACAGAGAAAGAAAATGAATTTGTTTGATTTTGCAGCGATAACAAAATATTGGCAAAATTAGTTTGTGTGTATCATTTCACCATTTGGTTTAAATACCCATGGTTTATATCAAACAAACAACAAATGGATTATCACAAACCATGTAACAACATCACTTTATATGACATGACTGTGAATTCTAAGCGAACGTGAAATGAAATTAGTAGTAAGAGTAATTGTTTTATTTCTGATTCTAGATTATGTAATTCTTTGTATTATACTTGTACTATAAGTTAGTGTTAGTTGCTAAAATATCTGCCATTATAGCCCTCTAATGTCTAGCAGCCTGTGAATGCAATGGAGTGGGTAGAGCAAGTTTTAAAGAGTGAGTATCCCCGGCAGAGAGTAGCTGCGCTTTACCCTCAGGCCAGGGAGCTGCAGTCCATCATGTCTTGGTATTTCCAACATCAGTCAGCTACTTCTGTCGTGACACAACTGCTGACGACTCTCAGCTCTTGAGATTCAACAAAGAGGGTGTTAATGTGGCAGAATGCTGGACACTAACTGTCGCTCCTAACAGCCTGGCCAACACCCATATTTAAAACTAAAATGAACTCGAAGGTGTGGATTGATAAACAGACTACGGTTTGAATGAGCAAAAAGTGGTTGCCATAGGATTTTATTATGTATATGACTTATGTATTGTGGTCTTACCACCAGTATATTCAGATAGAGCTGAATCATAGACCACAACCCCTGAATGATGCATTACACATACTTGCCAACCCTCCCGATTTTCCCAGGAGACTCCTGTTTTTCATTACCCTCTCCCAGTTTCCTCCCAGGGTCACACTTCTCCCATATTTCTCTCGATTTATGAAAAATCTTCAAAAGTTTTTGTCTTTTTCATTACCACAACCTGTTTCTGGCACTGTACAGCATGTGGTAGCCCAGCAACTCTCTCCTTCTCGCTGCTGTTTCCACCCGGACAACAATACAGCTACAAAAAATGTCATTTCCTAGCATGCAGCTGACGCAGAAGAGAGCTCACGCAACAAGAATGACAAAATGCCTTGTTGATCATGTCACTTTCTTGTGGCATTTTAGCAGTGTTTATTTCAAAAGCACAAAAAAGTGTTGTTTGGAGTAGTTTGGTCGATCTGATGGTGTTAGCTGGTGAGGCAGATGATTCAAGAGGATGTGTTAGGATGATAAAAAGATAGGCCACATAGCAATATGGTCCTATTTGCGAGTGCCAGTGAATTTTGTGGAGGGAACTAACATTTGGACAGAGTATAGGCAGAGACTGGGACAGTGTTAATGGGATTATGGATGAGAATAAAAAGAGATTTGTTCTACTAGATGTTCCTAGTGTGTTCTGGTTCCATTTGAGGAACTAGTCTTGAAACCACTGTGATTTGAAGCCCTCGTTTGTTAGTCCAGAGTTTCAAAGTTCACAGCCATTCCAGTATGTAAGGGCCGATGCCTATCTTATGGCAGAGTTGCACCAGTCCTTGGAGCGCTGTGACTTTTGTGTTGTGTTTGGTGACGTGCACTAAGACAGGCTGCTCTGAAGGTTTAATGATTATGGCATACGGTTTCTTCTGTTAGGAGAGTTCCCTTACTTGACTTTAAAGAAATCACTTGAAATTTCTCTTGGGACCTAAAGATGGCTACAAAAATGCTAGAAATATTCTGAGGGGAGTTTAAATGTCTGAGCTCATTACATTTGAGACTGATCAAGGATATCATTATCATTATCAGTCTGTGAGAAGAAAATATGGACACATATACTGCCACACATGAAACCTTAAAAAAATAAGGCTGACATACACATACAAGTACCTACACACACTGATGGTGGTTCCTGTGGATGTTTCAGCCAGTGGCCAGTGTGCAAAAGTCAGGCTTGTGATGGCTAAGGGTGTGGCTTTTAGTGTCCTTCGTCATAATTGGCTCAGAGAGATGATAGAATTGCAACATTTGCACACACTGGGGTTCTTTGGGACTGTACATTTTTACCAAGTGGATGGCACGCATTGTATCAGTCCTGAAAGGAAAAAATGGAGACAAGCCCATGATTTAAAGGCACATGGATTTGATCAGGTTCATCCACCTACAGTAGTACAGATGTGGTTAGTCATGTGCCGTGGAAACCCAACAGTCTACTGTAGGCTTTCCTACTAACCAAAGAATTCTCCCACCGATTAGTACTCTTCACAAGCAGAGGAAAAACTCACCTGCAAAATCACGTGCCAATGTGTTCAGAATTGGCTGTACCTGAAAAGAAACAAACTAATGCTCCAAACACCTACTGTAGGGTGACATACTTGGGTATCACAATCATCACAGTGGGCCTAGTGGAAGATAAATTTTAGCCTCAATGAATCCTGTGGTCTTAAGAACCTCTTTTGAGCTCAGGTCATGGCAAAGTGGTTATTGCAAGTTTTCAGATACCTTTTCTGAAATTCACCCTTTGCTCTGGAAGCTTTTAAAGGACTGTACATCCAAAAGCTCAGCAGCCTGTTTATGATGCAGGCAATGAGATAGTCCTATCCCGTGATGCCTTCTGTTATGGTGTCCATTCAGTGCTTTCACATAGGACGGTACAGACTGGCAGACTCAGGTAGTATAGAGCACTGGGCTCTCACACTCGCACAGGCCCACCAGTACAACTACATGTACAGAGTAAGTAAGGGCATTGCATATACGGATGCATACAGATGCACTGAGTTGCTTACTTCTACTGTACTCACCTGCTACAGTGTGTATGCTCCTAAGACCAAAAGTGTTGCATATACAGCACAGAGTTTTGACAATGGATAGAAGATGATCGTATTTTGTCCTTCATGTCCTATGTTGGCACAAAACAGTGTCCGGAAGATGGAAGAACCCTTTGGGGAACTAGAATTGTTGTACCTCCCTGTGACCAATCAGAGGAGGAAATACTTAAGGCTCCTTTAGGTACATCTCAGTTGAAAAGCCTTCCCAATTGTATGCCTGGTGGCCCAACAGGCAGGTGCTCCTGCTCCTGGTGTTTGACCTTATGCCTTTGACGGGCCAAATTGCCTCTAGACTAGTCCCGACTTGGATCTTGCAAGTCCATTCAAGATGCAGATGTTGCTCATCTGGCCCTGGAATTGTTGTTTAGCAGAGCAAGCAGTTCAGCCAGGGAAGCAGGGCTTTAAGAAGATGACGAGGGACTGTCCCAGGTAGTTTTGTCTCATTTTCTGCACAATCTCATGCCAAAGGTGACTGTGAGATGTGTGTTTATTTGAGTTATCCAAACCCAGGGGGACCTTCTCTCATTTATTGTCAAGATGGCAGATTGGTGTGTCATTAAATAACGATGAGACCATCTCCACGAGTGATGACTTAAGACGAGAGTCTGGCAGTTTGCCAGAACTTCTAGTGGCAGCACCGGTCACACAACTTTGTCTGCAGCAGTAGACCTGGTACCATCAGTGTTGTTGCCAGTAGAGAGACTGGCAGACAGATCAGACTCAAAGGGTAGAACCTGCTCACAATGATGAACCTTTGATTCTTCAAACTGTGATCGCCTTGAACCTCCCGCACCTGGAAGATGTTCTCTTACGCTGGGGTTTGTGCTGCATCTCCCTTGAAAATATACTGTTGTTCAGTTAGAAATGTCTTATTGTTAATTTATTCTGAAACACCTTTGGAATATTTACAACTTGATTTTTCTTCACTAATTTACCCAGCTGAGAGGACTGAACTACGGCTGCCATTTTGATTGTAATAAATATGTCACCTTGGTGATGTGAATTACTAAAAAGTTATTGTCAGTTCTAGCATAAGATACCGTACCTTACCATATATCAGGCTTTGCATTTATGTGGAGCCTTGAGTACATAAGTAATCTTTGTTAGAAGGATAAAATGATTAATTTGTGGGAATTGTTGACAATAATTAAACCGATAAAGCAACAATACTATTAAAGGGTAACTATTTTTCAACCCCCATTATTGTGTCTTTATGACTAATTGGGACAATTAGTTCTTGTTTTTGCCCCTGCAGTCTCAGATTGTTATTGTGGGTGTCTGACAACATCCCTACACAAATAAAGTAAGATTCTTGTTGTTTAACCAGAAGCTATAGCGCTCTTGTCAAACCCATCAGACTGCCTTCCCAAATATTTTAATTTTACTCCTCTTGTCTATTGCTGCTTCCGTTGATTAGTTTGTGTTATTGTGTGACTTTGGTGTTTTTAACCCTAAACTCCAAAGACACACATTAACAAACAAAAACAATGATGTCATACAATAACACAAACAAACCAGCAACTCCTCCTGTGTTCTGCAAGGTAAAATTACTGTTTTTAAAAATGGTGTCAGGTGGCTTTGACAACAGCGATTTAGTGACTGTTTATATTTTAACAAAAATGATCTTACTCTTTAGGAAAAGGTGTTTCTCTGTAGGGATGTTGTCAGACACTTACAATAACAATCTGGGCCTGTGTGTGGCAAGTACTTTTTTGGGGTGGAATTACCTGCAACGATTACTTAGCCGCCCTGTTTCGCTGCTGCCGACTGCTGCATGTTCACTCAGTGCTGGTCCAATTTCAAAAAATGTTGTCCCAATTAGTCACATAAACACAAAAACATGGGACAATAATGTCCAGGTTGAAAAATAGTGAAGTTTCCCTTAAACAATGAATAATTATGCATTTCTTTGCTGAGCAATTAATTATTAATGATTTACATATAAATATACCTAAATTGAGATTTTTTGCTGCACATTTATGTGCAGCTACAATAATTAAATACTGCCTCTCTAGGATACATGTTATCGTGGTGTGATGTTATGCTGTATGATGAAGTGGTTTTCACAAAAGTGATGACCCATAAAAGGAATCTGCATAAATTTATTAAGTAGAGTAATGAAATACATGACCTAGCTAACTGCGTTTCATAAGAGCTCCATTTAATTATTAACTACTCTCTAAATACATTTACAAATAAGGTGTTACCTTGTAGTAGATTATTATTTGAATATTTTTTATAGATTTTTTTTAGATTAGTGCAACCTGTAACAAAACATTTCAAATTCTTCTTTAGACAAACTGCATTTTCTCCTATCCACTGTACACCACCAAAATTGCACATTTGTAAATCTCCAAAATTAGGAAACACTGCATATGGCCATGTAGCAGATGGCAATCACTGGATAGTTTGTTTGTAATAGTGGCGACATTTTACAGTTTTGCTGTTGGTGTGTGGTCACATGTATGTCTTCATTTGTTTCTATGCGTGATCTAGTAAGAGATTATTTCTTTCTCTGTGTACTCTTGCTACCAGGGGTCATGTACTGGCTAAGTAGGGTTTGTACTGTCAGTTAGGAAAAAGGGCAGTGATTTGACATTGCTTCTGTCACTTGTATTGATTCATACATGGGAACTGGAATCATGTAGAGTAACGGGTCACCAGTGTGCAGACTTGCTTGGGATTCTAGCGAGAGACATTTGCTGTATTGATCTCCATATTTTAAAAAATATCAAAAAGCACATGACATCCAGTCAATTGGAAGAAATAAGGGGACCCAGCTCAGCCACCACCTCACACATTTACACATTCGTCCTTCTGGAGGACATATTTTAAATCAAGCTGTCGTCATCACGGGAGTGGGTTTTATGATCTCAGCTTCCACCATTAACTAAGCATGAATGTTGTCATATGACAAATGCTGTGAACATGCCATTCTTTCTGTTGAGCTATAACCATGTGCATAACCATCCTGGAATACAAATAACCAAGTTGTTTAAGTTCTTATTCTTATCTAAACTCAGCGCCACAGCATTAATTGCATACATAGCCCAATAAGCTGTGGACTGACTGTGTAGACTGTATATAGCTTGTACAAGGCATGGCCAAATGTGTTTCGTATACAAGTGCTGATCATGAAGAGCATAGAGTGAAGTTGAAAGCCACCCCACTAAATATAGTTGACAAATGTCCAGGGGGTGTTCTGAGGCAAGCACTTTTGAAATGGTGACTTTGGGATGAGCTTGTAGTCAGAGAGAGAATGTATCTTTGAATGACCAACCTGATGTAAGCTATGCTTTAGCATATCTGACAAGGCTAAAGTCATTTAATAGTACATTAATGCACACAGAACAAAATATGTACCATAAATAGGCCTGTGCAACATGACAAAAAATTCATATCCCGATATAAGTTATTTCATATCCCAATAACAATATATATCCCTTTATATAACATTTTTTGGAAATTCAATGAAATATGGCATTTCCAACTGGAACTCTGGATATTTCACTGCATTATAAAGGAGGGCTAACTTAAACAAGAACATAAAAGGGAGAAATCCAACACAATGACAGATAAGTTACCATGATAGTGAACAACGACACATGTATTGTAACTAATGTTAGCTAGGTTGTGGATTAGCAAACTGATGTTACTTGCTGCTGCAAAGCTAACATGAGAGGACGAGACAGTCTCAGAGCAGCACAGCAGCTCCAGACAGCGACACTTCTCCTGCTGTTACATTTAACATCACAACAACAGCATGTCTTGGTGAACTATAAAGTAAGCTGTATGTCCGTGGGCATGTCATTTAACATTACCTGACTGACACACATCATGGCTAGCACTGCTGGATAGTGTTGTGTGGCTCGATTTAAACGATAGAGCAGAATTGTAAACGTTTTTCTATTGTTTTTCTATCATCAAACGATAGATGCCGTCATATGGTGATGGGTGGTGATGGAGCAGTGGATATGACACATGCCTTTTGTGTAAGAGACCCAGGTTCGATTCCACTGACAAACCAATGTGTCCCTGAGCAAGACACTAGTCCCCTAGTTGCTCCAGAGGCGTGCGACCTCTGACATTTATAGCAATTAGAAGTTGCTTTGGATAAAAGCGTCAGCTAAATGAATAAATGTAAATGTAATATCGCATAGTACTAACCATAAATATACATATTTTTTTTAACATAGAGAAGCCACCTTCATTTTATTTGAACTAAAGTATTATAGTAAAGGGCAGTGGCAGTAAAGTAACACTGCCACTAAAAATCACGCTGAACTGCGTATTTGTTCTGCCCATAATTGATGCAGAATACATACATACGGAAAACGTTACATGCTACAATATAGTGGAATATCACAGTGGGTTTTGAGCTCTTTAACTGATTAAAGTACACAATTATTGACTACCAATTGCAACTAAACAGATGAGTTAAATTAATTTGAACAACAGGGGGAAGGGTGTTGAGCTTTTTTCCTAACACTCCAATCGGTGATAACTATAAAAAAAATTAAAATATGAACTGCACAAATGACGATGTGGAGAAGGTGAGAGTAGATGGCAAAGGTTGGCAAAAGCATCAAATACAGTTTTAATATTCCCTCACAGTGTCTTACAAGACAAAAGGAAAGTACATTATTGCAAGAACAGATCATGATTTAAAGAACTGAATTACTGTTAATGAATATGCTCTATAGCAGTCATGATTGTGTCATAAACCGTAATTTTATGTATACTTGTAAATGTATAGACTGCTCTAGAAGTCATATTTGTGGTGTATTGGGCTGTTTCATACTACTCAGCTTCTTTGCAGTGGTTGTTGATTATGTCAGCATTTACATTGTCCCTCTCTACTTCCTATAGCGAACATGGAAAATAATTTAGATTATCAGCACAAATACAGTTCTCTGATGCTTTCCTAAGCTACTCTCCTTCCTTACTTTGTCCTTGTCTGGTATAATAAACAGTGATACTGGCTTAGTGTGTGTTAAATGGTATTCCATCAGTTGTGCAGCAGAGAGAAAATGAATTTCACCGAGCATACTGTAGATGTGCATAAACAGGATGACAGAGAAAGTGAAGAGCCTGTAAATGTCTAACAGAAGGTGCTGCACTGTGGTAATTTATGAAGTGTTGTCAATTGGTGTAGATAGCCCTGCAGATTTTAGAAAGCCTTGTGACTGCTCAAAATTGCAAGTGGTAATCTGTTCTGTGTGTAATTTTAGGTAACTTTAAATAAAGGGCTTCAGAAGTGCATGTGGAGCCAGAAAAAATTTTCTGTACAGTATGTATTAACAAAAGTTCACTTGTGTACCTTTTAGGCAGAAAGGACAGAAAAGAATGCGTCCTGTCCAAGGACTGTAGTGTCACACCAATGAATAGCTCCACAAAGAATAAAACTGAAAGGATGAAAGAGGTGACTGTAAGAGTCTCTGGGGATGGTGGAACATTTTGTGTTTCACAGAGGTTATCAGCTCTATGAAATAAAACATTTTTGGTTGAGAAACATTATGTAAACATTTAATATACCCACATTGTCCTGTACATTTACTTCCAGACAGTTGGAGTTGTCCTTGGAGTGTTTAGGAGTCACTAGAGGATCTTAAGGCACTCAGCATTCAGTGATGACCGCCTTGACATTACTTACCAAAACTTTCCAAGCAGTGCATATTTGCTGTTAAATTAGACCAAACACATGCATGTGCATAGCCTGAGTCTTACAGAGGTGCTTTACCTAAAGTCTAAATGGCATAAAACATAATTCTGTAAGATGCAATGAATGGACAAAAGAATGGCCTTAAAAATACAGAAAGAGCTGAAAAAATACCTTTATATACCGTTTTACAAAACAGGATTATATAACTAGATAAAGTTTTGGTTCATCTCTGATGATATTTATCCCCTCTTTAACCCATCTTATATACACTATTTGGCTGAATAAATTACAAGTCATATTCATATTGCTTCCATAGGTGCTCATAAAGCTGTGTCATACTTCTCCATAACAAGATAAGTCTTTCAGCGCTCCATTATGACTGGACTGAGTATCTCCAAGGTGGGTTAAAATCAAAGGCAACTGGAAGTAGCTCGAAGACGTTTCACATCTCATCCAAGAGGCTTTTTCAGTCCCGGAATGAGTATAAATATCACAACGTACTGTAAAGGAATCTGATATGAGCATTTAATGGTTCCAACTGAAGGAGCATTAGCGTGCATTCAGCATTTTTAATGATCACAAACATTAAAATAGGTCAATAGGTGCCAGCACCACTGGGATGTGAAAGCTCTATCTGAGAGGCAGCTACTGGCCACAAGCACTGGATCTCTGGCTATAGGCGCCATTCATTTGAACCAGTCTGATGCAGCTTGGTACCAGATCAGACTGTAGCCGTATCATCAAAGTACGGTCACCTGTGCCTGTCTGCCGTACACAGCCTGGGTTTTACTGATCTCATTTCCCATTGACCAAAATGAGTCCCAGCTGCAGCTTGATCTTGTTTGTAATGGAAAAGCAGTAAATGTAGGCATGAAACTGCCAATCAGTTGCAGTGAGACTGGTGAGTAGAATGGACACATAATTGACAGAATATGAAAGGGAGAGCCCAGCCATATAAGTAAAAGCAGGAGCTGCAGCACTTAATATTCAGTGTCTAATGTACTAATGTAAGTGCAGTTGTTCTTAGACTATCCTTTGTGTCATATGAGCAAATGCTTTTCACTTGTGTGCAGCTATTTAGAGAGATCACTTTCCACACGATATATTTACCCTCTGTGAACAAGACCGCTGAGTGATGTGTGCGGGACATCAGTTGCAACCTGCATTTTAAGTGATGTATGCCAGCTGTTCTTTCAAAACTAGTGGACACTTTTGCAATGCTGAGGCCAGTATCTTAGTCTGTGCGCTGCCACATGTCAAATGGTGGGCTGCTTTGCATAGTGGCTGATAGCACAGGCCATCGTAACTCAGTCTCAAAGTAATGCCTATTCAGCGCAAAACAGGAATGTGTTGTCAGAATCCCAGGATGGATGTTGGGGCATGTACAAGTGATATCTAGCCTGATGAAGAGAGAGCGTCCAGTGATTTATTTCAGAGGAAACACAGGAAAATGCTCATGCTGGGCGCTTTTCCCTTCTCCCTTCACTTAGATTTTCTATTTGAATTAAATGAGGTGTGTATGTAGGCAGGCAGAGGGAGGGGGGCAAGGGTGGTGAGAGATAGCATGCAGGAGAAAGGACATACTTCATCTTCCTATTCAAAGTGTTGTTTTCAGCAACTTTGAAATGAAGGAGAAAAATGCTGATAGAATTGCACCAGAATGTATTGCAGTGGACTGCAAAGTACAAAAACCCTGGGTCAGACATTGGGGAGGCATCCTGCATGCTGGGCATTTTTTTTTTTCTCCTTTTCGACTTTCCTCTTAAGGTCCCCAGTGAGTCACTTTTTGAACCTGCAGTGATTGATGGGAGGTGTGTCCTTGACAAGGCCAGGGTAGGCTGGCCAAGGGCAAGATACAGCTATCCAATTGGTTCACATGTAGATAAACAAGGAAAGAAATGTCATTTACAGCATCTGGAGATAGATGCTGTTGCCCTCACTACCAGGAAGCGCGCTTAAAAGCCCATCTCATTATTGAACTCCAACAGCCAGCCGTATATAAAGGTTTCCACATAAAAATGATGTGTGCTTCACGCAGAGCCGGAAGAAAAAATAAGATGGGAGAGTGTCGATGTTGAAGTCAACAATATGAGAGAAACATTTTAAAATATAAAAGCTAGATTTTATATTAGTATGGTGCTGTACTAATATGTTTAACATGGTCAGAGATCTTAATAAAGATGTTTTCTATGTCTACAACTCTACTTGTATCTATCTACAGTATCCACTATTCTAGGACTACATCAGGGTGGAAATAAATTGCACCACTTTCCTGAGTATTTATGAGTATGTGATGGCTCAGCATATACAGAAACATTTAGCATAAAAGGAAAAGATGAACTGTTTTGCAGTTCATCCATCCATATGCAGCGTCATAGTTTTAACTATAAGGTCAAATGTTGTTTGCTGATTACGTTGGTAGTTGAGCCCAATCTCCTACAAATGACATTCATTTAAGGACATGGAAAATTCCCTTCCATAAAAAATCATAGAGCAGGACGCCACAAACAAACGGCAGTTCCAGTCTGCAAGTTTACCTTTCTAAAACAATGTGACTGCAGGTAACCATAGAAACAGTCCTTCTGCTGCGTAGACCATGATATCGTCACGATAATGCACTCTGAGGTGTTCCGATAAAGAAAATAACCTGGACACCATTTTGTGTGTTATCACTGACATGCAACTGGTCCGCATAAATAATTGTACTGTGGTAAAATTCAGTGTCAAGGCAGGAAGCAGAATGATTTTCAAGTCCAAGAGGTTTTAGTTGCCAAACCTCAACCAAACTAGTACTTTAGTTTTAAAGTGACTGGTTGAAAAATCACCCTTACATATAACATATAATATTTTAAAAGTAATGTATTGAGACACTTTGGGGGCTCAAATGTTGATTTCGCAGTGATCCTTACCTGTTTGACTCACGTAGCACACAAACAGCACATTTCTGGTCTACGATCTGTTCCCTGTTAACTACCCTGCAGTGACAGCTGTGTTACAATCATGCAGATTAATGTGGAACAATGATGAAGCTCAAAATAGTCAGCTTTGTCATCACAAGAAGTAAAGAACTCAAGTAGCTGGCTGTTTGTTGGCACTGTTTTTAAGTGCATGCTTTCAAAAGATTATTATTATTATTATTGAGGATTTTTTGTTGTTGTTGTTGTTGGGTGGGTACGTTGATGTCACGGGTATGCCGTGGCTGATCGCACTGAGTCACCAGTTTCAATAAAGACCACTATGCACACATTTAGAAATAATTATTAGTTAAAGTTATTGTGTCAACCTGATGGGATGTTTTTCTGCTGATGTGGTTCATAATCAACTGACCTACAGATGATCTCCAGATACTCAGACATTCAGTCCTTTTCACAGTATAACTACTGTATATTTCAGATATATATTTATTTATCAACTAATGGACTTCCTTTATTTACTACCTGCAAATTGCTCATTTAGATTATAATTTATACTCTCTTTACAATGGTCCCCATTAAAAGCCATTTATAGTTATACACACAACACACCGTCTCTATTTCTCCGCATCTCCTTCATTCTTCGTTTAAGTCTTTGAACACACCCCAGCACACACTGTCACTTTTCCTTTTGATTCCAGCCGGTGAGTTTATTTTGTTTCCCTAACTTTACATTTATGCGGTTTGTTTTTGAGACACTATTTTTTCTCCTTGTTTTTGAGTCTGTCATTTAGAGTCTGTTATCCAGCTCTGTTGACTTTTCTTTGTCACCTTGTTTTTTCTTTGTTTCGTTTGAGGTGAGATGTTTGTTCAAAGATTCTTTTTTTATCTCACCTGCGCAATGTGACTTTCTCTGTTCCTTTGGTGTATCATCATTTCATGTGCAAATAAATGAACTCCACACCCTAGATGGCAGTGCAGGAGAAGCAAAGGGTATTAATAAGTGAGATTCATGAAGGTGAAAAATAATCTTATATGTGAATCACATGTGATTGATTATGACAGGTAATGGGGGCAAGAGATGGGGGAACCAAGGACGTTGCGGTTCATTGTCAGTGCCTTAACCCCTTAAGCTTCAAGGGCGCCATCATATGTCACATTTGAGGTTCTATGGTAGTCTTTATTCTTAAAACATTCATTGCTCGCTGTAATTGTCATAACAGCTTGAACAAAAGAGTAAAAAGAAAGCCGACAACATGATCCCATATCCCCTTACATGCACACCAGTGTTAGTGGAATGGTCACAAATTAATATATTAATAACAAATTAATTCATGAATCCTACTCTCTTGAGACATATTAGCCGTGATCATTGAGGAGGATCTGCACATAATTACCACAAGTTAATATAATTATGCAGGCAGCTTCGGCAGGACTTACCGATACGCGGCATGCCCCTGAAGTGACTGGGATTTACTGCACATGTAGGGTTACTCAGGAGATTAGCTTTGCAACATGACGTCAGTTGAAACAGGCAAAGACTTGACAATAGCAAATGCTAAATATTCTTTACCTTTCCCACTTGGTCATACTTTTTCAAATCAGCCACCACAAAATTATAAAGGGACATGGAATTAATGGCCTTCATTAAAACTGTCAATGTGCTACTTGCTGAATAAAATAGGCCTGTAAGTAAATAAATTATAAGTTGGACCATAAAGGGCTATTAAATGAATTATACACTTCTTTAGCCAACAAGTTTCCAAATTGCTTCAGGATAAATCTTGCAATGGGCAGACTTTGTCCTAATGTACCCATACTGTACATGGGCATGCTGCCCTTTTTCTCTACACGTGAGAAAGAAATGAACCTTCAAGTGTCTGTTTCTTTTCTTTTTAAATTCATGACTCACACCTCATCTTGTGTACATACCGTCCTCTGACATGGCCATCAAATCAAGCGCTGCACATTTTTCAATCTGAAGGTGTTTTCATGTTAATGTTCAATATTTATGCCTTTTCAAATCAACTTGCTGTTTCCAATAAATAAATTGTGGGTTAAATCTCACTGTTTGACCTAAACCTTCAAGAGAGGGGACATACATTTTAGATTTACTTCCCTTTTTAGATAACAAAAAGGAAAATGGATTTAGCATCTCATCCATCCCAATTTAACAGTTATACATTTTAGTACCCGACTTAACTTGAATCTACTGAACTAAACTAAATGAAATTAAACTAAACCTTCTAGTGTAATTCATTGCTTGTCCTTTTGGAGCACTTTAATAATGTTCCTCATGGGATTGTAATTCATGAGTTGGAAAGTCAGCCAGTAATATGTGTAGTGTGTCATAATTCAGTGACAAAATCTGTGTATGTAAGTAGTGAGCATTGTTCATGTGCAGCCTTTTTAGTGTGGAATCTAAGTAGGTTTCATATATCAGGCCCAAGCTTTGTGACAGGATAGGACGATAAGATGAGGCCACCTTTACTTATCCCCTGTCTCTGTGCTTTCCTGTGATGTACTGCCTCTGCTCTCCTGTTTTACCTCATCATTTTCATTTTGCCGTCTCTTCTGTCCTTTTTCACTCCTCATGCCAGAGCTGCTTTAATGATTTCTCTTTATTCACTATCACTAATCTTACCTGGCTGTTTCTTTATCCGTAGTTGCCGTAACAGCGTACTGTATGTCCATAGCTGTTCAGTAACGTTAGTGCTGGCATAATGAAATGAGATCTCACTTTCAATGGAGACCTGAGTACATGTAAAAAATAATACAGGGTACTGAAGAACATAATATACATTAGAAAACAGTGTGGCAAGCAATAATTATTATAATGAAAAATAAACAGTGACGCCATTATGTGTGTGATGTTTTCAGCATACAGTTGTCTCACAAGATTATTACAATGAACTCAAATGCATTATCTGTAAGTGAGTGTGTTTGTCACTGTATTTAAATATCTTATTGGCTAAAGGATAAATTAATTTATCATTTAGAAGCAAAGTGTTGTTTTTAAGTTTTTGCATTTATTGTTCTTTTAAAAAAACAACACTATGGTGATTTCATAACTTGTCTAATGTTAATTACATGGAAAGTGTCCAGGTTAAATGACTGAAGTTGGAAATTTATGACTCAATTAATTAATTAGGTCTCAAGAAAAACGTCAAGCAGAACTGCTGAGTGAATTGCCGTGTCAAGTCAGTAGATTTCCTGTTGATGTGTTGGGCAATAAAATTGAGTAGCATGCCTTAGATGAAACCACACTGAGGACATTACGAGACTTACGCTGAAATATCTAGTGTACCATATTATCCAACATTTTAATGCAAACGGAATTGTTAGACAACAACAGCTTTGTCCAATTTGTTTCTAGACTGAAAAAAGTGTATCTTCCTTTTTTAGATTTTAAGTACTATCAAACATAGTCTCAACCACATCTTTCCCCCTTGTGTGCCTGGTCATAACCATCTTTGTGTAACCCCCTCATCAGCCTCATCAGTCATACAAGAACCTTAATGGTGTAATTCTGTACTGCATGCAGCACACAATAAAAGGCTAATTTGACACATGTTTGAGTTCAGACACACCTTCTCTAGGCTTGAATATATAACAGTGTAAATTGCACTGTGTGCCCTTGGCCTTGGTAGACACATCAAATTACATATTAATCAAGTTAAAAGGACAAAACGTCTCAGCCTGGTTTGTACACAAACTGTCCAATCTGACATGCAAAGAAATTAAATTGTAGTAGATCTGACCCTATGTGAAAACTGAGGTTAAAATATATATTTTTTTCTACATCAGTTTTTGTGTTTGATGAAAAGCTTTATTACTCTTATGTTGGAAGGGACAATATTGGCTTTGTGAAAAAAAAATGTTTGCTGAAAGTCCATATGAGAAATACACAAACAGTGTCGCATATTGTAAACAAATGTGAAGCAGTAAGATCATGCTTTTCCAGTGCTTTACCTGGATTACTGCCACACAGATATTCGTGCCTGATGGTTACAGGGGGCCACTGTGGAAGGGACACAATGCCAGACATTTTAAGTCAAAGTCTCAATATATTAGCCTGAAGAAATGTTATTTATTGGTAAGGCAACTTTCAAATGTTTTTGAATATTTATTAATACCACATGGTGGCCCAGTAGTTATCACTGCTGCCTCATAGCAAGAATGTCCTGGGTTCAAAACTGCCGATCTACTGAAAACTGGGATCTTTATGTATGGAGTTGACGTGTTGGCTCCAGCGTCTCAGTAGGTTTCCACTTCGTGCTCCAGTTTCCTCCCACAGTCCAAAGACATGTAGGGTAGGTCAACTGGAAACTCTAAAATTGCCAGTAGGTGTGAATGTGTTTGTTGGTATATATGTGTGTCAGCCCTGTGATAGACTGGTGAACTGTCCAGGGGTGTACTCTGGCTCCCAGTGCATGCTGGGAAAGAGGCTCCAGCTCCTGGAGGATGTAGAAAATGGAAGAATATTGTAGGGTTGCAGCATGAATGGATTGGGTCAGCACAGGCAGCTAAAGTAGTTCCCTGTGGTGAACTAAATAGGTTCATTCATAAAGACAATCTACATTCACAATGTACTCTCAACATATACATTCTTCCACTGATGTTAACATCACCACTGAGTTAACAAGCAAGATATTACTTTTTTAGTTGGATGTGCCTGTAATGATGACCTGATATGATACAATAATTGATATTTTATTTACT
Organism: Lepomis macrochirus; assembly: GCA_024633595.2. Taxonomy (NCBI): domain Eukaryota; kingdom Metazoa; phylum Chordata; class Actinopteri; order Centrarchiformes; family Centrarchidae; genus Lepomis; species Lepomis macrochirus. The sequence goes on along the minus strand of JALXJV020000021.1, from coordinate 24,388,753 downwards.
TTACATTATGACTATTGTATTTATTGTATTCACACATAGCTCAATTGGAATAACGTAAGACTGTAACTTCATGATAAATTTGTCACAGCCAAGGTTAGACGTGTTCTCCTGACTGACCATGTTCACAGAAATCCCTTACCAATGCACAGGGTGGATGTAATAACACGAAAATTGGTAGAATAATGGAGTTGAATTGAATAGACCCTGCCATAAACACAGGTAAATAATGAAATTTTAAGCTGTCATTGTTATTTTTTAGATCTTGTGTGTTTGCTCACAGTCGATGCCTATAAAAGACGCACTTTGGTTTTGTAAGCGAAGGCGCCTTTTGTGCATCCTCTGCCATTGTACTGGTTGCTCTCTGCCGAGATGGAAATAATTGATGAGGCCGCTGTATTAAACGCAGGGGAAGAAATCGGTGCAAGCTAATATATTGTTCTATTTGTTAATTTCTTGAGGAAACGGCTTCATGAGAGTGGTAGCCATTGAAAACAAAAGCAAAGACAGACTCGACTGGATAAATAATCGTGCTTCTCTTGCAACACTGTAGGGAAAATGCTGCACAGTTGCTATGGAGCCCTCTGTTGCTAGGCGATGGGTTGATTATCAGAGTTTTTATATAAGAGGCAGAGCGGCGTTTCTTTGCTGTCCTGCAAATTTTGTTTTTCAGAACTGACGGGCCTCACAACTGACAGGATGTGTGGAATAGCACGACAACGGTATCCTTGATTTAAATGCAATTTATCCAGTTTGATTTGTTTGTACTCTGAATCATGTGGCACACTGAGGATTCAAACGCTCTATATTTACATGAGCTACATGAAAGCTTTCACTGTAAAAGTGAAGTTGGGGAAAAGCAATGATTCTCCTTCTTATGTATACCATACAAAAGCCGTATCTGTGACTGTCCAGCTTCCTTAAGGAGCCTCCTTAAATCAGACTTCATATCATGTATGGGGAGCAGCGAGATGTCTTCTCGTGTGCTGAAAGCTCATTCTTCTTGGCACAGAATTAACCCAGATATGCCAAAAGATTTAACTTGGCTCCTGATCTCAGCACTTGTTTGCTGTTAATTTATGCTGCTTCATTTATTAAAATGTCCAATTTATAAGCAATGGAGATATCCTAGTGAGGAAGTATCATTATGTTGCCCTCTTGTGGTTATATTTAGATATCAGACTGATTAAGCCTTTTATTATTGGAAAAAGTAATCAATTTTTTATTGTTGATTTTGTTTCTTATCGTTTTCAGACATGGCATGAGGCTAAGGTGTGTTGAAAATCACAGCAATGTCTAAAACAGACATTACTATTGTTCATAGTCCAAGAAAATACCAATGCAATACCTTTTTGCTGTTTGCCAAATTCCACATTTGCCAAATACAAAACACAAACAATAGATATCAGCAGGGAGGTCTGACTCTCCCTGCATCCTTCTAGCTCAGTCTCTGCCTTGATCACACGCACACATGCTGTCCATGTAGTCATAACATTAGTCTGATGAAGGATCTACACAAACCTGTGATTTCCTCTCTTTTGCACAGTCCCTGGAACTCAACCAGCCTTTCTCCCTAACACCTGATAAAGCCAACAATTATTCTAATAGCAGACATACTGTATAGTGTATTACATTTCATGGGGATAAAATTAACAATGTTAACCCTAACAAATGCCAAATAAAAGCAAAGGCCTGGTGTGTCCTGTACTGTACTTTCCCTCGTGGAGAAAGCCTTGCCAGACTTCATTCAAAAATCTCATAATTTAATGATGCTTTGCTTATTAGTATTATTACTTATTAGTAAAGGATATACAGGTAATGTTGGCAAATATATTTAATTCCAGTGCACTGTAAGTTTTTTTGTTTGTTGACAACTTTCTACTACATATATAAACCAATTTCCGACTCTATAAGCGTTATGTATTTATCTTTGATGAACACATAATAAGTGTATTTATAATTTGGCAAGTACCTAGTTCATTGCTCTTTGGCAGAAGAAAGGAAACCATTAACTATAAACTATGGAAACCTTTACAGCATATTTTACTGTGCAGGGTATGCACTGATATGAAATCTGTGTAAAGTGATTTCTTAGGCATTAGTCAGATTTCTACAACACAGACAGATACCATGGGCTACATGTTAAATATCTAGGTAGGTAGCTCAGATTTAAAAAACAAGACAAGCAGTTGGGAGATCCTGTCCAGAGTATCCTCTCACATAGACACCTCTTCACTGCACTCAGTTGAAGTTGGGATATGTCTTTTAATATTATAACCACTCTCAGACACTGAACTTATATTGTTTTGATATGAACTGCCATTACCAAGGAAAACATGAAATAGGGCAGCCTCGCTGCCCACTACATCAGTTGAGCTTGTCTGCCCTGAGGCTAGATAAGACTGTCAGACTGGAAGCTGAATGTGGTGACACATTGTTGGAGTTGAGAGGACAGCATACATAGATAATAAGCAAAGGAGGGGACAGCCAGGCTATAAAAGAAAAAGAAAAAAAAGAGGCAACTATCAAGGACTGAAAACATGATAAGCACAGCGATATGCTTGATTCGCTGGTTTTTGAACCATCGAGGGAATCTACTCGCCACAGCAGCTATCGTCATCACAGAGTTCATCAGCCATGCTTATAATTCTGTCAGCCATGATCCAGGTTCCAGGTCAATCACCTGACACAATATCGATGTTGTGAGGATGATGTACTAATTGTAAATGTTTACCAAGGGGAATATCATGCAGGCATCACTATTCAGAAACCATGTCATGCAAATAAAAGTGCTGGTATGTTAATAGTATTAAACATCGTTTCCTATTAAAGATAAGAGGAATTAGGCACCACAGAAGTCCACCAGCTAGCTTCCACGAAGGCAACAGAGCACCTGTGCTGCAGTAAACGCTGCCATTTGGAAAAGTGCTGTAATATCTAGATATACTCTGAGCAAATTTTAGATGGAAAGCTCAGAAAGTCTTTGTCATACACAGCTGAATTAGAACAATCCAAAAATGCCACATGGAGAGTATCCTGTTTGCTGACTAAATGTTGTGACAAATTATACTTGTGGGCTAAAAGCTTTAAGAAATGCCTTTTTAAAAATAAATATTGATTATATTTATCAATACCTGTCCTATACAGCAACTGGAGTGGATTAATTAGTAGATAGACTGTAACCAAGGTATTGCTCACAAAATAAGGGTGGCAGAAAATGTACAAAAATGTCATCACATAAATGACTCAAAATTGGATGTTTCTTTTACTTTCTTCCTCATTGTCATTGATGAGTGAAAGGACAGTGATCTTGAGAAATAACTTTCCTGAGTGTTGAATGCTGGTTGCCGGGTGACCTCGTTAATGCATCTTTCCAAGAAATACTCTGGCATGTACCACCCCCACCCCTCCACAAACTGCAATTTGTCTTTCTTATGTTTCAGTTTGTGTAAGAAGTAAACAATCAAGATATAAAAGGTGTTCATTAGTGATCAGTGACATTTTGTAACATTCGGACAGAGCCAGACCAGATGTTTTCCCCTTGTTTCGAGTCTGCTATGCTAAGCTAAGCTAACTGGCTGCTGACTGTAGCCGTATATTTATGGGACGAGGGGTATTAAATATCTCGGCAAACTCCCGGCAAATAGCAAATGTTAACAAAATGTTGAACTTCTCTATTAATTAATTTAAGTGAATCACTTTAAAATGCAAAATACAATATCCTAACAAAAGGACAGACAACAAGGACTACAACAAGTGGACTTTAGTGAGCTCTTTGTTCTTCATTTATATTAGTATTATTTTTAAAATAATTCCCAAGTATTCTGTAAAGGGAAAAAAAATCAAGCATTTTCTTGTCAAAATTTTAAATGTTAGTTGACAATTTAATAGATAAATGTTTATTAAAAGATGTAAAGTTTTTTTTCTTTTTAAGGAGTGTCATTCTCCTTGGGAAGTGCAAGAGCAGGTAACGGTTTTATTTTGAGAAAGCTGCGGTGACAAAGTGAGTGCCTGTGTTTTAGTAAAGCCGGGTCAAAATATGCGGAGAGAGAGGGAGAGGGAGAGAATTGGTGCGTTCTGTTTTCATCTAGCGAACGAATGTGCTTTTGACATCTCTGGGGAAAACTGTTACTGGTTGCCTTCACAAAGTGCAACAGAAAATGGCCCTACTTTTTCCCTTTTTTTGTAGAAAGAGATGGGTCAGGGAATATGACAAAGCTTCAGGGCATTTAGTGTAGTGGGAGGAGAGGGGGGAGAAAATAGGATTACAGAATGTAAGAGCGAGGATAGATGGGCCCTTTTCAGCCAAGTGGTTATATTTTAGTACCAGTATTTGAAGAGAAACATAACAATTAACCAATGTCTGCAGAAGGGGCCCCAAAGGAAGAAGTGATCACGTAGATGAATCAGGGGACATCGAGCTGTTTTTGCTTTGAATATTTGAGTTTCATACCGTTCTAGTTTTAAAACTGTTGTTTGTTTTTTGACCAGACTTTGATATTATGGTCAGTTTCCACTCCAAAGGCGCATTCAATGACGATGGACCCCAGGGTTTTACGTTAGAAAGTCTGTATGACTCTTAACTCAACTGATGTCATTGATGAGTACAGTCACAACTGTCTCCCCTCAGGCTTCGGGGGAGTATTTCCTGACCCTAATACCTCATGATCGTAAGGGTAGTACAGGAGAGCACACAGTTTTCGTTTGGAGCAGACCTTACGTATTTATACAGACCCAGTTGTAATAATATTTTATTAATTTAGAGGTTTTATCAAAGCTTTCACCAAATGGTCCAGGTGAGATAATTAATCCATCCAAAACATCAGCTGGTATTGCTGGCACTTCTGCTTTGTCTTGCACATGTCATCCTATCATTATGCAGTGGTGGTTCCAGTGTTTCATTTCTGCAGTGAACTCAATGTTATACACCCAGGTGATGTTGAGCGCATGCATGTGTTTCAGCATAATTATATTTAAATGCTGCACCACAATACCTCCTTATAGTCCAGGGTAGGGATGTTAATGTACATTAATTGGATGCTTGCCTTCATTTTGAGAGAACAGTGCTTAAGGTGAGAGACACTTAATCGGTTGTGAATGATGACATGACTTATTGGGTCAATAGTTTTGACTCATCAGTCCATTTGGTCCAAAGTTGGATCAGATCCTGGCAGTGTGCCCTGCAGAAGTGTGTGCTTATTCCTCTCTTATTTCATGTAATACGATGTACAACGGCCTCCATGTTCTAAGTGATTGAAGCTAGACACAATATTTGTGGGTCTCTATAGTTAGCGAGGCTAAAGTGCAGACTGACAGCTTTGATTTGACTGTATTTTTAGCCATTTCCAATAAATAGGCATACACTTATGGCCCTTCCAAACACCTACAGTCTTTTCATTTCAGGGTTGTGAAGGTATTCGGACAGATTAGGGTTATATTAGCAATTTTAATACATTGTCAAAAATCTTTATGGGCTCTGAACTGTGCATGTCGGCAACCCATAAACATTCCTATTAGTCATGCTGTCTACAGTGACTGTCAAGATCTGTTTCTCATTCTTTTTGCATTTCAAAGTGTTGTATTTTGAGAGGATTCAGAAGAAAATGAAAGGTGTTGCGGTCAAAGAGAGACTATGCACACAAGATGTGGATTTTTTTTTTGTTGTTGTTTATTTTGTGAACCTGTGCCGTGCATCCATCAGCTGAGTGTAGAAATGAATCACCCGGCCCTCTGTGAGTCACAGTGGCCCACAAATGTCTCCTGGTGTTACATACATTTGTGTACATAAAACATGCAAATTGTATCACATTATTACCAAAAACCTTCTACAAACCTTATGGATGACTCCTGCTACTTTAAAAAATATGTTTAGGGCTTCATGCACTTCGAGTGACTATAGCTCACAGATGTTATGACAGCTCATGGCTGTCACATTGTGCTGATAAGACGAGGCCTTGCAATGTTTTAAAGGGGAGAGGAAATGGCAAAACAAGTGATCTAAACAGATGTGTAAGGACAAATCCAACTAGGAAAAACAATGAACTTCATGCTGCATCTGACCATGAAGGCACGAAAACTGTTCTTATCTTGAAACTGTTTATTATTAATTGATTATTAATTATTATTAATAAGGGCCTATAAAGACGGAACAAATATACATAAACAGTACTCGTAATCCCATATCTATTACCCTCCTTTATTTAAGTATAAGGTTCTGCACCTCTTCAATGTAATGACACACGCAATAAAGTACATATTGTAGTACAGCTGTTTCCCTGTTGTTTATGATCCTTATGCTAATGCAATCTTCACTATAATACCATGGAACATTATCTGAATATACTGAGTCAGCACTGCCACATGAACCAATCCTTGAACTGTTTCTGCTGCTTCTGTGTCAGCAGTTCATACTTTAAGAATAAAAATGTATAGAAAGAGAAGGAATTTGTGATTAAAAAAAAAAAAAACACTGAGAATCGTTGTTGACAAATCTGTTCACTCACAAAATCCACTGCCTGGGGTAACCGCTTCTTTGGTGGGCGTCAGTTTTCTTTATATTGCTGCTTGCTAGAAAAGGTATCAAGCAAATAACAGATAAAAGGAAGAAAAACAAGTAACTTTGAATGGACTCTGCAGCCCTCTCTGCAGTTTTGCATCTAGCTCATTCTGCGTTACAGTCTGTGTTGACCAAAGAGGTGTGGCTGTAGTGTGCTGCTAATATTGCAACATTTATTTGGATAAAACATGATTTTAAAGAGCTAGAGAGTTAATCAGCTCTAGGTTAGTGTCTTAAAAGGAGAGTTTGAGGCTCAGGGACCTACCTTACTGTAATTGTTTAAATTATATTGCAAACACAGAGATGCGTTGCATTTTGTATGCATTTTGCTTTTGAACATTTAAAAAAAATCTCTCTAAAATTAAAACAATGTTGTCTGTAGGTGTATCTGTGTGATCACATTCGACCTGGTCCCACAGTATTTCTGAATTCTCCTACTGCTTGTTACAGTGACTGAGGTTGTGTGAATATTGAAGCGGGCAAAGTGTTTACTTTACGTGTAATGGTGTTGATGCGCATAGCTGTTTACATATCTATAGCATGTACTGTAATTATGTAAATGAGGCACAGTTTGCACTTCCTGTTCCTTTACATGAACTGCTAGCCTAAATGAGTATGGCTGAGTGCATTTTCTCAGTGTTGCTCCATAAGCTTCTGAGAGTAATCAGTCTTTACTTTCTGTATCACGTACTCTCCCTTATCAGCCAAAACAGATATGACAATTCTTTGTCACTTGCGTTTTGGTCACTAATACAGTAGCCTACGTATTTAAGCAGTAGTTTGTATTTGTAGTTGAAAACGTGCAAATAATAATAAATGAGGCAAATCTTTTATCTGATGTTGGTCTTTTAACTAGGAATAATGCAATATTGCAATCTGATGTATGGTTGAAATCTATTCTTCTGATTACCTGACTTGTAGTTTTATGTGAAAATTGTTTAAGAACTTAAGTGGAATTGCTTTTTAAGTGACATCAGTTTTTCCTTTGTTCCCTCAGGTCCTCCAGTCATTGTAGGTATGAGCATCAACATAGCGAGCATCGACTCCATCTCAGAAGTTAACATGGTAAGTTGCAAAATTCTTATTCTTATGCCTTTGTTGTCGGTTTTTTTTTTTTTTTTTGACCCCACCAAAATGTGTCCAATTCTCACAACACAGACCTTGTCACTGCTAATTGTACTTTTGACCTTGGGAGGGGTGGCTGCAGGCGAGGAGTCCTTGTCTTTGCTGTCAACTAAGACTTTCATGGTGAGGGTGTAACATGCAGGAGGTTCGTGCTAACTCCTCATAATGCCTCCATGCTACCAACTAACCAGAGGGAGGTGCCAGTACCTCACCACATACATGACCCCTCACTGGCTTCCCACCACAAATGCTGCTTGTTGGACTGAATGACCAAAGCAAGCCGGGGTTACCACCACAGAGTATCCGTGGTGGTTTTTGCACATCATTCCACTGAAACCTTGGTTTCCTCGATATATCTAAAAAAATAGTTTTGTCTTAAACAACTGATAATTTCTTCAGTGTAGCCATCACACTACTCTGCAAGACAGCACATATTATTTTCCCCCACAGACATGAGAGCAGTCAGGAATGCAGGCTGTGTAGTGAAGAAGCCAATATGGCCGGTGTCTGAGTGATGACGTCATGCTGTCTCTTATCATTCTCTTTATTGCACTCAGCGTGACATAGTCACTCACAGGGCAGCTCACTCCTCCCACATGTTGAGGCAGCTTTTCTATTTGGTGTTTGTGTTTTGTGTCTCGCTGTCTTTCTTTCTTTCTTTCTTTTTTTCTTTCTTGTATTTGTCTCTCGCTCTTGTTTCTGAAGTGATCAAATGACTTGTTCAAATAAACGTCAGACCTGTTTTAAATGTGCTCTTGATTTGCTTGAGATATCTTCACTCTTTGAATCAGGGGTTCAGAGTGAGAACATAGGACCACTTTTGATTAATGATCAAAATGTATATTAAATGCTCAGTGGCAACAGGTGGTGTGTGAATTCTAAATTTAATGAGGGGTGAGGTATAAACAAATGCTCTCACAGATTAAACTCAAAGCAAATGAAGTGTAGTTGTTTAGTGCTTGGTGTTTCTGTCATCGGACAGTGTCAAGAAATGTTTTTGTCAAACCAATTTGGATGGCTCCTTTCCCCAAATCTGTATTTGAAATAACTATATTTATCAGAAGTATGGCTGATTCATTCAATTCATTTCTTTACAAGTGATACTTTATTACAGCACACTTTGTTTCATAAATCATAAAACAGGATGTATGGGTTACTGGATGTCTTAATATGTATCATGTTCAAACACATGAAGTTAGTTGTTAAAAATGATCTGAGATGAATTCTCCTTCCATTAAAATGAATTTTGAATGAAGGAAACAATATTTAAAATCACAGTGTGAGGTTAAAATTAAGCCAGTGTGTATCTGTAGGCTATAGTACTTTGAGAAGGACACAGTCTCTATCCACTTTTGCGGTTGAACCAGTATTACGGGGTGGTTATGGAATAGTGGAAAACACACAGGTTTGACTCCCACTATGACACATCTACCAGCGTGTCTCTGAGCAGGGCACTTAACTCCCAGTTGCCCCAGAGGTGTGTGACCTATAATATATAGCAAAAGTCACTAAATGAGTAAATGTAAATGTATTGTCATATGTCCTATTTTACATGAATGCTTTTACAGTAACGTTTTTCTGGCTGTGTAAAAAGGCTGAACAATTGTTCAGTGTCTTCATAGCAGATGCATTTATTTTATTGCAGTTGTTGCCCTATCAATGTTGCTTATTCCTCATTTTGTTGTTTATTACGACATTGTGGTAAAGCTCAGGATAAAGATTCAGGTTTTTTTTATTTTCACGTCTGTTAGTACACATCACCTTATTCTTGTTCCCTACATGACTTAGTGTTACCCCAGTTTAATAAACCACACCCACTATTTCTGGATGAATTAGAGTTTAGTTTCATCGAGCACTTGCAGGAAACAACAAATAAACACAAACAGAGAAACATTGTAGAGCTCAGAACTAATGTACATGTAAATTGTGTTTTTTGTCTATGACTTCATTGAAGTTTTTCCTTCTCCCCAGGACTATACCATCACAATGTATTTCCAGCAGAGCTGGCGAGATAAGCGTTTGGCCTATGGTGAGCTGAACCTAAACCTGACACTGGACAACCGTGTAGCAGACCAGCTTTGGCTCCCTGACACCTACTTCCTTAATGACAAGAAGTCCTTTCTTCATGGCGTGACAGTAAAAAACCGAATGATCCGACTCCACCCTGACGGCACTGTCTTATACGGACTGAGGTAAGAACAGTGGACTTCTGGTGATGGTTAGAGATGTAGTGACCCTAAACGTGATTAGTACTTACAGAAAATGCAAGGATGTTGTCATCAGTATTTAGAAATCTAGAGATTGAGCAAACAGACCAGAAAAAACAGGAGCACTTAATTGACAGAACTGAAGAGTGATTTTTGTCAACAGTAGAGTGCTGAAAACCCAGACATACTCACAATAACTTTTAATTTGATAACTGCTGTCTTTATCATTTGCATCTGTCATGTGGCAGTAATAAAGCAAGCGAATATTTTGATAACCCGCTGTCACATGTGGGGTGAGAAAAACAGGGCAGGGTGAGCTATGACAGATTTATTTTTGGCAACAATAAACACACTTTAAAACTTCATTTATAAAGTTAATAATCTACAAAGTTCTAAGTGTCACTCAGGACAAACAATAACAATATTTTTGGAAATCCAAATTTCATCGACCCAAAATAGGCTTAAAAAAGGTTCAAAATGCTCACCACCTAAATGTCCCAGATCACTGACAAACTAGATAATTCAGTCAACAGTAAATGTGCACAGAGGGACCCATCAAAAATCTCTTGGGGACGGCTAAAAGAAGGAAAGCGTCCTGAGGTTTGTTCAAACTCAGAATGGACTGCTGCTTTTCTTAACACACGTCAGTAAAATAAAGTAGTTTGACGGAGGCAAAGACGCTGGGAACGTGTTTTGTTCCATGAATAAAAGAAAATGGTAGTGACAAGGTGTAGATCATATAAAGTACTGAATTATTAATGCAATAATCAGTATTCAGAAATTCTGAATTACTGAATTGGTGCTGACACAAAAGAAGTTTTTGTCTTTCCTTTTTCAACTTCACAAGGTATCAACATAGTAGATATGCAGTCTCACTGCTGCCAAAGACCACGCTGTAAATGTCTGCCTACTAGATGAATCTTTAAGGGTTGTTCTTTACCCTCTGTGACAATGAGCCTGGCAATGTACGAGCACAGTCTTGGAGCAGCGTGGTGCCACCCTGAGAAGGGTCTTGAGCTGGGTGATTATACGAATATATGAATATAATATGTACTGTTGGGGCGTGCTTCCATAAAGGCCAATCAAATCACCATGTGTGTTCCACTTTCTGCTGTTTAAATGCTATAGGGATGGGTTGAACTGAAATAGAAGTACCTCATATATCCTACAAGCACCTCTTACATTAGTAAATAATGATTTGTACTTAAAATAATAATTAAAATATTCTTATTAGTAAGAATAACCCATTTCTTCAAGTGTTAATTTGGCATTAAGCAATTAACTAAATCTAACTGTGATTGCTTGAAATGTGTACTCGAAGAAAAACGTCACATCCTCCACCAGATAAAGCAGGTGGAAACAGGAGCAATTTCACGCCAACGTGGTACCAAAATTGCACTGCGCCACCTGATCTGACATTCAAACAAAACAAACATTGCCAGCTGCTCCACTCAGCATACATACCTCAGCAGATCCAGGTTCCTTTGGAGCCACAAAAAAGTACCAAGCAGGCACAAGCACAGTAAAATGGACTTGTGCCAAAAGAAAATGGCATTACACCTGCATTCGCACCTCTGCTGGCTTTGTGCCTGCATGAAACTGATCGAGTGTTGCTAAGGACACAAGCATCAGCCATTGCTCCAACATCTCATTTTCAAACATACGAACAGGGGTTCACTGTCACCCACTTCAGTAATGGTAAAAAGCAGATGGCGTCGAGCCCTTGGATCTGTCCTCCAGACCCTTTTTTCATCAGTGTACAGTAATTAGAAGCAGTGCATAATCTACATGCCATGGTGATTTCAGGACCTCTACAAGCCTCCTGTAAGCATGCAATTAAATTGCTTTGTTAAAATGTTTGACTTTGCCCAAAGGTTGTCTGGACATTTTTTTTCCCAGCCTCTCAAATTTGACCGCTTGAGGTTTTTGTTGTCTTAAATGCATTTTCTTTTAAAGACCGGTTGTTTGAATCCATCCCCCGTGCTACACTTGAGCACAGTAAAATGCAAACTGTGGACAATCACATTACACACTCTACTACACCTTGTGCTGCGCTCTCACCTATCCACTCACTGTGAAATGTGCTGATGCTGGTGTTTGTCCTTTTTTTTAGCCTTTAGTTACCTTGATGCCTAGAGCTTACAGTGATTTTAATCTGAGCTGTGTTGATTTGCGTTGATCAACCACTTCTGTTTTTGTAGTCATTTTAAGTACAAGCTGACATTCTCTCTACTTCACAACTGCGTCTTTATTTTTTTTTACCCACTGATCTCATGGTGAGCGTTGAATGGTGCATTCTCTGCAGTCCCTGTGCTGTGGTTCAACCATTACTGCACCAAATTAGTCTTATTTTTTTTTTTTTTTTACAAACAGTAACCGCAATCAGAATTATTTAAAAGATGCTATATTTGCATAAAAATGTCCACACATAGTGATTTAAAGTGACAAAATTATAAATAAATTAAATTAGTTTTAGTCAGAAATTTAAATCCAAAGAACTTAAATCAAATCTTACGCTGACTGCTAAGTGATACACCTATATTACAGTTATTCCATTATTAGTAAGTTCCAGTGTCCTTCCACTGTACTTGAGTACAATTTTGAGATACTTTGCTTCAGTATTTCTATTTTATGCTACTTTATACTCCAACTCCACTACATTTCAGAGAGAAATCATACACTATACTCCACTACATTTATGTGACAGTTATAGTCACTAGTTACTTTTCAGATTAAGAGCTTAAAGTATAATAAGCTTAAAGAATAGAATGCATGTTAAAGATTGAAACCAGTGTTCCCAGCCACTTTAGCTTGTGACCCCTTATGTGTTATAAACAGTTTCACTGAAGAATGAAATCCCCTTTTAAACTTCTCAGATGGTTTCATTAAAATAATAGTTTGAGGCCCAAGATGGTTTTCATCTAATTATTTGCATTTCCGAAAACAGAAAAATCCTGCAAATTTGTGTAGAACTTTGTATTTTTCTCCTATCCAACCCTTATTAATCAACTCACAACCCCACAGATTTCCCTCTTTGGAGGGTATTTTGATTGTAGGACTTTTACTTGTAATTGAGCATTTTTACATGGGGTTTACTTGTGCTTTTTCTTAACTAAACGATCTGAGTGCCTCTGCCAATGACATTGTCCATAAGTGTGCATACGCCTGCCATAAATCCTTTTCCGGGGAGTGGCCATGGATTGTGAGAATCAAAAGATGGAGGAGTGATGGTGCAAGTGAACTGCGGGTCCAAAATTCAAATTAAATCTGGAAAACTGCCCCCACCCACCTCCCTAGAATTAATATTTTTATTGAAAACCTGGCTTAAATTGTCATTTTTGTGTACTTGAGATATACTGTGGCTAGATTTTATGTGGAGAGGAGGGAGGGGGCTGGTTCTGAAGACAGCTGAGAGGTGCAGGAGAGTGTTTGGGTGTTGCAAACAAAGTAGTTTGAAAGATCAATGAAAGAGGTTGTGGCTGGGAGAAAGTGTCCAGCCACAGTGTCCAGTGTGCATGATAGAGCAGCTTTTTCTAACTTGCCAGTGAGTCGAGAGGCTGAATCATTGTTAGCGAACTAACAATCCATTTTGGTAGAGCGCTGGGTCCTGAGAGCACTGAGGGCTTTGTTGAGCTAAGCTTTTGCCAGATGGTGTCTTCTCTCTTCACATTCCTGCTCGCTCGTGTTCCTCTGTTTATTAAACCATGGTGTAGTACTATGATCTTCTTCAGTAAGCAAACTACCTCACAGAGAAGTATACAGGAGTAGACTGTGTAGGTGTCGAAACTATTGCTCACATATCTGAGAGCCTCCGTGTCTGTAGCACTGAGCCTCTGGGATCTACCTCCAGATTGTTGGATCCCTAGATTTATTTGTTTAATTCTGGCACGATACATGGCCTAAAAAGAGCCCTGAGTGGCTGTAAAAAATACTGGAATGCACCTTTTAACTGTAAATGAAAGTTTCTACTTCCTCAAGCACTAAGCCTACTAGTAAGTTCTTCGTTTTTTATTTTGCAATGCTTTTAAAACAATTCGCAGTGATTTTGGACTTTACTCTCATCTCACATCTTTTTTGTGATGAGAAGCCGGGGAAAAAATTACAAACAAACTGATAAATCTACCGTCCCAGTAGCTCCGGTAGCTCACAGCAGTCCTTACCGCAGCGACCCAGGTTTGAATCTGACCCGTGACCTTTGCTGCATGTCATACTCTCTCTCTCCCATGCGTTCCCTGTCTGTCTGTCTGTCTGTCTCCACGGCCTATTTTACAAATATTTTTTTTTTAAAAACAACAAAAAAACAAAAAAATAATCTTCAAGTCTACAAAGTAAACAGACAGCTGACAGGACTGCAGTGCCTGCTCAGGTCTGAGGCTGCTGCTGACCATCTCTGTTGGGACTGTAAATTGCTGACCTACATCTGCTGACATTTCCAAATCCCAGGCCCTTGCTGTGAGCCGTCCCAACTTGTGCCTACTCAATGATGATTCTCTCCTCACTTGTTAACTGTCACATATAAAGTCAATTTTATTCGTAGTGGGTTTTTTCTCTCTCTCTCTCTCTCTCTCTCTGCCAACGGGTAAAGAATTCATTTCTGTCCAATACTCCAAGCTGCTGCTTCCAGGGTTTCACTGCTTCACTGCGCTACCAGGGGTATTGTCTTTTATGAACAGTAACTGTGTCTTGACAGGAAATGTCTTCCTGTTTATGATCACAGAGGACACTGGACCTCGCTACAGCCTGAGGTTTCTGGCAGCACATTGTAGGGTCTCTGCATATTTTATCTTGTTCCTTTTTTCAATGCATTACAGTAAGATGGAACTTTGGCACACATTTTTTCTTTTGTTTGTTTCACCACTACTTCACTTTTGGTAAATTAATAAGGTTGTAATGTGTTGGCAGATATCGAGTTTTCACAGTAGAGTTTTCTGCTTTCTCCTGTGAGCTCCTTACTGGTTTGAAGTAGGCAGGGATTTAGTTGGAAAATGGTGATGTCACATATTTCCATGCACCAGTCAGGATTCAGCAACAGTGTAATCAGAATCTTTTTACTTTATTTGTAGCTTATTTACTAATTAATAGTAAATCTGTTGAAAAATTGCTTAATTTCCTTAATTTATTTGCATATTCATACCAACTTTAAGCCATGTTATAAATGACGACATTGCCTCTTTTTTGCCACTCCGTGTTTTATTTCCATTACATTCTTAGGATTACATTGTCTCTGGAGTTCAAAAATGATGCAGACGATATACACAGATGACTTAAAAGAGTATATCATTGTTAGGGTTTATTCAGCGTGGCGTCTCTATCATAATGTTAACAAACACTCCCTCTCCCCTTCCCCACTTATACAACTTAACCAACCCCAAGATGGCCAAATGTAAAATGCTAACAAATCTTTAGTGGTTGTGAAAGTAAAGGTTTTGTGTTCCCTTCCAGGTCCATATGACCTTTTATCTGAGCACATTGTTCCTAGTCACAGATGCCTCCTTTATTTGATTTCACTTTATTATCAGAATATTTTTCATAAATGTGTCATGCATCCTAGACAATCAGTATATCTACACATGCACCGCACCAGTGATTGGCGTTAATGTGGAGGTTTCCATCTAGCTGATAAGAGCCTTTTTGCTGCAGTGGATCCAGCTAGCCACAATTTTCTCTGAGACATATTGAAGTTCAAGTTAGAGTCTGCATTTATTAACATGAATAACCATCCAATCACTTTGGAAATCATTTGACAAACCTGCTCCCAAAAATACAGAACAGGGCAGGAATCCCACATCACATGCCGGAAAGTCTTATTAAACAGATTTTAATTGACAAAGATTAAAAAATTAGGAGACACTTCCATCTTCATTAAGGATCTTGTCTTTGGGGTTAAGTAAAGTCAAACAAATCTGAAATGCAACGGTTGATGAATCTATCTGTGTGAAGATAGTGTGATATTTGTCCGTTTTTTGACAATTTATTAATTTAGATAAATGAGCAAGATCTTTATTCCATGTCTGTATGGCCAAAGACCTCTGTGAATTGTTCATATAATGTCTCTTTGGTATTGCTTGTAGTTTATAAAACAAATGTGTTAAAGGACGCATAGTCGAGTGTCACAGGGAATTCCAGCAGCGAACATGGAAGAACGGAGCTGAAGATGGCGAAAGAAAGAATGAGCTGGAGCATTGTGTTTCTTTCAAATCTGAAACGCCTCAATCCTGCCCCATCCATTATGTCACCTAAGTTGTTCATTCCAAGACGTACCCATTTAATTGTCCTAAGCGAAGAGAAACATGGAAAAGGGCCTTTCCTATTAATGTAATTACGCATGATGTTATCTCCTCACAGTGTATCAGTGGTAGCCCTGCTGTACACTGTGGAGCACTGTG
This sequence comes from Lepomis macrochirus, assembly GCA_024633595.2. Classification (NCBI taxonomy): domain Eukaryota; kingdom Metazoa; phylum Chordata; class Actinopteri; order Centrarchiformes; family Centrarchidae; genus Lepomis; species Lepomis macrochirus. The sequence continues at coordinate 24,372,482 of JALXJV020000021.1, read as the reverse complement.
AGGCAGTAGGAGGTGCAGCACAGTAGAGCAGAAAAGAATGCAGCTTGAGCAGCTGAATGCTTGTGCAGCAGAATGCTGCTTAGTGTCATTGTGAATAATAAATATATACCTGTCACACATTTTGTTTATGTATAATTTTCCTTACCCTTCTGGTGCCTTCTACTATCATGGACCCAGAGGCCCCAGATGTGTTAATCTGGTCCAATCAGCTTTAGAAGAACATATTTTGTTTTCCAATTACCTGCTGACAGCACTCTGTTCACCCCACCATGACCAATTTACAAACTCTGTGTTCATGCAATATATTCCCAATGCAAACAGCTTATTATCTACTGTATTACTAATTCTAGGCTCTGTAGATGGTTGTGTACATTTGCTTACTGCATCAGCATTGGTAGCTTTGACTTAAACATGATAAATAATGTCTCCAAAATAAAAAAACAGCCTTTTTAAAGGGCAAAACTTGATATTACTCTCATCATGCTCTTCTAACATACACACAGAGACATGCTGTGCACATTAAACTTACCTACGTGAACATGCGGGTGGCTTCTGACACACAGATGATGAGCTGAAAATGTATATTTTTTAATCTCATTTATACAGGAGGGCAGTGAGCGAATGGAAGCTGGTATTATGAACATATAGCAACTGGTGTGAACAGCAGAAATTTAATTACTCAAATGTGCTGCACTGGTAAATATCTCAGTTAAATGCCAAAGAACCCTACATGTGTAATTTGTAGCCAAAGCTGTCTTGCGCTACTGAATGTATTGCCATTAATGAAATGCTATTCATACATCTCTTCTATAGCTACCTTGCAGAAATTCATATCTCAGAACTAGCAATAATAATATACATTGACAAAATTGCAGATGCTGAGCAGTTAGTGAGCCACATAAAAGAGGAATATGTTTTCCCAGAAACATAAAAAAACTGTGTATACATTATACATATATATATATATATATATATATATATATATATATATATATATATATATATATATATATATATATATTTAAATGTATGTGGAAAAATAGAAAACATAGTAAAATTCACCCAAACATGACACAAGTTAAGTCTCTCCAACATGAATGGTGCTACACAGTTGTATACATTCAAAACCAATAAGATACATGTGTTATTGGGAAAATGTCAATAATATATGCGTAAAAGCTTGCCATGGATAACTGAATTGCTGCAGCAGCAAATAAGCACGAATTAATAGCTGTGGCAGTGCGACTTAAGTAAACATACTAGTGCTTCATCAAAGCTCATCTGCCACACAACGTGACCTCACCTTTTCCTTCATTTGTGGGGAAACAATTGCATTTAATGAATGTGAAAATGTGTTTTTGTCTCTCCACATCTTTAAGATATCAACTAAGTCTCTGCTCTGTTTCTGTCTTTTTTTCTTCTTAGAATAACCACCACTGCTGCTTGTATGATGGACTTAAGGAGGTACCCTCTTGACGAACAGAACTGTACCCTGGAAATTGAAAGCTGTGAGTAATGCAGAACATGCACGGTATTTTTTTGACTTTGTCTCTCTCACAACAAAGACCTTTGTTGTGAACTCAGAGCAGCCTTGAAAAAGAAATAAGCAGGACTATCAGAAGGCTGACTGCTTAATCACTGTCTTAAAATCATCGCACATCTCTAAACCTCTAAAAACTACACATTATTAAGTTTTTAGTAAATACATTTGTATGAGATAATTGGAAAAGTCATCAGTGAAATATGTGGCATCTTTGCCAGTGTGTGCCATTTGTCCGTTTTACCCTTGCAGTTGATTACTGCCTTGAAAAATAGAGAAAAAATCATAGTGCTTGCTGATGTGCATTGATTACTATTCCCTCAGTGTGACAGATGGACAGGGCCACCACTGGATGTGTGAATGGTGAAGGCATAATGATAACATTAATACTGGGGACCTTACTTAAACCTCAATATGTCTCTAAACCTCTAAATTACATTATTGTCATGCAATGTCTGAATAAATGGAGTTTAATAGTATCTCACACCCCCACCGCAATCATTTTAATAAATGTCACTAGTAACTAATATCTAAATAACAAGGAAGTAACCCATTCATCAGAAATGATTCTTTGAGGAAATGGTCAGCATATAGAGATCCAGATATTTGATTCAATGAGATAATAATCTCTAACTGTTCCTTTAATTCAGAGTTATTCAGGAACTACTGGTTAGCTCGTCGGTTCCTGATTTGTTCGGCACTTCTTCTTTGATAACTACTCAGGGCTTTATTTTATTGTGAATTTTTCAAAGTCCTGTCAGAATGTGGACTGCATCAAAGAACATGATTGAAATTCCTAAAGCTTTCAATACTCAGATTTCTGTCTTTGGAAGGAACATAAGCGACAGTGTCATAATAAACGTGTATGCATAAAAGCCACATACAGGTTTTAATACTGTAGGTTTTCCATATGCAGTCCTTTTACATGAGCTTTAACTGAAAGAAAATTTACATATCCTAATGTCAAACATTTACAAACAAACATTCATTGTACACTTGGTGTTTAATTTGAGTTAGACTTTGGCTTGAAATTTTGTCAAGTACAGAATGAACCAAGTTAAGTCAAAGTGTTTACTTTCATATGCGCAGTTAAAACTCTCCCTTTGCCTTCCACTCTGCTTTTTAACAAGCAAACATGAGGAAGAAAAATAGAAATACAAGAAAATAAATGAATTACAGATCACACTGTGTACAATATACAATGTACAGAGTAGTATTAGGTCAGACCCTTTGCAACTGAATTTACCAACAGTCTTTAATGCAGTTGTAACATGAGAGCACCCTGCTTTTAGTTCCCAGTATGGGGTAAGGTCCAAAAACACTTGATCCTTCTTTTCCCATAATGCAACCAACAGCACCAGACCCTCCCTGCCTAGTAAATCCCAAATGTTTTAAAATACACACCTCCAGTTTGTAATCTCTCTGTCATAAACTTGTAGTTTCCAAGCCAGAGTCAAGATACTTTAAACTTTAAAAAAGCAACCCCCTGAGCCATGACTAAAAACTGGGCTTTATGTGTAAAACTGGTTGAGTTACCTTTAAGATCATAATGGAATAAAAATAGATATAGAACATGCTCATGAACCGTCAGCATGATTCTTAAAAGGAATATTGCATGTATGAACACATAAAGAAGAAAATAAGACAAAAAATGCTGACTTTACATGATATACCACTATATCATTTAATTGACGTTGTTTAATGTATGTTCTTTTTTGAAATATTTAAATTTAGATCTGTTTAGAATCTATAGCGCGAAGAAAAACGTTTTAGTTGTGTAATTAGGGTTCAAACCATGAAGTGTTAGAGGCCTATGGAGTTTCTGTCGGTTTATTATTATTATTTGTCAAATTACTGTGAGCTGGAATGAGCTGGACACATAAAACCAATAACTGGAAATAATGTGCAAGTGCTCCAACAGAAATAGTAGCCCAATTGGCTGGATGGTGGTGCTGTAATTAAGGCCCAAAAAAATGCAGTTTGGACTTACTTATAAGTCCGGCAGACTTGAAATTTCTCACAAGTCCAACTCAATGGGTTCTACAAAAAACCTCATATGCCATAAAAATCCACCATGATCGATTGTTTGCTAATTTGTGTAATGTGAAAAGCAGTAAAATAAATATAACTTTTTGAATTTTGATTCTGTCAACACTTTGCAGGACTGAGAGAGACAGTTGTATTACAAATGAGATAGATCAGTCCAAAAACATGGCCGGCATCAACCAAAATATCTTCACAAAGGGCGGTGATTAGCAGGAAATTGGCCATAACGCATCAACGAATTGTTCTCATCATAAATCTTGGGGGAAAGCATTTTGAGCCTGACCCATAGGGGGCGGTACAAATGCCAAAAACATGTACCCCAAACCCATTGGGCAGAATTTCACCGGTTTTGACCGGTGCATGATCCGGAAGCAAGTAGTAACCAACAATCTGAAGTGCCATGTTGGTGCATTGGTGGGTGTGGTCTTTCACATATTTGGTCATAACTCAATATGACTTTGAGCAAGCATGCTTTAAGCAGTTCATGTTGTGAACATACAATCTCAGTTTCGTTCACATATGATAAACAAATGGCGGAGTGCACAATTATTGAATGCATACACTTTGATGATGTAACAAGTGTTTGATTAGTCTCACTCCTTTAAATAGAATTAAACAAGCTTAACTGACTTTGCTTGGCTTTGTGAAACCTGAAAGCCGCTTGTTGCTGCCTGTGGCTTCAATCTGGCCGATCAAGCTGCTTCCTTCTGTTCAGAGAAAAAGGGTTTGAACCTAGAATAGCTGCTTGCAGCTATATATAAAAATTGTATTTGCTTGATCATTTTCATTGACCACTCTGTCAATCAACCACTTGCTCAATATACCAGCTGTATTTGGTTTACCCTCCGGGGTGTCGGTAGACAATGAAATATGGATATGCCGTGAATTAAAAAGTTGCAAGAATATCTGCTGTTTATGCTTATGGAATGCTCTGCCTAGTGGGAGTCATGCACATTAACCATCAATTTGATTGATTGGGCAGGTAGTTGTTTCAGTTTCATGGACAATGTCCCATTTCCTTACCCTGTAATGTTAGAGAGAGATTTAATGGTAATGAATTCTGGTCCCTGAGTGAGTTTAATGCCATCCAGGTCTGGACGTAGGGTAGTAGAATGTGAAATGTAGTAACACTTCCCGCACTGAGAAATTGCTCTGTGGTGAATGCATAGTGACCTATTGACATAAATCTTCAGCTGTGGTCACTTTCAATTGAACTGCCAGTTGAGAATGTGTGGCAGCGTCCATACCAAGTGACACATGTTAATAAATATTCATGCATAGTAATGCATGCAGTGATTTAGCTCCATAGGAGGCCGGACAGTGGCGCATGTGATTGTAGGCAGAGAGAACAGACTAACAGACCGTCTTAGGTAGGAGTGTTTTCCACTGAAGGAGATAAATCCCTTTTTTGCCCTTAGTACTTAAATGAACTATAAATTGCAAAAAAAATATATCTTGACTTACAACATAAAGTAGATAGAAATAAGTGTTTGATTTGTCAAAGCGACCTCCACTCATTATTCATGCTCCTGCAACAGACTTTTAAATAGAAACATGGCTAGCTTTACTTGTTTGTATTTGAACACACTTCCACTCCACATGTTTTATTTCTCTCTCTTTCTCTCCTCTCCCCTGAATTTGCCCTGACCTTGACACAGATGGATATACTACGGATGACATCGTATTCTTCTGGCAAGGAGGAGACAACGCTGTGACAGGCGTTGACAAGTTAGAGTTACCTCAGTTCTCCATCGTAGACATCCGCTTGGTGTCCAGGGAGGTCAGATTTACTACAGGTAAGGCTGTAAACCTAATTAGTCTAAAAGAATCAACTGCATACACAAAAAGATTGTGCTCTATAAACACCTCTGCATCAGCGTCACCACTGTGAGTTCTGTGAGTGGGGGCATCGGTAAATACGTCAGTCACTGTGGGGAATATGATTATATTTGGGTCGTGCAGAAAGACAATTTCCTTTTCGGTGCAGCAGACTATATATGGCTATTTCCACATATTTGTAAAATGTGAACTGTCTTGCAAAACAAAGTGCAACTGAAGTACCAAGTATTGACTCACAAAACTTTTTATTAGATTCAGAACAACTTTAGATAAACCTTTAGTTGTTGATACTTAGATTCTAGTTTGTGGCGCTTTACTAAGCATTTCTATTTTGTGCAACTTCTTGCAAAGACCTGTACTTACTTACAGCGGCAGTTAGTTACTTAGATAGTTTGCAGATTTAGTTTTTACATGGTAAACATGTGATACACTTGGATACTATGAGGCATGTCTGATTAAACCACCTCAAAGTATATAGAATCACTAGTATAATTGTTTGTAGCAGTATAGTGACTTGATATATCACCACCTTAAACAGCTCTAACGTAAAAAATGCTGTGGATACTGAATCAATAGAAGAATACATCAGAACAGGCAATTCTGCACGACGAGAGCTTTTTTGCTAAATGTTTGTACTTTTATTTGTTTTTTTTTTATTTGAAATTTTAACTACAGATTTCATGAATGGTTTGACATTTTGGGAAATCACTTATCCGCTTTCTTGCCTAATTTTAGAGTTAGATGGGAAGATCGATACCATTCTCATGTCTGTATGGTAAATATGAAGCTATAGCCAGCAGGTGGTTAGCCTAGCTTAGCATAAAAAAAGTTTGAAACTAAATGTTTTATCTTGTTAAACTGTGTAAAATCAACAATTTGCACTTTTGTTCTTTGGTTGGTTGACTTCCTGTAATCCCGTTGTCCCATGAGGTTGCCAGACAACCACCAGAGACTCCAGCAACAAGATATAACATGTTCATTAGTGAGCTTTAAAGGTGCTGGTGATCACCTTTAGTCAGAGCCAGGCTAGCTGTTGCCTCCTGTTTCCAGTCTTTATGCTACATGTAAGCTAAGCTAACTGTCTCTCTGCCTTTAGCTTAATATTTAGTGCACAGACACAAGAGTGATATTGATCTTCTCATTAACTTGTGGCAAGAAGTGAAGAATTTGTATTCCCAAAACTGTTCTTTTAAGCAAAGGATGTGGTTGTGGTTCTTTCACCACTGACTGAGACATATTGAAAGCTATAAGGATTACTCTCCGTGAATATCTGGATATAAACTACAGTACAGCGGAAAGGATATGCATATTCTACATTCAGGAATAAAGTCAATGGGCATATGTTTTAGAGAGTGTTTCAGTTCAATATTTTAATCTCTTATGCACTGTATACAGACCTCACACAGACTTTAGATGAGTTCAAGCACAAGTGATGTGTTAGTAATAGAAAATCTGTTAGCACTCCACATTATAGGTCAGTAATAAAATGGTAATAGCGGGGTAAATGGTATTGATTAAATAATATCATGTAATTACCAAACTAATAACTAGGTAATAGCTTGGTATTAACAATCAGTATATCTGGGTGATATTATACTGAAATGTCTGTCACAGGGAAATAAGGGGCCAAAAGCAATGGGTATCAGTGGAGGAACACATTTAAAGCTGGCCAACAAGGCAAAACTATGTAGTAATATTACAGTAATATTTTGGTAACAATATGGTAACCTTCCAACAATAGGATGGTTAAACCAGTGCAATAGTTGGATTTAAAAGTTTTAATATGGCGAGATTATTGGGGTTATAACCTGGTAATAATGAGGTCATATAGGTTGATGTTTACACAATAATAAAGGCTACTTTCAGTGTAGTACATTCAATATCACAGGACAATTCTTGGAAGTCAGAATTGGTAATAACCACAGTATGATTCAACCCCCTTATGTTCTAAACATTCCCTTATTAATACTGTAATATTGTACAACTACAGGTAGATTTTGTTTACAAAAACAAACATGAATCAAAGCTGCAAAATGTTAAACTCCCTGTCTCTATTTAATTTCACAGAAATAGTCTTATTTCAGTTGCCCATAGCTACCCCATAAGCAACCTCACTATTCTCAAAAGAAGACAAAAGTAACATTTTTGTGCAATTTTCATGTTTGACTTTAATGAAATCTGTGAACACTTGTTGCCACCATTAATCTACGATGTACTTGGGTGATCTAAGGCGTTTGTCCCAGACTTGATGAAGTATGTATGCTAAGGTATTGATTCATTAAAAGATTTAGAGGAACCTGGAGATGATGAGGTAATTCATCATTGTGTGTTTCCCATAGCAAATAGCCTTTTAGATTAAAACCATCATGCTTATCTGAAGCCTTTTTTCTTTGGTGACATATTGGAAAATAAAACTGTAGATAGAATGCATAGAATAGAATTTAACTACATTTAGGGCAATTTGTATTGTTTCCAACCTCGTAAATATCTAGCTATAGCCGAAGCAGAGAGAGATCCAGCTTTGTGTTGTGGTTGTTTAAATTAAAGTGCAGTCAAAAGACCAATTAATGTCTTGGCACAACCAGCTGATTTTCCCATAAACTGTACAATGGAATGGCTTACCACCTTGCAGCCCCATACTGTACATTTGCCTTCCTCTTCTGGGGTAAATTATGCACCTCTAAAATGCCCTTTTGGTAATGTTTAGAGGACAGAGAAAGTGCGAAAGAAAAGCAGAGCAGCTCTCTGTGACAATTCTCAGAGGGATGCTGGAGCTGCCTGCTGAGATAGGGGGTTGCAGAAAAATCTGCCGTGTTTGCGACTTTCTGCCATGTTTAATTGGAATCGAACTCGTCCCTGGAAAGGAATCCATCGCTTTGGGGAAATTAAGTGCTCCATCTGAACAAATGGAGAAATGACTACCCTGCGCGTTGTCAAAGTGCAGACTTTGGAACTCTTAAGTTGTGCCAACGTTTCCCCCCTTCTCTCCTTTTTTTCCCAGTGATGTGTTTTCACTCTGCCCTGCTCTTTTCCAAACGATCACTCCATCCTCTCTCCTTACAGGTTCATATCCAAGGCTTTCGCTGAGTTTCAGGATTAAGAGGAACATTGGATATTTCATCCTGCAGACATATATGCCCTCCATCTTGATCACCATCCTCTCCTGGGTCTCCTTCTGGATCAATTATGATGCATCTGCAGCTCGGGTGGCCCTGGGTAAGACACAGCCACTGCTGCATTATGAAACTTGTGCTTGTCTCCATTAAAATCCAGTGATTATCGCGGGAACCAAAAGCATGTAGCTGTCACACGCTCAGTGTGGATGTGTACACTGTGTACATTTACAGGCACATGAAACTATTAACTTTCTTTTGATTCAGTCAAGAATAAAAATTACGTCAGTATTCCAGTCTCCTACTAAACAGTTTATGTTGCTCCCATGTGATGTTTGCACAGAATATCTAGTATCTAGTGTAAACACTTAAAAAATACAGACATAGATGTTGAAAATATCAAGTGATGAGTAGTGTTTATTACATACAATGAGTAAGCCTGAGAGACATGCTTACTCATAATGCAATACATGTGTCCCAGTCAAGGTTATTATGGTTTTGGATTTTTCATTAGTTTTTATTATAATTTTGTTTTGACTTTTTGTTTTCAATTTCAGTTTAGTTTTAATTCATTTTTAACGGGAGTTTGCTAGTAAAGTTTAGTTTTAGTTTAGTTTTTTCACAAAACATTAAAATACAAGTATTATTAGAAATAGTGCAGATTTGTGAAAAGGACACCATTCTAGCTTGTACATAGGGGCACAAACACTAATATATACTAATACATACATACATATATATATATATATATATATATATATATATATATATACATATAGAAGTCTAAATAAATACTACAAATAAATGAAGCACATATGATTTCTAACCTACATACAACAAACCTTAAGAGTAAATTACCCTAATCCTATCACCCAGTGGTCCCAGGAAATTCATTACATCATTCTCTCGTGCTATAATTCTTGGTTAAATAGGTAAAATACAATTGATGGACAAGAAATTGGAAATTGGAGGCCCCCTTGGAGCCACAAACAACAGGTTCCTAGCACCCTGAAGGCATGTATGACTGGAAACCAGTTATATTAAAATCTAAACCTTTATTAATCAAAAAAAGGTATTAAAATGAGGTGAAGCACAAAGAGACAGGTCGGCAGAGATATCAATGAGCCCATAAAACACTAGCTGACATGCGGTAAATATAATGACCAGAAGACACGTTAACCAAGTGCAACGGGGGGCTCAGAGTCAATGTACTAGGGGCAAGTTCATCAGACATTCAGGATGAGCACTGAGCCAGACCATCAGAACAGAACAGACAAGGAAGAGAAAACCACCAAGACAGTGAGTCACTGCCTGCAATCCAAACTAAACACAACTCTATAAAGTTGTTGCATTCACATTATTTTTGTTCACATGTTTGTATAATAGATAATGGAAAAAACCCATTTTCAAATCCCACCAACTTCGTAGCCAATCCCTACCTGGGTCTCCCCGGCTAAGTTAGCCTACCCCTAACGTTACACGGGGCTCTCCTGTAACAGCGGTTGCCACATGATACGCTGCGGCCAGACACCGCTCTGACCTGGGCTCTCTTGACGGGTAAAGTAATTGTGGCAGGACAGCCACACAAACAATGCAAACCTACAATACAGTTTTAGTTAATTATCATTTTTTTTGTAAAGCCTCGTTTTTATTTTTATTTCAGTTTACGACAATGTTTTTTCACATCTAGTTTTTGTTATTTCGTTCTTCTTCTTCATTAACGATTATAACCTTGGTCTCAATTACCTGACTGTCACAAGGCGACAGAACCCATTTACAATGTCACTATTTTTATGATTTTAATGACATAACACATCTACAGTCAGATGAATGTCTGGAATACTGCCTCCCCAGATGCTATGACCAAAATGCTCTCGTACTCATTAATCTTTCTGATGAAAAAAACACATATGAAGACTCTTGACAGGTCTTTGACCCCATGAAACAGTCATTTTACTGAACCTATCCAAATCTCAATTTTTTTCAGAAACGTCTGTCAACAAACATGACAGAATTTGCATGATTTGTAACAGTAATTAGGGCCTCTGGAAACAACTTGACTGAACATGAAAAATGTAAACAATAATGTGAGAGTATACAATTTTTAAATCCTAAAATGTTGTTCATGTTATAGTGTAATGTGTGGGCTTCTCCATATGAAAGGCTGAGGTAGCAGACTGCACTGTAAAAAAAAGAAAAAATGGGTTTTAATACATATAGTACGAGCATTGGACAATGCTTGAATAGTTAATCATCAGACAATAAATACAAGTTTCTGCTACTTATACTTTTACTGCTTTGTTACTTTTACTAAAGCAAATGATCTGAACACTTCTTCCATCACTGAACTACATGTAAAGGTTAATATACTTCTATATATATATATACTTCTGTTTCTGATGATGAACTCTGTTTCTCTGTGTGTGCTACTGTACCCAGGTGTGACAACGGTGCTTACCATGACAACAATTAACACCCACCTTAGGGAGACTCTCCCAAAGATTCCGTATGTGAAAGCCATCGACGTCTACCTCATGGGCTGTTTTGTGTTTGTGTTCCTGGCCCTGCTCGAATATGCCTTTGTAAATTACGTGTTCTTTGGCCGGGGCCCTGCGCAACAGAAGAAAATCAATGAGAGGCTGAACAAAGCCAACAACGAGAGCACAAGATACGAAGAGAAGCGCCTGAGGGAACAGGTTTGCATCTTCATCTTCTACCTCTCTTTCACTCTACGTCTCTGTGTCAGTCAGAGTTCAAGTGCAAAACAACTGTGTTCTGCACATAAGATTTCTAGCCATAGTCATTTAATCCAAAGACACATATACAGTATTCCCTTAAGGGATCCTCCAGAAGCATACTGATGCCACCACAGCCCAATATGTATTCACCAACCATCATCCATTGCTTCTCCCTCAAGCACTGACTGCTTTTTATCGAACACAGCCCCTTTTCATTGAGATAGCGATTCATCTAGCTCAACAGTGGCGTTAACATTCTCATTTCTAATTTAGGTTGTTGTCTATGTTTATGCTGTAGGCTTCATTCATTCTCACTCTGCTACCTTGTTTTTTAACATCCATTTTCAAACAAAATCAAACAGCAGACTGAGAAGGCATTGGCCATTTAACAAATTTACTATTGCAGATGCTGAAATGGTGAGACTGAATGAAGCGCACCTCCCCCTCCCCTCAGTTTTTTTTGTGTGTGAAGTACTAAATGCTATGCTTATTCAAAGTTGTTCCGGTTAACTCATGTCTTATGCATTGTGTAATTTTGAGAAAATGTGCTTATTTGCCAATTTTATAGCCGTTTTAATGTTCTCTTCATTTTTCTTTCACATTGCAAGGACTCCATTTCCGTGCCGTTTCAAACCAACACCTTCAGGTCATTTACACAGCGAAGAAATCTGTATCTCGAGGAACAAAGAAAAGTTGGGGTACATTTATTTAGAACTCATATCAGCTGTACGCCAGCCCTCACAATAAAGTCAGATGATTAAGGCTGTTGAAATTACTTGTGACACGTTTTTTTTGCAAGTGAAAAATCACTAAAAGATGTGTGTATAAAGAAACTCTATGTTAACTATTTGTGGATGTGCATGCAAGAAATAACGTTCCATATCATCCCTACATTTTGTTTTAGCTTGACTGCTTGGGATATGGGAGGGGGGTTAATATTAGTTTAATTAATGAGGGAATTTGGGGCTACTGCTCAACATTTCAGCCCTCACTGACACTCTGACCCTCTCCTCGCAGGTGGATGCTTACGGAAACATCCTCCTCACCACACTGGAGATGAACAACGAAGTGATGCCTTCTGATGTGGGAAGCAGCGTCAGTGACTCTCGGAATTCAGTCATGTCCTTCGACAGCTCCGGGGTCCAATTCAGGAAGCCCATGGCGCCCCGAGATGGCTTCAGCCACCACTCACTGGATCGGAGCGCCATGCGGAGCCGAGCCAACTGTCGGCTACGGCGACGCTCCTCCAAGCTCAAGTTGAAAATCCCAAACCTGTCAGATGTTAGCACCATTGACAAGTGGTCCCGGGTCATTTTCCCTATCACCTTTGGATTTTTCAACCTAATCTACTGGTTGTACTATGTGAATTGATGTGCATCCCACTAGGAATCATGGGCCATATTTTGAGAGCACATTAAATTGGCTTTGATACAGTTCCAAAATATGTATACACATATACAAGTTGAACATATGTATATGCATATTTCTATATATTATATTTATATATACACATGTGAAATCTGAAGGACCTTTCTGCTGTACAAAGTATTAATAGGATGACTTGAATGTTTAAGCATAATTGTGAGAGAAGAATTTCAAGGCTTTGAGTTTCTTTTTTCTCCTGAAGGAAACAAACAAACAAACAAACAAGCAAGCAAACAAACAAACAAGCAAACACGAGATCCCACCAGGGGTTTTTGGAACTAAAGACTGCATGATATTTTTGCTAAAAAAAAAACAAGAAAAAAGAGAAAGTGAAAGCTCTTGAGAGAGAAAAGATGTCTCAGAGTCCCATTGACTTTTTATCGATACTTATTGTGATCAAAAATCCTCTACTGCAGCTCATGAATATCTGTGGTGGCTCGTCTGTTCAGGCATCAGCTGAGTGAGATCCTTGACACCTCCCCCAACCCCGCCGCCCTCACCCAGGCCACTTTCCACACACACACACACACCCCTACACCCCATTACTCATGGATAACATGCACGGAAATCTCCGATTCTACTATGTACAGCAACCTTGTTTGGATTATGTGTTGTTCCTTGGGTTTTTTGAAGTGATATCGTTCTCTTTATCAGACATCAGCTCTAACTTAATGGTCTCCATTAGAGGGGCTGTGGGGATGGGATGTTTGACCGCTGCATTCCCACCCAGAGTCAACGCAAACTTGTGTTCCTTTCTCTTCTCATGTTATTTTTAGAAACATGTCCTTGAGGGGTGGGTTAGGGTGGGAGAGGGGGGAAGGGTCTTTTCATTATGGTTAAAAACAAGTGCTGATTATTGTAGATATGATTTTGTCTTGAAAAATACTGTGATTTCAGAGAGTGTCAGAACATGTTCTAGAGCTAGGGCATTATGGGTTAAAAGAGTCAAAGGTATGCATTACTCATTTTGATTGTGTGAAAAAAAACATATTCTATACATTTTATCATTCAGATGCTCATGAAAGTATACTTGTGCTGTTTATTTCCTCCTATTGATTGATTCACATGCTCTTTAGATGCCGAGTTCATTGACGTCATATCCTGCTTTGTGTTTGCTTTTGTGATTCGTTTGAACTTATTCCACAGTGACGACGTGAGGACGTGTATATTCAAAAGAGTCAACATATCAGCCCACAGTTTGACCAGTTGTCATTCAGTATACAGTATTTCTTTGTTTGTTGAGCGTTTCTTCCGTGTCGCTGTTTCTGAAGGCAAGATTGTTTGTTTGGGATAGTAATGGGCAGCAGAAGACGTGGGGAGGAGGATTCAACATTTCACACTCAAACTCAATCAGTGCACATCACACAAATGCTCCGCACCCAGAGGAGCGGAGACATCAGTCTAATCAGCAATGATACAGTGATTGTTGGGGAGAAATGTATGATAAATAGCCATGAATTGAAATGACGACCAAAAGGCCTATAATCCATACGCATTATTATACACACACTGCATTTCTAGTGCTCAGGTTTATTTGCGAAAGGAAAAAAGTACTGTAGGTTTTTTTTGTGGACTGGATAATGATGTGAAATCCAAATCATCCGCCAAATAAAAGTTAAAGAAGTCGGACCGTTAGATGGATGAGCCAGATGGGCTGAGGACATTGTAGGGACGATAGGAACAAGCAAGAAAATCCCATTAAAAAAAAATCCTCCCATGCCTGTTTAGCTGAAGTGCAGATCAGCATCTTCCTCAGTGTCATCTTCACTTCAGGCACAAACAGGCTCTACTGGGAGCAACGGGCTCTGAGAAAAACCTACACTAGCAAATCTACCACTGGGCCTCGTAGTAAAAGAAAAAAGTGATTGGCTCATTAGAAGATGCAGCACATTGGGGTCCCTAAGAAATATACAAATAGAAAAAGAGGTAAATTGTCATATGCACAAACACACGGGGATGAGAGGAAGACTGAAGAGCTGCAGAGTAATAAATTTATCATCCGAGATATCCACTCCCCTCTGGAGCACGGTGCAGTATGCATAAGATGTCTTTAAAAATGAATACTGATCAGAAACCAGTTTTTCTCATAGTGAAGTTTGTACAGTGATGTGGCCCGAGCTGTGATCCGAGTTTAGTACTAATTTTTTGTTTAAATTCTATGCATTGTCGTCATTGTACTGTAGAGGCAAAAGAAGAAAAAAAAGAAAGAAAAAAAAGAGATCAACCTTTAAATAGCCAGTAATCCGTAAAAACATAGAGGAAGTATCGAAGATGGTGAGAGTAACATACTGAGCCGAGTTTTATGTTTCTGTCTGCAGCTGAACAATCTGTTGTTTGTCTCTGAGTCAACTGTAAGATCCAAAGGATTACGTGACCAATACATAGTGATTAGACGTTGATGTGAAGAAAGTAAATTTGTTATTTATGAGAAATGTAACAATGAGTCAAGAGCCACAATGAAAAGAATTAGCAGCGAATGTTGTGAGAATTTGGCCTCTGGGTTACTAGTGTTACCATCTCCAAGCTCTGAAGCAGGTGGTGTGCTATGTAGAGAATTCAGTATTATACTCCAAAGAAATGGTGGCATAATGTGATATTTGCCAAATTCAGAGTTCTTCAACAGTTGCCAAATGGAAGTGAGTTAAGATTGAAATGCATTGAACTTGATTAAAGTAGCATCAGTTGTTTCAACATGAGGTCTATCGCACCTTGATTAAGAATGCCCAGTACCGGTTTCAAAGAGGACTCCACTGATTTAGCATTACACTCGCTAACTCACTTTGTTGCACTCACAACAGACAGTAAAAAAATGCAGCAGAACTAGAGATCATCTTTTTCCATGCTTTCCTTTTCATTGTCAAAATCTGGCACGTACAATGCAATTGAAATTGAAATGGGGTGTGTTATGCTAGTAGCGGCTATGTAGCCTGGAGCCGCTAGCTTCAAGCAGAGATGAGAAGCAGGCTGCAGAGGTCTGGTAAGCTCACTTCTTTCTAACTCCACACCTCCAGATTTTTTCTTGTAGTCTTCATCGCCAACTGATGCTGACTCAAGTGACTCCCTCTGGAGCCAGAAAGGCTTTATACAGCTTTTTTCCCCCACATATGCAGCAGCACTCCCCAACACATGTAAACACACTCTGATGTGTAAAATCGGTGGCGTTCCCCTTTAACTTATCATATACATCCCCGTGATATGCTTGCCGCAGTTCTAACAAATACAATGTCCTCGTTCGAGACGTCAAAAGTTCGATGTGGATAGAGGCGTCTGAGTCAGCGGTATTCAGAGGCGGTGATTACTTGTGTGCACATTCACATTCATCTTTCAGGTAACCTTGTCTAATATTTGAACGAAGAAAAACAAAGGGAAGTGGTAGCAGTTAGTGGATAATGAATTCAAGTTCATTTAAATAATAAGTCAATTTTTTCATTCCATTATTTTATCCTGGACTGCACACTAACAGCTTGTCAAACTGTTAAAAGGCAATATGATGGATCTTCACTAAGTGAGGCCAGAGGATACTGTTTGTTCCAGTGCAAGACGAGCACATATTGTTCGTAAAAATGCGGGACTTAAGGCAACCACAAGTGTTATTTTAACTAAATCAATGGAACATGTTCGACCAGAACGAAGCCTAATCCATCTACTCTGCGTTTCAATGAAATGCACTCACATTTTGTAACGCAGACTAACACATAAGTATCAAAGTCTCATTCAGGTTGGTTTATTCTCAGAAATGAATGCAAACATGCCTTTTCAGGTATTAACTTGTTTGTGTTGAGATAGTTGATGCATATCTTGAATGAACTCCAAACACATAAAGAGGAGAAAAATTAGCAGCCCTTGCATGCTCGCAGTAAAAGTCTCACTCATTTCACTCAGAACATGTATTACCTGCTTTCTGGATATGAAATCAGCACATTCATCCCACAAGCTGTGAGGATCTTCTGTTCTATGCTTTCACTTTAGGATATTTGCTTATACAAGAGAGAAACTAGATTTCTTTTGACACATATGTTCAAGGAGTAGAGGAGGATAAAAAAAAGTGTTGAACTGATTTCAATGTGAATTTTCTTGCCTCTAGTGTATATGTGTAATTACATGTGAATTGTACTGTAAATATGATATCTTTCACTTAATAGTTCTTAATGCATGAACAAAAACATGGCAGTTCGTAATACCAGCTAGCCTCACTGCTAATGGCATGGACAGCTTCTCTAGCATTGGCATACTTCTGCAAACGAAACCTAAAAAATGAAACACAAGAAATACATGGTGTGAACAAAATAATGGAGAAATCAACGCAAAGTCCTCTCACAGTGAAGGAGTTTCTGGTGGCTCTGAGCTTGTATTGGTTCCCTCAAGAACAAGGCTAATGCTTATGCTGTTGACGATTTCCCTTGGTTCACTGTCAGTGAATGGGATGGTGCCATCTTGAATGAAATTCTCTACATGGGCATTTCCATTTGCCATAGGATTGGAGGGTAATTTCAGCACAGCGGTTACCTCAACCATCAACAGTTGTCCATGAATCTGCTGAAACAAATTAAGGGCATGATCGGCTAGCTGACTTATAGAGGCTAGAGGAGCAGGATAGCCTTAAGTAGGCGAGGGGGATGTTCTTTCCTGTTCCTCAATAAGACAGTCATATGTGCCCTTGAGCAAGGTACTTAGCCAATTGCCCATCTGCAGTTGCTCGCTTGCTAAATCTCTGTCTGTGTGGGCTAGCTCCCAGATGTACATATGTTTAGCTATGAGTGTATTGATAGAAAATTGTTCCCTGGAGCTATGTAAAGATAGAAAACTCTTCCACAAATGTCCCTTGGTTCTGTACCAAACTGCCCAGTAAATTATACCCAGTATTGTAGTGTGGCTGTTTTGAGCAGTACCATAATCACCAGCTGGGATCTAATATGGTAGAAGTTGTAAATCATGTTATTTTTTCAACGTCAACGTTTCATTTGGGATTACACCACTCCCCCCCCACCCAAAAAAAGAGATATGCATGATGGACTGAACCTGTGAACACAAAACTGTTCTTTGAGTTATGAGTAGCACTCTAATAGAAGAGTTGACCACATCCATGCAAGAAACTTTCATCCACCAAACACCAGAACAAGGCTGACAGACTCCTCACTGTTGGAAGAACTTCTGCTGGTGCATTCATTATTTTGTATGTACCTTGTAGGTTTTGTTTTGCATGACCTGAGTTTTGAAAGGTTTATTTTCGTATATTTTTACTCCGCACCATCCGATTCATCTCCACAGCCAGGAAAAGAAAGATCCAGTGTTTACATGCTCAAATTGCACTTGTTTTACAGCCAGCTCTATAAATCTTGTGAAATAAACTTCGTAAAACTGGAGGAAAAATGTAAACATAGAACGTACATTGCGTGATTCGTGCGAATCATGAATATGTACTTCTATACAATGTATTTACTGTAAATCACGCAATTTGGAATAGATGCACCAAGTGCATGCTGTAGTTTTATCAGGTTTAGCATAAGCATTAACATCAATCGCCCTTCAACTACAACGGATGTGAACGATGCTCACCAGTAGCATCTGAACGTAAGCCATGTGATTGCACACTGAGTGGGTGTTCCCTGTATTTTTCTCTTTAATAAGTTGCCTCTGGTTATGGTCTGTTGTCGATTACTGTATGATGATACTTGCAAGACGCTGTGCTGATTCCCAGTTACACATCAGCATACCTCCCCTTTTTGAAAGAACACACCAGGGAGACTAACTTATGTTTAACCAGTAGGTGAGAAAGAAACACTTTACAAAAATTGGCAATGAAAAGAAAGAACCCCACAAGACCAACAGCCCCTTTATTTTTCAATATAAATTAGTAAATGATTTGATTCATTTCTGTGTTCATTTCTGATTTACTGTATTTGTTGCATTTGTTATGGATTGTTATTCTTACTGTTGTTGTTTTATCATAAGAAGGAAGTGTAATTCATCTGATATACTGGCACTGGAAGAAAAATGCATTTGGTTTTTGTACTGTAATTGTTTTGTTCACATTGGGCGCTTATTTGATTCAGTTGTTTAATAAGATGTTTGATTTCATTTGGAGTATCAGTACTCATGGAATCAACATTTGTGTAGTATGAAGTTGTATTTTTTTTGTCAGTGCAAATTAATGTTATAGTGTCAATCAGCTTTTCTAGGTGTTTGAACAAAATGTGTTTTTTACAAATACAAGGTGTTCAAGTATGTGGTATAAAAAGGGTTATCATTCAAACAACAGACTTTTTACAAATAAAGGCTTATACAGTAAAGAAAGTTAATGTCTTTTCATTTGCCCTTTGAGGACTAATATGCTACATTGTTTCACTTTTTATTAATTTATTTTCAGATATTAGTCCCCAAAAGGTAAATAGCACACAATGTTGCAAAATAAGAGGATAAAATCAGGTATTTACCATTGCTATTCCAGGTTGTTGTCAGAGCTCTCACCTCTTAGTTGGTGTCTTGCTTTTGATGAGGGCTGTTGGATATGAAGACAGTCCGAAAACAAAATTTAAAAAAAGAGTCAAGAGTATCTTCTTTTAATTTGATTACAAAACATTGCGCGTTTATGAGAATATACCTCCTTTCATACCCTATTTCCTGAATAAAGACGCAAAGTGACTCCTGCTGACAAGTGTAATATTTGCCCCTTTTTCAATTCAGGATCTATTAAATCTTTTTTTCCCCACTTTGTTGGCAAATATAACCAGTAAAAATGATATACTGCAGTTCAAGTTGGATAAAGTTGCTTTGTAGCCTGTATGGTGCATTTGAGCTCTACATCTACAAAGCATGAGATAATTAATTTGTTTTGTCAGAAGGACAGGTGCAGTTGAAAATCTTTTTGTCCTCTGGTTGAGGACATGACACTATATATGGTAACACATTTGGATTGACTCTCTGGGCTTGAACTAAAGCGAGTGTTTAGGTGGTGAAGGTGACGAGAACGTCCTCTAAATGTGACTGCACCTGGAGCACAAAGAACAGTAATGATCCAGTAAGACATTTGAAATATTATATCCCACATATTCCTCTAAGCATAAGGAAACAATGTATTGCTGTCCAAACCAGCTCAAAGATTTTATAGATTTGTAGCAATGGTGGACTGGTGGCATTTGGGTGCAGCCTCTGCCCCATTTTTAAGTCTCACATGAAGCAGCAACCTGATTAAAAGTACAATCTGTGGTGTAAACAAAGTAGTCACGCCCACCACCAAAATTTAAAACACAGAACGGGAAACCTGCCAAGTGAACACATCAAGAAAACAGGCCTATAGCCTGTATAACAGTTGAAATGCAGAAAAAAACTCATCTTTCATACACTTTTCTGGATGGGAGGGGCCTTCCTGTGTGGAGTTTACATGGTCTAGTGGAGACTGGAGACTCTAAATTGCCTCTAGGTGTGAATGTGAGTGTGAATGTCTGTCTACATGTGTTAGCTATGTGATAGACTGGCAACATGTCCAGGTCTCATGCCTAGTGCATGCTGGGAAAGATAGACAGCCCCCCAGCAACCCTTAACAGCAGTTTAAAAAATGGATGGATGGTTGTACCTTACTTTTACTTTACATACCTCAAATTCAACACATACTAGAGTATGTTGTTAATTGTGCATTGATGGCTTTAAACAGTCATCAGTTCCCGGCTTCGTTAATGATTTTTGAACAGTGACATCCCCAGACACTCATACTTCAGTGTTGTCAGGAGCAGGACCTGAGGCCTGTAAATGGTGCACATGCATACAAATGACACAGATGCAGCTCCGCGGATTTGAGAGCCCATTCTACACATCATGAGTATGTGAATTTGGGAAAGGATTCGGGTGTGGGATATGGTGATGCATAATTTATTGCCGTTATTACAGTCACTACAGTACAAAGTTCAAATGAGTTTTCTAATAGCCACTTATGAAATATTACTTACAATCCAAGGCATGATAGGCTGGCTCACAAAAAAAAGTATTTTACATTCTGATTGAGTCATTAGAATTAAACAAAACTAGCAGCTTTGTGAGGCTTAGGCACAGTTGTGCTTTGAGCTAAATGTTAACGTCAGGATGCTAATATATTCACACTGACAATCCAAACATGCTGATGTTTAGCAGGTTCACCATCTAAGTGTAGTGTGTTAGCATGCTAACATTTACAAAATACCACTAAACACAAAGAACAGCAGAGGCTGTTCAATGTCACAAGTTTTGACCTGTTGATCACCAAAGACACTAGGATTTGTCCTCTTTTAAGGCTACCCATCTAATACAGTAGTTCTGGACCAAAGTGCTGAATCCACATTGTTATCCATGGAGGCAGTTCGATTCTAACCAGGGGCCTTTGTTGCCTGTCATACAGCCACCTCTCTCTCCCCGTTTTCCCTGTATATATCTCCACTGAAAACAGTAAATAAATAAGTAATAAAATAAAATAATTATAGAAGTTGTGCTGGCATTCCATTTCATGATCATTATGGACTCCACCATTTCTTACTTTTGGTTAAAGGAGGGCTTTAGGGAAAACAGGACTTTCTCTTTGTCTTGATTTTGCTGTCAGACAGGATTTTGTTAATATTGATGTTCAGTATTCTGAGGCCACTTTGTACAACTTTTATCTGCTTGTTTCTGTCATGAGTCAACAGTGCAGCCGGCCAATAGGCCTTTTTCACAGCATTTGACATTTTGACTTGCCCTGTAGTAAAAGCACAGTACTATTACCATTAGGTGCCTTTGACTTCATGCAGTGCTTAGCTGTGTTGAATTAACGTGATGCATGCTGGACATAAGGCGTGCTTGGTTAGAAATTTTGTCCGACTTTCACAGACGCTGCAAAACGTCACCATGTCACATGACTTTAAAACCTCGCGGGAGCAAGGCTGCTGCAGTTGCTTTTCTCTGGCTGCACAAAGTTGGAACCACATTTGCCAGATCAGTCATTGTTCTAAGCTCACACGCTCTACAGGAAGTAGAAGTTCAACTTGACGGCAGTGTCCAGACTAAAGTTGGCGAAAATCAGCTGCAGTTATCTTGTATGCACCTTCACCTATGGCTATGTTCCATTCAGCTGTCCCAATAAGCCAGCATGCACAATATAAGGGCCATGACACTGAAGCAGCTAAAGGGAATTAATTACACGTTTGGTGAAAAAATAACAGATGGGTTGATGGTGTTGGGCGTTATTCTCAGACAGTACTACTTTTAAGTTTAACTTAAAATGCCAAACAATGTTCTTGCTAAAGTTAACTGTATTTGTTTTTATTTTGTGCCAAGTCAGACATGAAAATGTAATGAGCTGGCGATGTTAAGCTCATTCACATACACAATGATCCACTAATTATTTTCAAACACAAATATGCCTATATTTATGTGTAGACTTTTCCTTAGTTAAAAAAACTGAAAAAAAGAGAAGAAAAAGTTGTGGATAAGCCACCAAGCTGGGTAGCAGCTACAGGCCAAACCTCAAACATGCAAAACAGCCACCTAGCAACCATTAAAATAACAGCCACAGCCTACTCTTATTTTCCCCCACTTCTCCTTTTTTTCTGCTCCATATCACTTCTTTTTTGAGACATAGCTGTTTTACTATAAATAATGCACAGGGGCAAAAAAAGGCATGTGGCAGCACAGTTAAGAGAGTAGAGAATCATTCTATGAATTTCCACTGTATAAAGCACATGTGTCAATGTACACAAAATGTTTAGTCAGAAAATGTAGCCTAGTTTTTAAAGTTGATGATGCAGCATTCAAATTGACACTGACAATTTTATAGTTAAAATTCTGATACTGAACAATATTATTGTCAAATTAGAAATACTAATTTGACACATATTTCATGGAAAGAAAACAGCAGCACATTCAATGAAGAAAAAGAAAAAGTTTTAAAGGATATAATTTAATAGCTTTATTTCAAGAACTATACAACATACAATATCCTCCTATACACCATGTGTATATAATGTAGTCTATGTATTTCAAAATGTTTTGCCTGTCATGTCTTTCTTTCTTCCTTTCTTTGACAAGTGTTGCCTGTGTCAAAACCAATGATCAGGGTGTTGTTATTTTAAAAAATCTCCATTTTCAAGCAATTGATATATAGATGGTATCTTCTTCCTCTTAAGCGTTGGAGAGAATTTGCACAGGCTAAACAGACCAAGTTGAGGTTATAGGTCACATATTATCACATATTCTAAGGAATTAAAGGCTCCTAATAGATATCTAGGTGTTACACTTCCACAGAATCAATGCCACTAATGTATGAGCAGGTCCTGAAACGTTGGGGTAAAGCAGCGTGTTTACTGCAACAACATCACCATCAGAGATACGGTAATGGAGATGTCGTTAAGTAGTCACCTGGACCATCTGAGAGACATGCTGTGTCTGTTTTAAATGTGATCTTGAATGTTTCATTAAAACAGATACAAGTAGAACGTTAGGAGATGGTTGATGGTTTGGTTTATGTTTTCCTTCTTCTCTTTTTAGCAACTCTACAATCAGCCACACTTTGGTGCAATATTTTTGTGGTTGATTTCCCATATTTATGCCCAAAGGTGAACCACCTCACCATTCTGGGCCACATGTAATTTACCACATGGTTAAACTAACAAGAAGAACTCGCTGTAGAGCTTTGGCCCTTTTCTTTACAGGATATATTCTCAAACTCAAACGATTCATGGCTGTGCTTAAATTTACTGTGTCTAAGCTTTACTGCCATTGTTTTGCTTGTGTGTGTGTGTGTGTGTGTGTGTGTGTGTGTGTGTGTGTGTGTGATGTATTTCATCATGCTTAGCCTCCTCTAGTAGCTGTGACCTGTGTAATGATCCTCTCCTTGCATTTCAGGCTTCAGATACGAGGCAGATTTAATGCACAGGTTTGTCTCACCTAATTGATTTCTTTTAATTTACTCTCAGTCGCCTCTACCAGGCACTTCGACAGTTGATTATGCTGCTAAGTGGGTTCACCTTGAGAGGAGCTAAGGTATATAAATAATAAGTCCAGCATGCAAGGATGTACAGAGATCAACCTACATCAAGATCAAATTACAACCAACTCATTACAAAGTACTGTAGCATTTGGAAAACAACAACAAAAAATATGCAAACATATTTCTGCTTCGTTTCAACAACAATGTTTAGTGTGGAATACACATACAGTTTACAGTCTCTGCAGGTTTGCTGAATTTGCTTGTATTTTCATCTTTCTTTCCATGGACCAGCTCTTTCTGCTTTGGAGTGCATAGCTCTGTTAAGGAGATGGATACAGAGCTAGTGAAGTAGCTCGCCAAAATGTGCCCTCCATTTCTGTGTTCTATTGTCAGCACTCCATATAAAAACATAAAATATTGAAATGGTCCATTAACATGGGTCAGAAATTGATGGCTGTTCCTCTGTAGGGAAAAAAACAGAGAAAGTGGTGAAAAAGCAGTGGATGCTTTGTGTGTTATGCTTAAAATGCTTGAGGTTTCTGTACACCTATGTGTTTTTAATGAATTGCCTTAAGTGATTCTAACCAATCACCTACACTCTTTATGGAATATATATGCAAAATGTATACTTATAAGATATAAAAAAAAGCTATAATGCAGCAATAATGCTGAGCTTTTGGTGGGACGTGTCATGATTGCTATGATAGTGCAATGCTTAAAATCAACCCAAAATGTCAAGAAAAATTCTTGTTCACAAACATACATTGCTGTAGATTTTACAACACAGTGGCGCTTCAGACTCACAGAAAGGATATACAGGGATTTATAAAAGGATTTAATGTACCATATTTTCCTGATTTAGCTGGATAGATGATGTCCACTAAAATCATGAATTATTCAGTCAATGGTCAACAGTCAAATGTGCTTAATCTCAAGCAAGAATCACAAATTCACAAAAAGTGCCTTCTTTGACATAATAAAATGCCAAGCATGCTCCTCCTGTAGCGTGGTGTGTCCCTCTATTTTCCTTTTACAGGATGTTCATCTGTGTTGCCATGGAGTTCTTGGTTGGGGGTTGAAAAGAGAGTGAAGGGATGAAGAAGAGTGGAAATATAATGTGTCTAATAAAATATTAAGACACATCTCTTTTGCGCAGTGTGACCACGGCTGAACCACTAAATCCAACCCCCCAGGGGCCTTTATTTAGGAAGTAGGGTGGTGTTGTTGGAGCAGTTAAAAGGTGAGATTATACATATGTGTGCCAGAGGATATGTAAACACTGCCTATTGTGTGACGAGAATGTACACATGCCATCGGTGTCACAGTAAATTTTCACAATTAACCGATACTGTGTGGCTAACACTGGCTGTGTTTGAGCTTGTCATTGCCCTCCAACATTTGCATTATCCCATGAATATCAATCAGTGTGCAAGATCTCGTGGTAAGACGCTGAAATCTCTCTCCAGTATTTTATATTAGACAGAGGAAGCAGTGTGAGAATCACTTTAAACCATTAGCTTGGCGTGCTTCGTGGCAAACACAAATGTCCTCTAGCCAAGTGGAATATCTTTTCAGTAAAATTTTGATAAGATCACAAGTCAAACACATAAAATTATACTTTTCTGGCAAATCTCAACAGCTTGCTCCTCAATTTATTTTGGCATTTTCTGTCAGTCACTGAAGGACATATTTTAGATGATCAAAAGTGCCATTAGACAGAGTGGGTATGTGAACCTAATGTGTCCTAGGGAAGCATAATGTTTCTCTCTGCCAATAAGGGTCAACTATGTGCTTGCTCCTTTTTTACTGTTGGCACTTTATGAAAGTTATGGCGTGAATGCAGCACTGACAGGCTGTCATCAGATTATTTGCTGATGTAAACTTTCTCCCTTCCTCTGCCCCTTGTGTCATGCCTTCTTCCTTAGACAATTCGTGATAGGTCACCTTCTCCAATGGCAGATTTCAGAGATAAAAATATCAAGAGATTTTGCCTCTGACTGCCTTTTTTTATAGGTTTATTTGCCCAATTCTGTCAATCTTTCTTAAAACAGTGTTTCATGCTTGCATTTGACGCCAATGTGAGATGATAGCTCAGTGTCACTGCGCTTGGCTTTTAGTGCCAAGAAAAGAAATACTATGCAAAGGAGACCTTTTCTTCTGTGCGAGGCAGATGATGTTTCACACTACTCTTTGCGGTTTTGGGTTCCTGTCTTCGCATACAATTTGCTATCAGGAAAGGGATGATGATGAGGAGTGGGGCCTTTTGAGGCCAGAGTGTGGCGCTCTTGGCTCTCTTGCCATCGGCTGTCTCCCTGCATCTCTCAACACACACACACAAGCACATCCTTGTGTCACACTATCTTTGTGAGGACCCCTCATTGACATAATGCATTCCCCAGCCCCTTCACATACGCACACACACACACGTACACACACACACGTACACACACACGTACACACACACACACACACACACACACACACACACACACACACACACACACACACACACACACACACACACACACACACACACAGAAACACTCAACATCCAACAGCCTGGCCTCCCATCTGCTGGCTAACTTCTGTACTGCATCCCAGCCTTCCTTAATAGCAGCAGTAGTTACAGTATCTCAACCAAACCACAGTCTATCAAACACGGCAAGTAAATTATTACATTACTACTAACAATCAATGGTTATTGCTTGATTGTATATTGTAATGTAAAAGCTATCTTCAGACAGGCCTGTCAAAAAGGAAAAGAAAACACCATACCTCTAGTATTTACTCACTCTTTCAGAGCCAAAAGTCTGATTCACACCTCCTCGCAGTCTGCCGACAGGGAAACTCTGGTTTTAGTGGGTGGATGAATAAGTCTGTGTGGGTATTACACAGAAATCTGCTGGAGGTGTGAGTTGGACACAGTTCCAGGCCCAACAACCTTCATTTCACTGTGTGAGACAGCTCTGTAGGTTTGTGTATGTTGGGGGGGTGGATTTGTCAGCCCTCCACCCACTTTCAAAATAGTATTTGAAGAATCATTAATATTAAATTATAATTAAAGGGATATTAAGTGATTGTATTACAATACATTTAAAAAAAATGTTAGATTGAGCATATATTTCCTCACAGCTCGCTAGTTCTTCGTTTTGTGCGTACTCTGAAAAAAAAATCAGATTTTCCTTCACAGCCCTGGCTCTGTAAATGGAAAACATGGAAAACGGTGTGGACCTTCCCCACAACAATGTTCCAGCCAATCAGCAACAGGTGGTGTTAGTGCTCTTGCACAGGAGCAGTGGGAGAGAGGGTTCTATACACCGGCACATTTGAACCTTCTGAACTCTGTAGGACCGAGGCCGAGTTACAGCCAAAAAGGGAAAAGGTCTGAAGAATGAACAGAAAAGAAAGTTATATGACCAAGCAAGTACGAAGGCGTTTTAACAATGGGGAAAGATTTGAAATTTGGAGGTGGGGGAGCTTCTGAGGTAGCACTGAAGCGAGGGTAGTATTTGTCTGGCAGTTGAATTCAAATATCCAAAATCCTTCTGTACAATAACTTGTCTGTCTTTAAGTGAATTATGAGATAAGGGTACCAACTTTTTAGCCATAGCATGATGTTCCCTCTAATGCCACCATGAGGTAAACATTTTTAGGTTTTATGTGAAATACCTCAACCACTAATAGATGGGTTACCATTACATTTGGATCACAAATATCTATGGTGTCCAGCTGATGAATCTTAACGACTTTTCTTCTAGCACAGTATTACAAATATTAGGATGATACCATGCTAATGTTGAGATAAGAAGGTGAACATGGAAAACAATATACCTGCTAAACATTATGATGTTAACTTTGAGTGATAGTACTGTACATTCCTTAAAGAAGTTTAAAGCTTAGTCCTCTAGCGTTTTTGCTATTTCTCGTTGATGCCGACTTGTAAATGAGGTGGAAACCTTTTGGCAGACAGAAGAGTTGATGTCGGCACCGAGTGGAAAATGCTTGTATGGAAACACATTTGGTAGCTCTTTTTTTCTAGATTGATTATTTTTTCTCACAGAGTTGCTAGCTTGGCTATAGTCTTAGTGTTCACACACATAAAGTCCTACATTTCCACACATGTTCCACTTTCATATACATGGTTTGATTCACATTATTATGCCAAAACATGTCATCTGTTGTCCTCACGTGCTTTTTAGATGATAATTTTGTATTTTGGTATTATTGTGTAATGTGATGCGCAAGCAAATTGTATACCTCAAATGGGGAAAAAGTAGCAAATAAACAGGAAAACACACCATGCGTAAAAAATGTGCAAAATGCAGTGGCTGATTTTCAATCATAGAATGTACTCTGATGTATAGGATTTAAAATATTTTTACAAAATCTTCTTAGAATGTGACAATAAATCCATATCAACATACTGTCCCAAGATCAGAAGCGTGAACTGCCCTGAAATCAACAGGGAACCATATAACAGTATTTAATTTTTCTGGTATTTATGGATAGATAATCAGCATTTCCAACTTGTAGGCAAATAGGTACATCATTTATGATTTTATTAGTTCTTTTTGGATTTCCTCCTTTATGGAATCAGAGCAAAATTCAACATTCATTCATCCCCCTCTTACCACTTACTTAGCCTACTCACGCTGGCAACTTGATTCATCATAAATGTTCCTTGGATTCTGATGAGTTGGTTGTGAGTCACGCTGTTGATTTCATTTATTTTAAGACTGCCCCTTGTTGTTGCACCGCACAGTTTTGCCCGAACACACGGCCGCCAACACGTGTTGTTCTGTTCAGACAAAGTCTTAAGAAACTGAGACCATCTCACTGCCCAACCTATCACGTACGTGTCTTCTGGATAATGGGCTCTACACGCCTCCCTCCACTTCCCACATTATCCACTGCCTCCCTCTCTCACCCCTCCAGTCACCCCTGATCAACATTTTTAACATTGTTAATCACTTATGTCAGCTTCTGGCAATTATAGACAATTAATCATGTGTGATT
Organism: Lepomis macrochirus; assembly: GCA_024633595.2. NCBI lineage: Eukaryota > Metazoa > Chordata > Actinopteri > Centrarchiformes > Centrarchidae > Lepomis > Lepomis macrochirus. The sequence continues at coordinate 24,343,835 of JALXJV020000021.1, read as the reverse complement.
CACTGTGTCTCTCTGCCAGCATTGCGCTCTATGCTGTGTGAGCGAAAACGACAAAGGTGAAACTGCCTTTATTAAGTATGCAGCACCAGGGAGTGAACTCCCCAATGATAAGCAGCATGTTGCAGTGCTTTGGCTTACACTTCCTTGAGGCGAGCGATAAAGGCCAGGTGGAGATTAAATTACATTAATTCCTTCGCCAGAAGCCCTGACCCAGAATGACTTACAAGTCAAGGAGGATGGAGTGATGAGCTGTAGTGAAACTACTGCCAAAGTACTGAAAAATGAATTAACCATCAGTGTCACAACACACTGTGGTCCTAACCTGCCACATAGAGTCAACAACCTCAAACATACATTATAGGCTGCACTGTTTTCTTGGAATTAATTTTCATATGAACTAGTGAGGTTTTTTTTCATCATTTCGCTTTCATCTGCCCCTTTCAAAATGATTAATGGCTATATCAACGTTTTTTCCAAAACAACAGCGTACACACCCAGCCTGGCAAACATGGATATGCAAACATTGTGTTATCAACATGCACAGTATCAGCCATTACCAAACTTACCTTAACCTTGCCTGTGACGTTTTTATCCTCTCTTCCGGTGCTGCTTGCAAGAGTCAGTGTTCAGACTGCAGAAAGTTCAGTTCTTAAGAAAACTCTGTGACTGTACAGCATTCTGTGAGGATGTGCTCCACCCTGCGCTTGTTGGTGCTCATAAGCATAATAGGTAACTACATTTCTGCTTCCTTTTCTTGTAAATCTGTGTTTTGGGGAGTTTTTCTTTATGTTTAGGTCTGAATTAGAACAGTGCTATTAGTAAAGAATGTTTTGGATTAAACTTACTTAAAACCTGATAAATGTGTTGTTTTGCAGGATGTGTCGAACTGATCACAGTCAGCACTCCTTATAAATTTGTGAATGTTACAAAAGGTGAAAGTATCCTACTCCAATGTATGTTTGTGACTACTGAGCAGACCACCGGCCTTACCATCCAGTGGGATTTTATTTCATCATCCTCCTTGAAGGCACAGCAGGTAGATACACGCTACTGCTCAGATCAGCGCTTTACACCAATTGAGGCTGTTTTGATGTGCTTCAAATGTATGCTATTCTCGACAAATAGTATACTGTACTGCAACGTCAGGTTTAGTGACTTCCTTCATTGATAAAAAGTGAATCACATCAGAATATTTCCAATTACATGTATTGTTTGAATGCACGAGGCTTTGAGTGACATTGTCATTTTGTCAGTTTCTTTCAAATTTGCAAATGCAGGCCCAAATCAGTGCTTTAACTAAATAAATGAAATGCAATGGTTGGATGAAATGAAGGATTCTCAACATTTTGGAAGATATTCAAAGTTCCAGTTGCTTGTTGTTTAAATTACTCATAGAAAAATCAACTTCATCACAAAGCTTGAACCAAAAACACGTCATGTGCGAGCTCACACAAACAGGTTCGCTCCTTTTTTCAGTATGGCGCCTAACTGTTAGCAGACACACCTCACTGAGACAACAAAGCCTGTGATTGAGAAATCAGATAAAAGTAGATTTAATTTAAAAAATTACTCCATTCTGAATGACTGCAGGTGTTGATGAGTATGATTATTACCAATCAATTATCAATTTTTCTTAGCCAACTTTGAATTTTGAGCTCATTCTCCAAATGGTACTACTATGAAATAACATAACAGTATAAAGAAACATTATTAAAGTGTCTTTATTGTGTCAGATAATCTAACTTGTTACAATTTACTTACAGGTGTATTACTATCAATCAGGAATGGATGTCATCACAAAATCTTATGAGGGCAGGCTACAGCCTCCCTCTTTCCCCAACACAACCAGAAACGCTTCAATAGTAATAAGCAACATGCAACCATCAGATACCGGAGTCTACACCTGCGAGGTTCACAACTTTCCTGATGTGGCTGGAAAGTCTCAGGCCAACATCATTGTGAATGTTCTTGGTAAGTTCTATTAACTTGTGACGTTAAACACACAACATTAGAGAAACGTTCACAAGTGAGGAGATACAAACTTAATAGTTACAGAGTTATTGAAAAGTCAGATGGCTGAGGGTTTATTCACCTGTTGGTCAACAAAATATCAACTTGAGTAAGAGTAAGAAAGTATAAAATAATTATTATTACACATCCACACAGTCCTGGGAAGAGCTCTAGCTGTTAATAATCTAAATACACTTAAAAACACTGTGACAGTGTACACTGGGTGTGTAGGGGAATTCAAAATACCTGGACCACACCCATTAGCAGTATCGGCTGAACATTTGTGTTACGAGAGAAAGCCGCAGTAGTTGATCATTTTTGTGTCAGCATGGCGCTCTAATATTCTGCTTTCAAACTAGCTTCCACCCCTGGACCTAGGTGTGGTCTGACAGTACAAGCTGATGGTGCAGCTACTAAAAAAAAAAACCTTATCTGAACCTCGTGCAGCGCCATTATTCTCCTGCCCGTAAGGGTGTGGCTACCTGAAATGGGAGAGCTGAAACACACCGTCGTTTTTGATCTCAAGTTGTATGTTTAAATGTTGCTCCCATGGTAACCATCCTGCTTCTGCATTTGTCTTTTCCTCTCTCTCAGTATTTTTCATGTAAAGGTAGGGCTGCATAAGTCATGTCTGAGTGAGCCACTCTTTCACTGTCATTAAGCTTTAAAAAAAAATTAACATAAAATCCCAGTGTAAATTACTGCAGGTAAAATATAACCAAAGCTGGAATACTTCAACTTCAATTAAATATTTCAGAGCTCTTTTAACACCTGAGATTACCGTATTTATTATCATTGTTGTTATATTAACAAATCTCTTAAAATAGTGGCCCTGAATAGTGTGATTAGGGAATTACATTCAGTTTGAATCCTCTCATTCACCGAGTTACCAGGGACAACCTTGCAAGCCTCGGTATCCTCAGTAGTTTCCATGGTTACTGCAGCAGTCTCCTCATTGTCAGTGTTGGAAATTAGAGTAGGATTGTGACTTCATCCCTGCACCGCATACAGAATATGTATCTGCATCTGCTGCATGCTAACCACACGTCTTGTATTTCATAACCTCGGCCTTTATGACAGTGTTTGCAGGACAGTTTCTACACCGTGAATGTGATGCATACTTAAGTGCTGTATGAATATGCATGGATGCTCTCATGCTGATTATAGTGGGATCAAAGACGATTTTCATCATCACTTACTGTTACATAGAATTATTGTAATATTTTAAAGAGAGTGTGCACGCTATCATAAATTACCAATGAGTGTGGAAGCTTTATATCCCTTTTATGAAAACACAAGAGATATGAAAAACTATATAGTTATGTCATTTTCAAGATGTTTTAGCAGATTTATCCAATCAATGTGCTGAAAAGCCTGCTGATTAGTAGGCAGGCACTGTGACATGTACAGAAAGGATTCAGTCAACTCAGGAGCAGAGAGTTGTTAGACCACTCCCAACACACTTCTTGTTTCATGATGACTAATGGACAGACACATGACGTCTTGTTTGATTAACCGTAAGCAAAAGATTTGCCATTTAAAAGAAACTCCAATCTGTACGACACACAGATTTATACATGTTATCTTTTCTCTTTGTTGGTGTGACATTTATGACATGTTTTGAATAAGAAAATTGTTAGTGTTAGTGTTCCATTTTTTTAAAAGCATAATCTTAAAGCAGTGGTTGAAGGTAACTAAGCATATTTACTCAAGTACTGTACTTCACTTATTATTTAGATTACTTTTCTATTATTTTTCTATCTAATGCAACTTTAGACTTCAACTCCACTACATTCCAGAGGGAAATACTGTACTCTATACTACGCCATATGAAATACATCACAGATGGGACATTTTTCCTTAGAATGAGTAGGCTACAGTTACTTTTGATAATTTAAGTCCATTTTGGTGCAAATGTTTTTGTTTATTTTTATGTAAAATCTTGAATGCAGGACATTAAATTTTAATGTATGTAATGAGTATTTGAAAACTGCGTGCTGTACTTTTACTTAAAAGGATCTGAGGACTTGTAGTGCATAATATATAAGACGTCTCATCACATATTATAATTGGTCAAGCTTCCTCAAACACAGATTGCATATGAAGATGATAAATACTAGTATTTTGAAATTTGACTCATTTAAGTAACTGGTATCAGACTTGTGCTCCACAAGTGTGACACACATCCTATTACCAAGCCTCTCAAGAAAGCTAATCAATTCAGTCCAACGCTCTTATAAAAAAATATCAACGATCTCCACTGATTAAGCATGTGCTTCATAATAATGTCAAGTAGATTTAGAGGATTGAACATAAAGTCACCTAATGAACACCTAAGGTGTCCTCCTTGTGGTCTGTCAGAAAGTCCCTCTACTCCGTATTGCTCCGTCCATGGAGATGTGGAATCAGGTCATCTGGTCACTCTGACCTGCCACAGTGAGCGTGGCAGCCCGGCCCCGACATACACCTGGATCAGACTGGATCAGACCAAGACAAGGATGCCTGTACTGGGAAGAAGTAAGTACTGTCTGTGTGTGTGCTTATGATATACTTTATGTGCACATTCATCAATTTCTAAACATGCATTGTTTCCTCAGCGACCCAAACTGGAATACTGGAAATAAGAAACATATCCCAGTTCGAGTTTGGGGAGTACCAGTGCAACGCTACAAATGTGGTGGGATTTTCAACTTGCACTGTAGAGTTGGGTCACGGTATGTTTATATTTTTGTTTTTTAAATGGCAAAACCAAAAAAGCACTAACAAGGTGTAATTCACGGATATAAAAACTCATGTTTGTGCAGAAGTGGGAGACGGAGTGATTGCTGGTGCGGTGATCGGCGCGCTGCTCGGGTGTGTCCTCATCATCCTGGTCGTGTGGTTCATTGCTCACACTTTGAAGAAACGCAAATACAAAGCGGTCAAAGCATCTGAGGCCAACGAGATGAAGTGAGACTTTAGGTTCTTTATGTTGTATTTCATCATGTCATTTCTACCCTGCAACGTCAACTCTCTCTCTGTCCACTAGGAGGAGCCCTCACCAGGCCCAGGAAGCCTCAGAGGGTGTTCCCATGGCAACCACAGCCGGCAACCTCCGAGTGGCCGAGGAGGATGAGCCACACGCTTAAAAAAGGCCTGTTGAAAACAACTGGAGCGACGTCACGATTGCGAATAACAGGATGTCCAGTCTTCAACATACGTCATTCTCAAATGTAATCAATATGAGGGAGCTCATGTTGCATTTTGTTACAGGTTTTCTGAATCTAGAAAGGTACTATGCTTACCATTAATTCACTCTTACAGCTTTTTTTTAATGTGCCTTTTTTAATACTAATTTTCTCGAATGTTGACCCAATGTTTGTAGTGCTTTTGTTTGTTTTACCATCTCATGGTTAGTACGGCATTCAAACCATGTTGTGTTGACCAAAGTGAGACAAGCTCATTCCATGTTTTTGTCTTTTATGATTGCCTTTTTAAAAAGAAAACACAATGATACAAGCTTACATTTAAATTTAGTCTCTTAAACGAAAACACATCTGAAGTATTACACCGGCTATAGAAAATGTAATGCCCTTTAGGTGATCTTTGGTAGTACAATCTGTCAAGCAGCTGTGGATGAAGTGTGACTGTTTTATGTAATAAGGTTCAGAGATCCTGATTAAATGAAATATTGTGTTTTCTGACTTTTTTCTCACTGAGTCATGTAGCTCTTCCAGTGTGACCATAAATGGCATTATCAAATTTCATCTAGGTGGCAGCAAACTTACATTGGAGCCTTACACTGTAACTACAGCCTTCAGTCAGGTTAGACTCCCTGACACCTGAATATTTGTTGTAAGGTTTTTGTTGGTTTCTTTCTTTAGTATTTTGAGGGGTCAGACAATATCAAATCATAGTTAAGGCAAGAAATAAGACAGAGGCTGCCTTATAGAGTACTGAGTACTCCCATGAATATTTTCACCAGCAGCACTATCTTCTCTTTAGGTTGGATATTTCTAACCTGATCTAGTTCTACACTGGCCTCGTGTAAATGGTTCCTCCATAAGTTCTAGTCTGCCAGGAGCCATTCAATTGTACATTACCACATAAGCTCTGTCTGTCTCACAGGGGGAGAAGCCACTAGAACTCTTTGTGATCTGATAGGATTATAGTTCTGTTTCATATTTAAGTTATAACATCTCAACTAGACAGCGATCCTACTTTTAAACATCAAAAACAGACACATGCACACGTTTAGCGTTCATATTATTCTACAGATTTTGTTTTTGTTGTTATAAATTAGAAATGCTTAGGACGGCAGTGGTGACAACTTGAGCCATTATATTCACTGATAAAAGTAAAAAAAACAAAACAGAAATCACTCGGTCATTGGTTTGATCACCCACTTTATTAACAGCTGCAGATAAATTATGGACATTGTGCACTGCAAAGTAAACATTATTTACTTCCCTATTAATATATAATATCAAAAATATCAAACAGCTTCTTCTTAGGCACAACCAAATACATACCTTTATTGCAAAACAACAAGGGTACCCTTCTGCCAAAGCTAAGCTACCATCCACAAATTATTATTTTATGAGTATTATTTTATTTTATTATTTGGCAAGAGTGAAGCCAGAACAGATAACCTTCAGTATGTTTCCCTGAACTGAGGAGCTTTATGGAGCCAAATGCGGAGTATCGTTACACCACCTTCATTTTAATTAGTCTTACACAGGTTACACCTTAGCTATGAGCAGAGCTTGTTAGGGACTTGTTAGGCCTGAAACTCACACTTAACAGACACACCATCACCCTACCAAGAAGTGTGAAGTCAGCCGCCATAACCCACTTAGGGCCGTTATTTTTGTAATAATGAAAATGGCTAATCGGGCCCCTATGATGGTTTTACAATTAGGAGGTGGAAATATGCAGAACTGAAGATTAATACTGTTCTTTTTATTATGATAAAAGTCTGAAATCAATAATTAATAGCAATTTATTTTACATTTTGTGTATTTAAATTACAGTACATTTCCAAAACTAATTTCATATAAACAAAGTGGCTCATTTGTTCCTTTGCAAACTGGCTTCAGAATTCAGAAAGTACATTTTTTTCTCATTATTTCTATTCAGGTATACAACATCATCTTTGTCACCTCTGAAGAAAGTGTCCTTCGTAGACATCTTAGCAACATGGACCGCTTTAGTCCATACTGAAATATCTCCACCTTTGAATGGATTGCCACGATTCAAAAACAATCAATGAACATCAATCACACAAATAATGAATAAGGATGAATAAAATACAACATGTGGCAGGTGTGAGAAAAAAGAAGACTTTAAGTGCAAATTTAATTCAGCGACATGAAGGGAGCTTCATGTCCGGGATCAGGCCTGCAGACCGAAGCAGCGCGCAGTGCTGAGGACGTCGTCTCTGGTCAGATAGCATCCACAGAGCTGCCTCAGGCCCGTGAAAGACTCCCTCCCATGCATGACACGCCAGTTGTCTATGAAAATCACCTCATGAAGACAAGAGAGGGTTCAATCCTTAGATTACACTGAATTACACTTAAATTTGCATATTCCTGTTTACTATTTATCCTTAAGCTGTAAATTGATTGATTGAAATTGACATTTGAGAAACGTAGCTGTCTTACTTTCCCTGGATTCAGTTTCACCCATAGTTCGTTCTCTGGTCGCCTTAACTCTGTTGTCAACTCTCGATGCGCCACATACCATTGCTGAACAACGTCATGGGGGACTGTGTTTATCACTGATCGGTCATAGTTGTTGTATCTGTTAGGGGGAAAAAAGCAACAATTCTTGCTGTTGATTTGATCTGAAGTTTAAAACATTTCATCTTTCCTGCAAAACTACAGAATATTCCTTCAAAAAGCACTACAGTTTACCAAGTGAGAGAATATAAAGAATAAATTCATTATGTTATGGTGAATTACAATTGTTACAAATAACAATCAACAATCAATTAAATGATGCACTGGATGAAATAAGTGCAAAATGTATAAAAATGTTTTTACAGTAAAGCCAATAAGAAGGAGATTTAGGAGAAACACTGAACATACAGTGTCTGATAATTCACTACTGCACAAATATGAGTAAATTACATCAGATTAAAGTGCTGACATACCGGATCAGGTACATTTCATTATTCCAAGGATAGACGTTGAGCACAGGCCCGATTCCTGTCATGTGGTTTCGGTGGTTGTTGGTGTTTTCGACATACTCGTGCCTGATGGGCACACGGGCAAGCAGCTCAAAGTTTTTAAGAGACTGCTGTCGTACTTTATCTGCAGCGTAGAACCCGTCCACAAGTAGTGTCCTTCCCCCAGTTCCCTCATGCTTGAGGCAGTGGAACACCTGGATTCTGCAACAACAATCGGCACTATAAAGTGAGAAGGTGTGATATAATCACTCTATTTATTACTTGGGTTTTGTTTAAGATATATGAAAACTCCTCAGTATGATGAAAACTGTTGAAATTGTCTGCAGACTAATTCAGCAACACTGCAACAGTGTTTCTGGGAAGACAGTGTTTCAATGCTACTTTTTCAATGCTTCACACACACATAGAAAACGTTTCCCTTCCACACTATTGGGGTTGTTTTGAAATCCCATACCCATCTCTGCTGCACCTACCCACATGGTTCCTGAAAGTATGAGGTGTCAGTGTGGCGGTCCAGGGCCAGCTGGCTGTAGGCAGTGTCTCCTCTGGAAAAATCCGATGTAAAACACCACATTCTTCCATATGTAGTTTCCCTTGTGGATCAGCAACATACAAAAATAGTGATAAGTAGACAGGGCGGACATCTTCTGCATTGTTTGAGAATGTTGCTATTGAATGCAAGTCGCAAATGCAGAATAGTTGCATGTCATCTGTAGGAGTTTGACTGTAGCATAGGCCAAAAACAACCACTCAGTACCTGATGAGACTGACCCTCTGGGTTACTGCCTTTGTGGCCTCAACTGTAGCAGGGACATCATCTACAAAAGCAATTCCATACAGAAGATAGTTTTGCAGAAACTTCTTTAATTCGTCATCACAGCTCATAAATGTGTCCCATTTGGCAGAAGGTATGTTTGCATTTTTATAGATGTCTGCATTCCACAGGATGTGCGGCTGGACGGATCTCCGCTTCTGTCCTTCATAGCTGTTCTCAGCCAGCCAGCTGAGGCTGTACTTTGAGACATGACCATCAGGCCCTGGGATACAGAAAATGAAAACATTGTTATTAGGTACAATTAATGGAAAACTGCATTAAATACTATGAATGAATTGATTTTTTAGTATATTGAAGTATATTTGGGAAGATCACACTTTGTGAGTGTACTGTTATTAAACGCTACTGACTTTATTTGCATGTACTGTTCTACATTAGCAAAGCACATCTCAAATCATGATAAGCAAAGTTAAAAAGCAAGGCTGGATTACCAGCTGGATAAAGTGGACTGCTCCGGAGCCCCACACACTGTTTGGCAACTTGTTATCAAGTCATTGGATTAACTGATTAACTGCAAACGTGTTAAAGTAAAAGTAAAAAGCACAAAAGTACACAATAACCTGAAATGATGAGGGCATAAAGCATAATTTTTACATCAGTCACTCATCTTAAATAGAATCTCTTATCTTAAAGCACTGTCCTCTCATGGGGCCCTGTGTCAAGCATACCTTTATCATTTCTGTGCTTACATTTTACATATGCCAAAAGAAATGTTTACTAAAATGACAAAAAAAACAGCAATGATGAAGCAGAATTTTTGAGGTGCAATGGTTTATTTGATGCTTACCATGTCCTCTGTATGTGATTGGCAACAGCATAAATACACAATGCTAAGAGAGTAAGGGCAACTGGCAGCTCAAATTTCCCCTAGGTTATTTTTGTAAGCCTAAATACCTTAATTTTGCATGGTCATTCTCTCTGGAACTCAGCCATCGGAACTCAAGCTAAACTGAGTTCAGGGTTGGGGAACACTGTTGTTTCCTCAATTACACAATATGCATTTACAAGAAACTAAAATAGAAGAAACTCAGAATATCTTCTGTACTGCAGTACATCAAGTTTTAAAGGATTACAGAACAGCTCATAAAAGCTTGAACTGTAAGCATAAAGCAAATGAGTAGATCTGAACTGCGTGCAACATGAGCATCCATGGCATCATTGAGATTGAGTATTTAGCAAAGCAAGTGAGGGGTCATGTTTATGGATAGGATGAGCAAACCTAGACTCAACTGAACTTAAATATGCAGTATCACTATGCCCGCAGGAGTAAGTGCATCATCAAACAACATCCCAGCCAGCCTGGACCCTCACCAGTTTGCTTTCAGAACCAACAGATCCACAGAGGACGCCATCTCCACGGCCCTCCACTGAGCCCTCACACACCTTGAGAAAAACAACACCTACATCAGCTCAGCATTCAACACAATCTCCCCCATGAAGCTGATCAGCAAACTCAGCACTCTGGGTTTAAATACAACACTCTACAACTGGATATTGGACTTCCTCACTAACAGACCCCAGTCAGTTCGGATTGGGGGACACACTTCCTCCACTCTAGTGCTCAACAGTGAAGCCCCCCAGAGCTGTGTGCTCAGCCCCCTCTTGTTCACGCTGTACACCGACGACTGCATCCCCCAACATGGAGAGAACTCTGTTTTCCTTAAGGAATTTGTGGACGACATCAGCATCATCGGCTGGATTTCAAACAACGATGAGACTTCATATCCTGCTGAGTGGTGCTCAGAGAACAACTTACTGCTTAACTTCAGAAAAACTAAGGAGCTGGTCATTGATTTTAGGAAAAAGGAAACAAAGACACACACTTCTGTCTACTTCAGTGGTGCTGAGGTCGAGCAGGTGAACAGTTTCAGGTTCTTGGGAATCAGTATCACAGAGAACCTTTTCCCCCCAAGCTATCAGACTTTCAAACTCAAATTCATCCTCAGAACTGCTCCACTGAAAAATGTTTATTTCTGTTTACCATTTTTATAATTACTTGTGTATTAATGTATATTGTCTGCTATGTAGCAGAAGGGAGTTACAGAACTCAACTATTATTATAAGTTATATTGTGACAATAAATGTACCTACCTACCTACCTACCTACCTACCTACCTATCAACTCTTCGGGCTGACAGGTCCCCATTTGTCAGTTTGCCCCTCTTGTGCATACATAAAAGCACTGTTAACAGCCCAGCATTTATAAATAAAAAAAGCTGGAGCCCAGCAGCCCACAAGGAGGGTCAAGGTGAGTCTTTATGACAACTCTGAATAGCATAAGCCAGACAGACGCCCACACACAAAGAGCACAGGCAACTCCGAGCTGCCAGACTCTGACGGCACTGCTACTGTATTAAATGTCCGTGGTAATAGTATCTCTTTCTGCTGTGCTCTCCATTTTAAAAACAGAATTTTCCAGCTATTATTATCTTCCTGCTCATGTCAGACCTGACCCACGCTGGGCTGAGAGAACACAGAGATTAAAACTGTGGTAGGGACAATGTGAGGGTGAGTGCTTGGTGCACATGAAGCCAGCAGATTCACTGCCAAGGCACACTGTAACACCTGCGTCTTTTTCAACACCTGGCTGCTGTGGGACCATTTACTCCTCTTTATTACTCTTACTCAAAAAGGAAGCAACTAAATCCCAAAAGGCTTTTCCCCCTGTTGTGTCCAGGAACAGCCTGGCTGCTGCTGGAGACAGAATAAGGGATAGCTCCAGCTTGCCTACGGTTGGTGCTGGTTAAGTTAGGTCAACTCCGCCTGCTGGGACCTCTCAGGGCAACAGCACAGTGAGTGATGGCATGGAGGTCTGCTCCATGTGATTAGGTGGAGGGTGAGCATACACAAAACTTCTAGAAAGAGAGTATGGAAGTTGTTTCTTCAGTGGTGAGTAATGAGAGAGAAAAAGTCCTGAATTCTGTCAGGAGAAGCACTTAGTTTTCATCAGCTTTGTTAAAACTGCACAGCAGATGCAAGAGCCAAGAGCCAATCGTCAGCCTTTTGGCCAGGACACTTGTGTGGGTTACATAAAATGTATTCAACAGTTTTGCTGGACACAATAGTACTACTAACACTTGAAATCATGACTTTTACATTTCTTTTTTATTGTGTCTGACTTCTGATAGCTTACACAAATGTGTAGAAATTATCGAACGAGAATTGCCATGAGATTATTGGTTATCGGATGGGGAGGGATCCATATTGTGCATCACTTAAATACATTTTCCTGTTTGTACTTACATACTTTTATTTAAAGGTTCGGTGTGGAGTTTTAGTGGCATCTACTGGTGAGGGTTGCAAATTGCTACCAGCAGCTCATGGTGCATTCACGTGCAAGTTTGGATTTCATCAACATTTTCAGTGCAGTACTTTTACTTGTAACAAACCATTACAGTGTGTGGTATTAGTACTTTAATACTTACTTAAATGATCTCAATACTTCATCCATAGATGTCTCCATAGACTATGTCACATGTGCAGCAAATCTATTTCTTGGTTTAATGTTTGAATGTCACATGTTTGCTGCACCAGTCAGTTAGTGAGATGTTACAATACATTGGCCGCTGGGGGAGGTTAATATGTAAATCCATGTTACACAAAGCTCCTTTGCCCAAAGGATTACAACTGAGTGAATATTTAAACACAAAATGCCATCATAAAAGAGGGAAAAGTCCAGCTCACCCTTGCCTGTGGAGACAACTTCGGATGTAATGCGTCAAATTTAACACACCTGCTCCCCATTCACACCTGAGACCGGGGAGGGAAAATGGCTGATTGGACCCAATTTGGACATTTTCACTTAGGGTGTCCTCACTTTTGTTGCCAGCAGATTAGACATTATTCGCTGCGTGATGTGTTATTTTGAGGGGACAGCAAATTGACTGTTATACAAGCTGTACACACTACTTTACATTGTAGCAAAGTGTCATTTCTTCAGTGTTGTTACATGAAAAGATATTATCAAATATTTACAAAAAATGTGAGGGGTGTACTCACTTTTGTGAGATACTATATGTCATTTTGGGAATCATTAAAAACAATCATACAGGTCAGTTTGGAGACATCAGTGTCTCCGACGATATATCAATTATGTTGTTTCTATACAAGCGTGTGTTGGATGTCCCAGTAAACTCCTGTCAGAGTTGCAATGGAGCAATACAATGTAGTAATTCCATGATACACGTTGTAAGTGCATGACCAGAATAACTGCTAAAAATGTGTTTGCGAAATACAGTGCACACAGCAGAATGACTGCTGGCAGTTTCATTGTATAGCCATAGACCCACAACTAGTACCGCTACAGTGGAGTAGCTACTACGTGGCACCAAGTTTGACACAAGACCACAATATTAGGACCCACATTAGTTGATTGTACTATTTTTGGAACACATTTGCAATTAATGAAATTGCCACCAAGTTACATGCAGAGAACCTAGTGTCTCTGGGGCTCCCAGGGTTCTGTGCCCATTTGCAGTTGCCTACTTTTTCAAGTTGGTAATCTATCCTTGTGAAATTGACTTTATTACTTTATTACGGTGCATATTTATGGTTATTATGGTACATTTATTTGGAATGATCTATTCTGAGGTGCAGTCAGCAGCATTATGACTTGACAAGGCTTTGTAAAGACTTTTCTAAACGCCACAGAAACTTATCCCTTCATTTCCACACGTTCAGCTTAGTAGAACTGTAATTAAAACAGACTTACATGTGAGGACGAGATGGCCATCTGCCACACTTGTACTGTCAGGACGGATAGTAAGGTCTATACTCGCGGTATCCAGATTTCTCTGGTTAGTCTTTGAGTTGTATGAAGAGGCAGAGCGGCAGTGATCCCGCAGCCACACGTAGTTGAAATGCATCGGCGTCTCCCCATAGTTGAGCACTGGTGATGTCATATGCATGGATTAATAGGGAGTCTTGTCTCATAGATAGGCCTACATATACATTGAGTTGAAATGTAAATAAACTCACCAAGGCAGTCTTCAAGTAACTGAAAAGTTGCTGAATGCGCAGCGCACGCACGGACCTGCAACTTGCGTCGCCATGACAGCTGAGCGTATCTGACACCAGACAGAAGCTGAGCCGGTTTCGATGTAGGTCGCAGTATCCTGTTCAGCGTGCCCAACATCCCGGGTGCAAACACGAATTCAGATCAACAACGGAATAAACCAAAGTTTATGGGAACCCCCTTCCGTCCAGAGAGGCCATCAGGCAGAAGCAGCCGCCAGAGGGGGAAAAAGTATTTCTCTCCTTCAGTGCTCCACTTTTACACAAGGCTTTAATCTCATACAATCTCTCTATATGCCGAGATTAATTATTAAACACATGTACGTGTGTCTCTCTTACAATTTAGGGGTTTAAATTCCGTTGAATATTGCAAAGATTAACACACCCAGTTTGTGAGAGGGGTGGAGCGTTCGGCACATGCGCGGTTCCCTTTACATCAATACCCGGATGCAGAGCAAGGTCTCTGCCCGGATGTTGTATTTACTCTCAGGCCCAATCCCAATGACCCCCTAAGCCCTAAACCCTGAACCCTCACAGACTTTACTGACGTCACTTGGAAAGTGATTGAGTTTAAGACTGTGTCCGAAATCACCCACTACTCCCTATATAGTGGACTATATAGGGAGCTCGCCATTTTGTAGTGCTGTCCGAATGTCTAGTGATAATTATTATACCCTATATAGTCCACTCAATGTATCCCAGAATGCATTTTGAAAAGTAGTGTACAACCTTTTTATATACAGTCTATGGCCCAATCCCAATCACCCCCCTAAGCCCTAAACCCTGAACCCTCACAGACTTTACTGACGTCACTTGGAAAGTGACTGAGTGCAAGAGGCTGCAAGGACTCAAAATGCTGTAACTAGGAACGGGACGGCCCTTTCCCACTTTATCACGTTACCTTGACAACGCTGAAAAACGCTGCACACTTTTTATTTTATGCTTTTGTCTGATTAATGAAGTCCTGCAGGCTCTTATAGTGACATCCACTCTACAGAGTGGAGGAGTGGTAAATGTCAATATATTTGTCAATAATCATGAATAGGCCGACACTATTGTTGGTCAAAACACACATCATTAAGTAAAAACTAAAATAAATAGTTGAATAAACAAAGTGTGTAGGCTAATAAGGTGTATTCCTCTGACTTTATGTGTTCTATGCACCATCTTAAGTTCAGAAAAATTCTAACAATATTAACATCAGCGTTGGTGTCAATGCTTGTTTGTTTACCGTTTTCTTCTTCTTCTCCTGTATAGGCGTATTTGCCGTGATATTTGTCTCGCTTCGGGCTTCCCCTGGTAACCCCCGTGTTTCACGTCATACCGCTATGAACTGTGGGCAATTCCCTCAGCCAAAGTCTGCAGAAATGCGGACTTCACGGAAAGGGTCTAAAGGGCTCAAAATGTCCGCGAGAGCCCTCGCGACTTGACGATTTGACAGTGGGACAGCCCTAAGCCCTCACGGACTTCCCGGGAACGCGCCTCAAAGTCTGTGAGTCTGTGAGGGTGGAGATTGGGATTGGGCCTGTGTGTACAACCGATGGTCACTAGCCAAGCCATATATACCATCATGCACTGCGCTGAAAAAACTGATTGTCCGACGGCAATGACGTAATTAACGGCGCCGAAATAACGATCGGGGTAGTGTCCGAATGTGTTGTTTTAATAATGCGAGTGAGCTCACTATATAGTGCTCTACATACAACTCCCTACATAGGGGGTAGGGAGTAGTGAATGAGAGGGGATTTCGGACACAGCAGGCTGCAAGGGCTCTAAGGCCCTGTCCCAATATCCGCACTTCCGCCCTTGTGCCCCTCAATGCGCGTTCTCGCTAAGGGGCGCAAGACCGTAGGGTGTCCCGATCCTCTAATGTTCTTCTCAAGGGGCGCTCATCAGCGCACATAATGCACCCCTTTCGCAAGTGTGCATCAGACCCATACTTTGCTTTAGGATATTACCCAGAATCCTTGTAGTGTCGTAACGTTTCGAATAGCTAACCAATGTGGGAGCAAAACGGTTGCTATGGTGCTGGTCGGACTCCGAAGAAGAAGGAAGCCGGCAAAAGCGTAAACAAATGGAGAAGAAATTTATTTTTAAGTGTAAGTGAAATTTTTTAATCAGAATATAGCTAATTCTTGTGATAGGAAACTGGTGTTGAGTTGTGATCAATTTTAGCAGGAGTACCGCGAATCTCTCAACTGCGGCCAGCGCCATGTTTATTTTATTTTTTTTCATGAAAATCTTTATTTGGTTCACAACAAGTTAACAAGGTTAGGCATCGCAACAGGTATGTGTGAGTATCACAGAGTAGGGGTCTACACCTGCTCTTTTATGAAAGCGCTGTGAGATAACTGTTGTTGTGATATATATAAATAAAATTGAATTGAAGTATCTTCTATCATTGAACATACAAACCACCACTACATTAGGTATTACATTCACGTAAAAACAAAATCATAAACATCTTGGTAAATCATTTAAGGAAAATATATAAACTATAACAAACGAATAACAAATGAAAATATAAATGTAGAGAAAAATAAGCTGCAAAAAGAAAGTATTGGCATATTACTAAAGGCAGTATAAACATTACATTTCTATAGATCGTTTCTGTAACAAATTAATTATAGGCACATTTATTGTCATTTATAAATTGGACAGATCCACAATACATTCTGAATTTTGGTCTAAATAATTTGAATGACAGTTGGGATCTTTAGAACTTGATCTTATGGATGTATACTTACCTAATAAGATAAGTAAGTTAACCATTTTGCAGATTTTTTAAAGTTTTGTTTTCATAGTGTAGTATTACATTTTTGGCTTCTAGTTTGATTAAATGATTAGTTTGAGTTACAAAGTAATCCTCATTTTTTCAGAATCCCAATGTGTCGACACTCAAAAATAAGTGCAACATTGTCTCGTCTTCATCTTTGCAGAATTCACATTTTTGATCAATATCTATACATTTTGACAGCATTTGGTTTGTAGGGTATAGGCTATGTTAGGCGATATTTTGTAATGCATTTCTTTCACTTTATTGGGTATAACATATTTATATGGAAGTTGTTTGCCAGCACCATGTTTGCTCTCCTGATCACAGCAAGTGACGTAGACAGTGACGTATGCAAAACTGTCCCAATTCTGCTCTTCACCGCTTTGGGCCCTTGCGCACTTTGCCAAGTGCACTTTCAACAAGTGTGCACTTCGAGGAAGAAATTAGGGCGTAGTGTGGATATTGGGACAGGGCCTAAATTTCCCACCTGTAACAGTCAATGACAGTTACAGGTGGGAAAGAGTGTAACTTTATGTTGAAAAGTGGTGAGGACATTTTAGGGCTTAGATTAGTTATTGTCAGATTCAGAGTCATATTAGTTGTGACACTTGGCATATCAGACATGACAATAAAAAATATTGGGGTCACAAGATCAAAACTACAAGCTATTTTAATAGTATTTTAAGGAATATTCATTGATAAATACACAATGGGAGGTCTGGGGTCCTCCCCCAGAAGATTTTGAGCATTAAACATTCAATTTCCTGCATTCTGGAGACATTTTCTGCACCAATTTATGGTGGAAATTTCTAATGTTTAGTGTTAATCACTATCTAACCCAGCAAGTTAAGAACTACATTTAGCCTTAGATGTTCCATGATTCTGGTTTTATGCTGGTTCAATGCACATTTCACAGTGCACGTTGTAACTATTATTAACAATAATGGAAAGCTGAGGCTTTTCAGTAGAAGTAATAACAATAAACATAGGCCTATCACCAAAACTCATTCACTACAGAATATTAGAACTGAAGACACCAAAAGGGGTACACATCCTCCTCATGTACTGTATCAGCTTAAATTTAAAAAAAAAAAAATTCTGCTACTGTACACACACACACACAGTATCACTGATCCACCACATTAACGTTAGTTAACTAGTTTTAGATTCAATTCAGTAGACCAACAATGCTGTTACAGTTCTGTTAATGATAGCGTTAAACCCACCGCGTCAAACCCACCGTGACCCACCCCCCTCCTCATAAGGGCCGGAACACCTGCCACAGGTGGGGCTATCCAGGACACATTGTGAGAGAATTTCACACACCATCAGAGGGGTACTTCCCGTGGGGTTAGTTGTAACAAGCTGTCCCGGCAAAAATCCAGTCTTTACTTGGTCTAACTTCAAGCTTACAGCACAGTGAGCAACAAAGAAGTGGCAGGCAGGTAAGGCAAACAAACGGTATTGCAGATTATAAGCTAAATGGCAATAGGTTCATTAACTGTACTCACATCTCACTCTCACTCAGTGTGACATGAGAGGAGACGTTTAGTGATGCAAAAAGACACTGCACAGTCACTTAGGTAAATCACACTGACACTGTGACAGAAGTAGTGTGTCCTGCTCACCTGACAGGATGAAGACCATGTCTAATATGTGAACTCAAACACTAGTACCTTCACAGATAGCTGTTGTCAGGTGTTGTGGTTTTGTTTCCATATTCCTGCAACTACATTTTGGCTATAAACCCTTTTCATGAGGAGCCAGGGATTAACAGACTGAGCCAGTCAGTGTTGGAGGGCTGGCTCCCTCTGGAGTCCCTTCTGGAATATGGCTGCTTGTCAGAGAGTGAACACTCATAACCTAGCCAAAATCATCTTTCCTTCTCCCCCAGTTAAGAGTCTGTTTTGGTGTGCTTCCTAATGAAGAGCAGCGGGGCTCGGCTCTCTGTATAACATAGCCATGGCCCTACTATACACTGAGGTTTAAAAAAAATGGAATCTGGAACAAGAATACACATGACTCATAAATGATCCAGCGTCTAAACAGATGTGTTATTAAGTGTAACAACATGGAAGGGACAACCTTCAGTCATTATTTTCACCACACTGAGTTCACTGTCTAATTTGTGATGTAGTTGTAACCTGTATAAGTAGGTTATACAGATGCTGGGGTGATGTGTAAATACAGCCAACATAAAGATGCTTTTTTGGATATGCAGGGCCAGACATGAGTTCACTCTCCGTCATTGATGTATTTGAAAACCACTCTTATGTGCTGTTTCAAGAGCCTAAGTTGTTTAAATGCATTTTTAATCTGAGGTAGGGACTGTTTGTATATTCAAACATATCACACACAGGCCTTGTTTTAAAACTGGGGAATATGTTATGGGCCCAGAGCTAATATAATTGAGACATGGCAAGACCATATTAGTTTGAGGACCGTTGGCCCCTGTGCATAGCTCCTGGAACACGATCCCCTTCTGTTGAATATGCGTTTGCACTTGATTCACACACCTGTGCATGTTTTGGCACAGTGTTTGACTCAGGTGTGTCTGGGTGTAAATAATGTGATCAGAGAAGGCCTACTCTCGCGTGGATGATTGTTATATTCCTGTTTTTAAATTAGCACCCAGACAATCATTCTGCAGCCCGGCGCGCTGTTTTATAACAGACATCTCTAGGATGAACGTCAGTCGGAATCCGTTATTTGGCTTCCTTGTACCCAGCTAGCGGAGGCCAGAACGCTGCGGTAATGCCGCATTCAAGGACGGTCGGAAATTTGATTGTCTACGTCGAACGTCCACAAACTGCAAAAAGTTAGAAATATGAACATGGGATTAGCTAGTATGTATGATGCTGTGGCAATATTGTTACACATTCATGCCAATAAAGCTTA